>WOVY01009410.1:1532500-1885092 GCA_013436015.1 Rhipicephalus annulatus | reverse complement strand
TCATTCTTTATAGTTTGTTTCATGCAATACCAATCTCCGCGATCGCCATCACGATTTTAACCAACCGCCTTCCTCGCCATCATGGTTTTAACTGCAGACAAGTTTTGTATGTACAGTATCTTGGTAGCTATATCTTTTTGCAGGTAAATACTGGCTATGGCACTTACCCGTAATGAAGTTGCACCTGAAGATGCAAATATTGCAAAGTTTCTTCAAGTAGCTTTTGTTAATCTGCACCAGCCAAATACGCTGGTACTTTTAGGAAAATCAATTGTGCGTTCTCAATTTAGGTTATAACTTTCAGCGAAGAACACCCCCCTAAGCTCTGCTCCCTCTGCGTGGACTACTAAATCAACTTGCCTCACTAGCAGCTCATAATTCCTCAAACTTGCATCGTGAGGCAAACTAAACGGTGCAAGCACGAGGAGACAACATGGCAGTTGTAGGCGATAGATTCGGTTGGTGCCCGGGCATGGTGGTGGCGCATTTCGGAAGTGACGAAAAGGTGCTGCGAGATGCACGTGCACACTTGTATAGTTGCTGTATTGGACAGCAAACTTTTTTCCTTATCTGGGCAGTTTTACCAAAAGGAAGCTTCATCATATGGCGTGAATAAATGAAGCGAATCCACATGTTGTAACCACATCATAGCCTCGCTGTGCTTTTGTACTTTTTTGCTCAAAATTTATTTGTACATATAAGTGACACTTGCCAGTAATAAGGCAGCACTCGTTTCTTTTACCATATGAATCATCTCCGGTGTGCTGCTGCCTCATATTTCAAATTCTAAGCATTTACACACCATTGTATGTTAACTTTTGCTTTAAAGTGAGACAAGCCACATGTGTATCGTAGATCAAGAAGCATGCCAGTTTTACGTACTTGCAAGGTAAACATCAGAAATGCACAGTTGATCAAAAATACTAGTTTAATGGTGCATCTACATAGCAGAGCACCTGTGGCACCTCGGGAACAAGATAATGCCACATATGTTACAACAGATAATTAAAAAAGACAGGGGACGTGCCGTGAACAAGTAGAAACAAAAATAAAATGGCATGTGGCAGCGAGCGAAGGCGGCAAGGGGGGGGAGCCCGTGGGACTGCAGCGGATGAACGTAGGGTGTGTGTTAATATGTGGAAGGAAAAAAATTCAAAATTTTGGCGACTGAAATGAGGGTGACTTAGTGAGTGCGCTCATGACAAGAGTAAACACGGTTATTATGTTTTTTCAAATCTCTTTTGAAAGCCACGAAAAATCTGTATGTGGTGCAGCCTAACAGAAGGTCCGTGAAGGCAAATTACGAATTCGTCGTTGTACAAAGGCCTTTTTTTTTTTCATGCGCACCATCCCCGCCGCGGTGGTCTAGTGGCTAAGGTACTCGGCTTGCTGACCCACAGGGGGCGGGTTCGAATCCCGGCTGCGGCGGCTGCATTTCCAATGGAAGCGGAAATGTTGTAGGCCCGTGTGCTCAGATTTAGGTGCACGTGAAAGAACCCTAGGTGGTCTAAATTTCCGGAGCCCTCCATTACGGCGTCTCTCATAATCATATAGTGATTTTGGGACGTTAAACCCCACATATCAATCAATCATGCGCACCATAAATAGTGCTCAAAATTTAATTGCATATGTTGTTTTCATCCTCGCTGTATTCCGTGCTGTTTATGATGTAAAAAAAGCACGCTAAGTGGTGCTGCTTTTGGGCAACAGTTGAAAAATGGCGGGGTGCATGAATGCGGAATACTGCCGCTTACACTCAAATCACTCTTGTGGTCACCTCCCACTGTTTGCAGCATGTGTTGTGTATACACAGCTGCATATTTCCTAGCTAGAAAAATTTGATTTTAGGTGTTTCACGCCATTTTTCATGTAACTATTCCACAATTACACACACTGATCAGCAGGCTTTCAGTTGCGCTGAAGGACACAGGTGCCATAAAATTAATAGTAGATACTTTCAAGAAACCGTATGTAAAGGCCGAAGCTTCATGCGTACATACATACACACACACACACCATATTGTTTTTTGTACTTTATGAAAGCTGCGAAGGTCTCATGTGCCTCCAAGCGTAACCTGTCTTATTTATTTTCCATCACCGCAAAAGTTTTGTGAGTTTCAAATAAAAGTACTTTGCGCATGGCCACGTTTGGGTAATTTTTTGTGTAGGTGTTATTTGAGCAGCCTACAGTGTTTACTTTATAAGCCTGTATGTATATGTTGCATTATAAGGATGCAGAATGTGTGTGGCTGTACAATATAGATGAAGTGTAAAAATTGTGTCCTATTGTAGTGTTCTTGCAACCAATCTTACCCCCGTATTCTAGAACGTCCCTCCACTCAACGCTTCACCTTCACTTGAGATGGCTGGTGGGAGCGCCGTCTCTAAGCAGAGAAAGTCGCTGCATGTCACCAATAATCTGCTGTGATTCTCAAGTAGCGCAGCGTCGCTTTCAAACGAGCAGCGGCACAGTGCTCAACTCTGTCAAGTGAAGGGTGAAAGTCGAGTCGGGGAGCGTTTATGAATATGGGGGTTAGTTTTGTTGTCTTGTTAACCTGCCATTAACACTGGATTGATGCTACTTTGCTCTAGCTGTACAGTGCTCCCCAAGGCTCAAGGAGGCACCGCACGGGGAAGGCTCGGAGCAAACCATGCGTGAGTTTCCTTTCATTGTTACACTATGATGATATGTGGGGTTTAACGTCCCAAAACCACTATATGATTATGAGAGACGCCGTAGTGGAGGGCTCCGGAAATTTAGACCACCTGGGGTTCTTTACCGTGCACCCAAATCTGAGCACACGGGATTGTTACACTATGCACGTATTAAGTGATAGACTTTAATGTATGCTATTTGTATTGTGCAAGTTTTTGGGGACATACAACTTCCAACACTTATATGTTCTGACGAAAATCACGCAAGAATGAGAGAAGCTTGTGTAAAAATTATGCAAGACTGTAAGAAGCTTTTGCAGAAGTCTGTGAAATGAAGTTTTGAAAATTTGTGGCAATGTGTCATTGTACAGTGGTCAACAGTCTTGCTCAGCATGCTTGACTGCAGGGCTCCCGTCTGCACAGGCGCATCTACGGAGTGCCTGATGCATGATGGGCCAAATGTCAGCCTGCACACTGGTGCCTCTTATCCCCGTTTGTCTGTTACATCAGTGTCTCTTGTAAAGGGGATCAACCGTGCTACCTTTTTTTTGAATGTAATGTGTTCTTTTTCCAGATTATTGTTGTTTTAAGGTAGAGCCTCACATTTCTATCAAATACTGAAGATTCTATTTTTCCTTCTAGATGCTATGAAGTCACTCCTTGTGTTACAATAGAGTGAACACTGTTATGAGAAAAGCTACTTTATGGAGTTAACTCACTCCATATTGACTTAACACACAGAGTTGGTGAAAACTACACTCCATTCCAGCTGCATTAGGAATAATATTCATTTGCATATTTCTGTTTCTTTTGTTTGTTTGTTGGCTGGAGGTTTGGAGTATAGGGTGGCCAGAGGGCACTGTGTAGTCTTTCTTCATCTTCCCAATTTTGTGAACATCAATTGATAGCCGTATGGAAAGCAGCCAGCATGCTGAAACAGCGGTGCAAGCATGCAAGATGTTCACCATTGCATGCAGTCAGTTGCTGTGAGCAACCCACTCCATACAATTAACTGCGAGTGGTGAACTAACGCTGCACTATGTGTGCCTCCTGGAAAGCTGCAATGGTAAAGTGCCACAATCGTATAGTAACATGGATAAAATCGCAATTTGTTTGTTGAATAATTTTGCAATAGAATCAATGGAGCTTTGGATAAATTTGTGTATCTGCCTGGTTCATCAAAGCTACAGAGTCAAATGCGGTATGTACTCGCGTATTATGTGTACTTTTTTTGTCGATCCGGTTATGTGCGAAGCTAGCAGGAATCGCTGGCCTAAAAGCCCAACTGGGAATGGGAATATATGTTGCAGGCGCTGTCACAGCTGTCTCAAAGCGGATTGTCATTTGTTTGTGAAGCCTGTTCAAATGCCCCCATTTTCTTGAAGTTCTTCCGAACATTGCTCACAAAAACCAGTTCCCACGACAAGGTTATACCAGAGAACATAAGTACTCTCCAATAATTGTCGGGAACCCAACGCAAAGTAAGATACAGACAAGGAAGCGCGATGCCAACACAGTGCTCTGTGTGTCGCCCTTCATGTGTGTGTGTCCCCATTCCTTGTCCCAGTCTTCTATTGCGTTGTGTTCCCTCCGATATCTAACCAACACACCCAAGCTTCTATGCTAAGTCTTATTCAACGCACTCTTCTGCTGGCTCCCATACTGAATATTGCATGTCGAAGAACTCCACGCTGATGTGCTTAGCGGTAGCACGGTTTCAGTTTTCTTCGGTAAGCATTATAACAGCAATCTGCCTCGTATATAATTATTGTAGCCTATTACAAGGAACGGTAAAAACGCAATGGCCAGATGGCGAAACAAAAAAAAAAAGAAAATGAGTGCGAAAAACCTGCCTCATCTAGTTGATGTGACAGGTCCTTGCACGCGTTCAACATCTGTGCTGTGTCTCGGGAATACATTCTTGCCGTGGAAGAGGTGGGAAGATAGGAGGCAAACCTTTAAGCATTTGCGACTACACATAACAGGTTACGGTTTTCAAGTTCGATATTCTAGGGAAAGCATAAAAGTTCATGGAAGAAGGAACCTTGCACTCAGCCCATTTTGTGTAAGACTGCACTCGCCTGCTCGACAAGAGATGTGCCTGACCAGAGCATCATGAAGTCAAATGTGTCTGTGTGTGTGCTGGCAAGGTGGCTCGGGCTGGTTGGGGAGGGCAAAGTATGCGAGCAAAAAGTTTCTTGTAGTAAAGCAGGCTGGCTAATTATACTGGTGAGCAAATTATGTGAGGATGCAAATTGTGCAAGTAAATATAGTATGTACTCTTGTATGTTTCAGCTCTGTTGCTACGGATCCTGCGGATCGAACTTGGCATCCGGCAGCAACAAAGAGAGGTTCTGCAGGAGGTGCGACAGCTGAAGCTCGAGGTACGGCTCTTGTCCGTGCCTCAGCACGCCCAGCCAGCACAGCCCCCTTCTGACCTTCCCCGGCTGCCTGCTGGTACAATTGGAGACGTGGAGGCAGCAGACGCAGCTGTGCAAAGTGAAGCTGTGGCTGCGGCTTTGGTGTGTATTTCTTGTTTTTTAATATGCCTATGTAACATGCAGAAATTTAGTACTGCTTTAAGATACTGTGTTTCATGAAACAAGCTAGCCAAGTAATCTCATGAGCCACTGTATTACAGTCGAATATGAATAATTTGTACTCAAAGAGGCCAGAAAATTTGTTCAAATTAAAAGAAGTTCAAAATAATGAAAGTTACCGTAATTACTTGAATCTAACACGCACCTTTTTTCCGGTTAAGAGAGTTCATGAATCGCATGCGCGTTAGAATCGAGTACGAAAAAAAATGAATATGGTCATTCTATTGCCATCGCCACTTATAAAATGGCCGCCCCCTACGTGCGTCGGCATGGCGCGTCGGTCATTTCTGCCTATGTGTTTCCCATGTGCGGTACTTCATACGTGTGCTGAGGAGTTCGTCATCTTGTAGTACATTAGCATCGACGGCATGGTAGGGCCGACTCCAAAAATTCGACGAGTGCACCACAATGCCGCTTCTAAAAGAAAAGTCATCGCGTGTGCCGGAACGGACAGAAATCGGGCCGCATCGCGGTCATTCGAAGTTCCCGAAACGTGCGTGCGGGACTGGCGGAAACAAAAGCAGGATATTGTCGACAGCAAAGATTCACGCAAAGGCTTCAGTGGACCACAGCAGGGTCGGTTTTCACAAATTGACGAGCTGCTCGGTGAGTATGTGATTAAGCAGTGAGCGGCACAGCGGCCCGTGACGACAGAACTGCTCCAAGTGCAGGCTATGCAGTTAGCCTTAGAAAAAGGGCTAATGCAGAGCCATTTTAAAGCGAGCAGGTGCTGGCTAACGAACTTTATGAAGAGAAAAGGCTTTTCCCTCCGAAGGCGAACTGGCATATGCCGGAAGTTGCCGGAGGAGTACGAAGAAAAGCTTCAGAGTCTTCAGCGGTTCCTCCTAAACTTGCGGCACAACAACGGCTACCTGCTTGGGCAAATCGGGAATGCCGATCACACGCCTCTTTACTTCAACATGCCTGGCACCACAACCTTCTAGGAGAAAGGGGCGAAGCAAGTTTGTGTACTGACATCGGGCGACGGTAAAACTAGAGTGACAGCAATGCTCCGTTGCACGTCAGATAGGCATAAGCTTCCCCCGTACTTCATATTTAAACGGAAGACGCTCTCAAAAATTGTCGTTTTCCCGAGTGGTGTGATCAAGCGGGCCAACGTGAAAAAAGGGTGCGTTGCAACCGATGTCTTGTTTTTTTTTTGTCGTGGAAACCGGGCGCGCATTACAATCGAGGGCGCGGTAGAATAGAGTAAATACGGTAATTGAGCGGAGGGCTCACCATGCAGTGATGCATGTGCATAGAGAAGTTTTATTCACAAAAACAGGACATCCGTCATTAATTAAAGTAGTCAATACATGTCTGTACACGTTGGCCTTGCAACGAGTCAACAAGTTTTGCGTGCAGTTTGCAAAGCATTTGTACTTCGGCTTCAGTATTCTCCTGGCAATAGAAGTTGCGCGCGGCAATGTCCAGTGCTGACACTCTTTGAAGACAACTGTGTTTCCACTGTTACCATCTGCGCTGCAGCCGGAGCGTGGCCAGCACATGATGAGAAAGGAGGAGCGTCTTCACCTGGAGAAAAGCAGATAGGCATTCGAGAGAGAAACACTCCGCGGCAGCTTTTTTTTTTTCTCTTCATGCGCGGTGTTGAAAGGAGAAGAGTCTCTACATAGCAGGAACGAAAAACAGGGAAGCGTGACACCGGCGCGTTGCAGATCGGCATGAGAGAGAGCCCACTCTCTGCGACAGCTTTTTTTCCCCTCTTTCTCTTCGTGCGCAGTGTTAAAAGGAGAAGGGTCTCTACGTGGCAGGGACGGAAAAAGCCGAAGCGTGGCACAGGAATGTCGCAGATTGGCATTTGGCAAACATTCCACCGCAGTCTTTTCTTTCCTTTTCTTCATTTTCTTCTTTAAGCACAGCGATGAGGTGTCTGAAGTGCCACCGCAGGATTGGGCGGGGTGCTGAGAGCATTTTCGGAGCGCGGTATAGCTTTGATAGGACCACAGCGTCAGTTCGAATTAAGTGTGTTGGAATTAATGAGATTCGACTGTATTTACTATAGTCTGTGAAGTCCGAGTGAACTGTCCTAAGCTAGCAGACGATGTAGGAGGCATCGTGTGTTTGATGGGCAGTGACTAGCAATAGCCTGCTTAAAACAGACATTCAGTAATTTTGTTCATTTATCACCCTATTTCGTGTCCGCTGCAGCTCTCTCTACTTTGAGCTACAGTTCACCCTGCCTTGTGTTAGCCGATTTCTTACTTTTTTAAAAATCTAACATGCACCCCAATTCGCAGGGTGAAGAAAAATGCACCTTTGTTTATTGTGATGAGATTTCTAAAGCGACATGCCTCTTTGTTGGCTATCACAGAAAAATATAAACAGCAAATGGTGCGACCATCTAGTGCGACCTTTATTTTTCTATCAGATTCATCTATGACCAAGATTTGGTCGCTCTAAGGTTGCCTCTTAGTACGCCTTGATCATGTTCATTTATCTTGTTGTGCTCTGCTTACAATGCATTGATTAAAAACATGTCCTAGCTTCTTTTTGAATTCCTCATACTTTATCGTTTTTCACCTGTAGAAGCTACTCCTGGTCAACATTCAGGCAAAGACATTGTAACCTCAAAGAAACGTGTATTGGAATTTGAGCACTGTACAAAGTAATTATACTATTTCATAGCTAAAATCAATATTTATTAAGGGTTATAACAGTGTTGTATTTGATTTCATAACAGCAAAACTGCATTCAGAGAAGGACTCTGAAAGGTTCTCACACTGAGTGTGAGAGGGCTGATGTGGAAACCATTTTAGGTCAAGTGAGTTGAAGTTAGCGTAAAAAAAACAATGAAATGTTGTGATGCCCGAAAATTCAAGTTGTTGTTTTCAGTGTCCTCTTCTTGCAGATTTTTATCATGAAAACATTTCGATGTGCTGTTGCGTTTACCCCATCTATGCTTCTTGCATTTTTTTACAGCGCAAGCATCTCCTGCAGATTGGGGGACGTGGCCTCCGAGAAATTGGTGTGAATGCCATGAAGGCTGTATTGGCACATGACGTGCAAGTGCTGTACAGCCTTCATGGCAGAAAAGGGAAAAGGGCCTTTGTGAACCTGAGGCTCTGTAGATTAGTGACAAGTTTAACTTGTTCATTGTTTTATGTGTGTGTACCCATGTGTATTCTCTGTACTGCAGTGCTTCATGTGTACTATGGTATTTCTGTTCTTGTATGCAGATGTCATCTGCGAAAAAGCAGGGTGCGACCAGGCGGAGGCCCTCAACTTTATTAAGAGGTGGCTGCCAGGGTTTGGTGATCGCTGTGGGGGCAGTAAGCGGCGCTTCAGAGAAGCATTTGTTGTGGAGCAGCCCGATGATCCCTACTCTCAGAGTGCAGATTATCGGCTGCTCGCGGCAGCTGGCTTCCTGCCCAGCCACAGCAGCCAGGGCCTTGACAGCACCACTGCCACTGTGCCCCCAACGCAACCTGACCTGCAGTAGAGCGGGCCTTTTTTAGTTGTGTATATATATTTTTCAATGTATACATTTTTTGTTGTACGAAATAAATAAAAAAAAACAAAGAATAAATGGTCTGCAGACTGTCGGTGGTGCACTGTTCGGCTAGCTTATGCTGATTCGGAAGCACCACCACCATGTTTTAGTTACAAAAAAAATGCTCTAAACTGTATGAATATTCTCGATTATCATGTGGGGGACATATGTGGGGATTGCAAGTGGGGGACATACGCTTTCAGCATTTACTTCCTAACGACTTTTTTCGATCTGCTGTACCAAATACCAGTACCAAATAAAGCACTCCCTATTGCAAAAAATAAATTGGTAAAAAAAAATAAACTACACTTCTAGTGTTAGCAAAGGGAATGACATATAAAAGATGAAATAGATCGAGTAACTGTTTTCAGTTCTCAGCATTCACTTTTCTGTTGCCCCAAGTATACAGGGCTGCAAAACTACAAGAGCGGGTCATCGAGGCATATTGTTTAAATCTTCCGGTAAGAAAAATTCTCTACTAATAATGGTTACATAATGGCAAGCCAATCAGTAGCCAATATTCGTCGTGCAGGAACTATCGGTGTAATAACGGCCTTTCATTGGCTGCAATGTGGCCCTGGATTGGTCCAATGTCGGCCGTACATCCGTAGCCAATATTCGTCGTGCAGCGAACATCGGCGTAAAAATGGCATGTGATTGGCTGAAATATGGCCCAATGTTGGCCGAACATTGGCAGCTTTGTCGGCAATACGATGGGCCTTCGTCGGCCCAATGTTGGTTGCATACTGGCTAAAACATCGGCAAAACGTCGGCCCATCATTGGCTTGAACGTCGGCCCGACATTGGAAGAAGTTGCACTTCCGACGTCGGCCCGACGTCGGTGCCGATGTTAGCCGATGTTGGTCCAAGATTGGTCCAACGGCGGCGTGCTGCCTGGGTAGGGTGCAGGCGTCATTCCTTCTGCCCGTGCTTTTCAAGTGCGAGCTGTTTTCAGCTCGTTCTGACCAACTAACTAGATTGAGATGTGTTGTTATAGTGCAAGAGGATGTTCCACGGGAAACTAGGTTTGTCCCAAACTCTGTGTGTGTCTTTCAACCTATATGGTTCCCGGTTCAAGGGTTCATGCAGACCAGATCGCGTAAAACAGGACCATGTAAATAAAATAAAATGGACCATGTAAATAAACAGGATCGTGTAAAATGTTGTTTTCGTGTGCAACTGTAGTTGTGGTTGTGCTGAATGACCTTTCTTTATATACACTACATAACAAACTTGCTCCTTTAGAGTCGAGTGCATCTTCGGATCGATTGTAAATGTTTGCATATGCGAGGCCTTAAGTTTTATAAGAAATTCCTCAGTGTGCCACGAGGAAATGTGAGTTCAGCAAAAATTTGCATAACATTATATACAACTCTTAAAGCCTCGTCTACAACTTTGTGCAGGTTGACCTTGAGCAGAAAACGAGGAGCGGCAGCAGCCTTCAGAAAAGAGCAAGCACCCTCTAAGCTCCCGAAGCTCTTTTCGACAGGAACAGCATGGTCACTGTGTGGCATTGAAAACCATTGCAAGGAGTGTCTTATCAGTACACTGTGCTGCTCTTTCATCGCAGAAGACGAAGTTGACCACTCCAGAGGAACTTCACGCTGCGTAATGTGAGTGCTTCAGTGGTTTTGTTTTTGTCCAGCCAGCAGTTAAGAAATCATGTGTCAGATTCAGCCGGGATGGCTAGAGGGAGTCGGGAAGGCATGTTTGGACATTTGTCTAGCCAAGTAGTGCCAATTTTCGCACTGGTCCTGTTGGAGTTACTGCCACAATCACAGAAGCTACGTCACCTCTCTAAATGTACCGATGTGTCGGGGAAGATTAGCTGCATTAGGTTTTTCTATAACTGATAGCTGCCAACATTCTTCATTATACAGGAGTTTTGTTCCTCACTTATGGGTGTAAAGCCCTCCACAGAAAAAATGCAACACGTCTACTTCCAGAAGGCTCAAAGGCCCTACTTGTATGTTTTTTCGGCTTGTATCATAAGCACCTCGTTTGGGTGTACATGAACTTTTTATAAACATGTAAAGCGAAAAATTTGGGTGGCCGGTCGTTTTGTCGTTATCATGTTCCTCGCAGTATTCTTAAGCATGTTGTGCATTACGTTGTCAATCTGGTTCATGTGCATAGAAGACATTACGAAGTTTTAGGGTACAGTATAAAAAGCCTGAAAGCAAGCTATCAATAATTTTTTAACAGAGTTGCTTAATCTGATACATGATACATCACTAAACTTTCGTGCGTATTTATCAATGTAAGCTCGTCTTAGTGTTATCCAAAATGAAGATGTGAGTCGACAGATGGAAACATCTAGTGGGGTAATCAGGGTGAACAGTGGAAGTGCCTCAGACAGGCTGGCCGATGTTGCGATAGGAGGACCTATTTTTTAGAAGTCACCTTGTCATCCTTGCCGTGTTAGTTTAAATGGGGTCAGTAATTACATCATCTTTTGGTGTAGGCGTGTGTGCCTGTTGGAAATGTTTGTCTGAAAAAAAATAACCTATAACGCAGAAGAGTGCAGCCCTTGCTTCTTTTCAAGTTAGGTTGCGCTGATGCAAAGTGTTCTCCTGTCGGAGGTTGGGGGTAAGGAAAGCAAAAAAAAAAGATAAACGATCGAAAAGAAGAAAAAAGAGCAATGAAAAGGAGAAAAAAGAAAAAAAGACGGACGCAAAGTAAAAGTAGTGCTACGCTGCTCCTACTTTGCATCCCCCCTTTTCTTCTTTTTTTTTCTCTTGTTTTCTTTTTTCACCTTTTTTGTTACATTTGCATTGTCCCATCTAGTGCATGAATCAATGACACATGGCTTTGCTATAGCAAAGATGCCTATGTGGTGTTGGATTGAACAATGCATTGTACTTCATTCAGTTAATTACAGACTAATCAGTCTTGCAATAAGTGCTTCCTGTCTATCACCACACATGTTCAAATGAAAAGTTTGTGCTTGGCTCTTAGTATGCTGGTATATAGCTTGTGTCTTGTACTACTCAAAATGAATGTTATTTTGCTGCTGTTTATGGTAATGAATTTATCCAACATGAAAATATGTTGCCTTGTGAACTTTGTCGGACCTGCCTTTCTTTTTCTTTCCAATGCAGGCATTGTATGTGAGGGAGGCAGCAACAGAGAGGTGATAGCTTGAGCTTCGGAAGAATAAATGCTGGCAGTGAAGCAATTACACATCAAACATCCCAGCCATTTTGCCAACCGTCCTAAATGTGTTTTGAAAAAAAAAATATTTTGCTCGTTTACTGTATTGAAAACAGCAAAATGCTAAAATATATCGCAGAGAACAAAATATTAGGCCACGTTGGTGCTCTCTCGACTTCCCGGGATGTCGTCTGGGTGTTGTTTGTAAAAAGTAAAAAGTGTTTAAAAAATACTGCCTCTTCTACACCAAATTCGGTCTCGGTATTAAGTAAAGGTGATTGTGTGTAGTGCATGAAGCTCAGTAATATTAGTGCAATTTTTTTGCCACATCAAACGCAAGGAAGCAGTTCTCTTTATATGGCAAGTTATATGATTACACTTTGTCTTAAAGTAGAAATGAATTTTTGAAGTTTTCTTATGATGGCTGTTTTCTGCATTTGATATACGACAGCATCCGTTCCGAAGTTCCCCATGGCCCTCAATAGGAGACTTCAAAAATCATTTTCCTCATTTATACAAGAATTGTAATGATAACACTTGCCAAGTAACAAGAACTGTTTATTTGCTTTCAACTTACACATAAAAGTAATTTTCAATTAGACAAACACACAGCTCAAGTTGCATCTCAATGTGGAAAAAAACGATTATATAATAATATTTGTAATCTGGACCTAACATAATTTTTTTGCGTGAAATAAAACTTCTGTGCAGTGAGTATTTGTGGCTCAAATATTCATACAAAGTGCAGTATTGCCATACAAGAAATGCAAACGATAAACAGTTTGGCTGAGTTCTTCAAAGCCTATGTAGCGGAAAAAATGCACTAATGTTACTCAGCTTCAAATACTTTAAGAAGCACCTTTACTTAATATGTAGATCAAATTTGATATGGCAAGAAAAAGAGGTACTTTGAAATTTTTCTCACAAATAACACCCGCACGACATGCTGCGAAATTCGGAAGGTACCCATGTGACCACTACTTTTTTTCTTCAAAACATTTCTGCAAATAACTATTTTCAGAAGAGTAAATTACCATTATTTTTTAAACTATACATCTGTGATGATCGCCAGGCAGTATGGTTTGTATGTTTGGTGTAGAAAAGCCCAGTGTGAAAAACAACAAATATCTGAGCAGCCTTTGACGCTCGGGCAATTTCGAAAGCATTTGTTTGTTAGCGGCAATTCAGTTAAGCCCTTGTCTTTATGCTTAGGCCCAGAAACAAAACACAAGTAACCAAAGTAGTCCTAACGGTCATGCAGTCTCGCTGTTCCAAGGCTTGTGGAGCCTAATTTAGTGCAAGCTTCACCATTTTTTTTTAAATTCAGATTCAACCAACAGGTTTTGGAGGCACAGTGCATTTTCAGCTAACTTGTTTCACACCAGTTACTTAGATAAAAAGCGGAAAATAGAGGTAAAAATACCATTTTAAAGGCATTGTAGGTAATAACAAAAAGGACTTTTTTCTTTTTTTGTGTGGTGCTTTGCCTTAACGCTGTGCTTTTTGTAGTATAGTTCATTGTCTAGTGAACATAGGCCTTAAAAACTAACATTAGCCATGTTGAGGTCAATTTCTTGGTTATAGTCATGGTAGCCATAATAAAAATATATGACTTCAAACTTGATTGTTCTTTTGAAGATGTTTTCTTGCATAATGATATTTCAGAGTCTTAGTCATTTTGCTATAAGAAAACGTGATGTCATAATAGGGTCACTTTTTGTAGAGTCGTTCACTTCTACCTTACCTTTTATATTCCTAATAGAGCAGTTATTTTCAATATTGGTATTTAAAATGAAATGAGCATGCTGTATGTAGTAAGGTGTAAGCACTTACAGATAGCACATGCACCCAACTTTTCTGTTGGCAGTTTATTTCTGTTATTCTTGATTTATATGTGGGGTTTCACGTCCGAAAACCACGATATGATTATGAGAGACGCCGTAGTGGAGGGCACTGGAAACTTCGACCACTTGGGGTTCTTTAACGTACACCCAAATCAGCACACGTGCCTACAGCATTTCTGCCTCCATCGGAAATCGAGCCGGGATTTGATACCGCGACCTGCGAGTCAGCAGCCGAATTTCTAGTACTCTTGCTCCCCTATATGTGTGCAGTTCGGTTATAGTTATCTGGCTTGCACAGATTTTTAATGGCACCTGCCTTGTCCTGCTTGCTTTCATGGTGATTTTAACCTTCATAAGTTGCATAGGTTTAACTCTCAAAATTGTTCAAGATGCCAATTTTGTGCACAAACTGTATAGTATGAAGGCAGCAGATATACATGCACACACTATTAAATGTACATTGAGAGCTTTCACTTGCAGTTTCTAAAGTTTTACTGTGCAGGAAGCATTTAAATCATAATTTCATAAGGACATAATAATCGATTATCTCTACCATTGAAAATCGTGACAACCTAGTTATTTTCACTGTGATAAGCATGCTGTTTTCTTTGATGTGGCAGAACTAATTTATACACTCATTCCTTCTATTATTCACATATGTATAACATGAAGGATTGTGTGCCTTACATTTTCAGTTTCATTCTGTGTGTTATATTTCTTGTGCATGTGAACTAATGTGCTAACATGTTTCTGACATTATTTGTGCCAATTATTTTCATTTCCAGGTACCTGTGAAGGACACATAAGTTCTATGGCAGTGACCTTCCAAATTTACAGTGGTGCCGGAGCCTCAAGCAGCATTTCGCCGATCTCCACAAGGCGTTCATGATACAAACACAGCGCCACACTTTCACAGTGCTACGATTATTATTTATGTTAAACATTTCGTTCTAAAATTGCTGTTACATTGTGTTTTGTGCCATCATTCTGTGGCTTAGGTGGAGCTCGTGAAATTACGGTGTAGTCACCTCATTTGTGTACCATCAACACTGCAATGTCACCATTCACAGCTGGAGCATACAGACAAATAAAAAATATATTGATTGTAGCAGGGCTGGTGTGTATAATAATGCTTCTCTATTGATAATAATAACTTTATAAGTTCTTTAGGTCTTGCATAGAACACTGCATTAATGTGTTGCAATGTAACCACCATTTATGATCGCTAGCTTGTTAATTTAGTAGTTTTTAATGTATTTTATTTGAAAGGTAATTTTGCTTCCGCATCACGACAATTAGAAAGATGCCGATGATTCAATCCCTCATTAAGTAGCTTCTCAACACATTTGTTTCTTTCAAGCCTTTGTTTTCCATCAAGGCTGTTTCAGATAGCAAACATATTTCAACTTCATGCAACATATTAAAAATGAAATATTCATACATATTTCTACACAGTACTTTTTTTGCAAACAACGTGAATGGCCAATTGCTTTTACTCGAGATCTAGAATGTCCATTTGATCTTTGCAAGATGCAGCAGATAGCTGAATAGTTTCTGCATTATGTTCATTTTCGTAAGCTGCTTATCGGGTAATTTAGCATGATATGGCACTTTCCGTAAGCTGCGGATGTCCGCAACTTTCTGCACGATATGGCGTATTCCGTAAGCTGCGGATGTCCGCATCTTTTCGCATGATATGGCGCTTTCCGTAAGCTGCGGATGTTCGTATCTTTCCGCATGATGCAGCTTTCCGTAGTCCAATAACTGCGTATGTACGGATCCGTATATGCGGAACGTTTCAGTAGGGGTGTCTCTCTTTTTCTATCCTCCCGGCTTACGCCTGAGCTTCGGGGCCGCTTTTTGTGGTCATATATATATATATATATATATATATATATATATATATATATACTGAAGAAGTTTTCCCATTGGGCCATACGTACATGAGAAGAGAAGAGACACCGCTTAGCGGTTGCCTTAGTTTTATTTCCAACGGTTTCTTCCGGTGGGCCGGTCGAAACCGTTTGAATTAAAACTAAGACAACCGCTAAGTTGTGCCTCTTATGTTTATATATATATTGAACGAAGTTGCAGATAGCACAATTGAAAAGGAAATTGGATTTACTCACGTTTCAGCCGTGGCACGACCGAAACGTTCGTAAAGGCAATTTCCTTTTCAAATGTGCTATCTACAAGTTGGTTCAATATAGAAAATAGCCGGACCTGTCGTACCATTCCTTCAATCGCTCTCTCTCTCTCTCTCTCTTTATATATATATATATATATATATATATATATATATATATATATGTATACAAAAATAAAGAAATACACACACACATATATATATATATATATATATTATAAGTACGTGTGTGTACCGTTCATTTGCTGGATGTGTTCGTCAGAACAAGACTTTTTTTGCGATAGCAATTCGATTGACATTCCCCGCGGTATTTTGCCGCTGGCGTGGGCGTCACTCACTGTATACCAAGACAGCACACCGGCGTTGGGCCAATCTTGGACCCGTATTGGCTAACATCGGCCGCAATATTGGCCCAAGTTGGCATCTCGGTCAAATGCAACTTCTTGCGATGTAGGACTGATGTTCAAGCCGACCTGGTTCCGACGACAGATTAATAATCAGTGATTCTAAGATCGATATTAGGTATTTCACGAAAGGATGGGTCTCCCCCGAAGCAGCCGAAATCCTCAACCGCAGAGCAGAAGACTTCCGGAACGGCAAAACTGTACCCAAATACCTCAAGTGGATCCCGGCGCCAATTGGGGATTCGAACATGGAAGACACGACCATCCCTCAAAACCTCAACGAGAAGGCCCACTGAACCGTGCGAGAACTAACCCACCACAGCTCGTACAGCGACGGCCCAGCCTTCCGCACCGACCACAGAAGGGGGGACGACCCCGGTGGTGGCGATGGGAAAGATCTAGGTGATGACAATAATGAATATGCGATACAAGACGACAGAAACAGACTGGTCACGTATCATGACATATTGACACATTATAAGCAACAACGAGAAGAATATCCACCACCACACAAGCAGGTAGACATATTTCCCGAAACATATTGGCAAAGATTGCAAACGAAATCCTTTAAATCCAGTACATCTGAGAAGAGTAAATTCTAGACAATACCCCCAAACAAGCTGTACTCTCTGTAAGCACGAACACGCAGATATGGCACATATTCTATGGCAATGCACACAGATCACAGTAATATACCGAGAGGACAATATAAAACCGGACCTTGTCGAGGAGCGTTGGCTAAGTGCGCTGACTAGCTCAGGTCTGCACGACCAACTGTGGGCAATCCAGCGGGCCCGGACAGTGGTGGAAATGCTACGCCTCACTGCACGAATCCTCGGGGTGGCTTGAGCCCGGGCCGGTAACCCTGCATGGTTCTTTTTTTTAATAGTTTTTCCGTCCGTTCGTCCGACGTTCTGCCGTTCTATTTGCCAATAATCAGCCCACGCCGGCCCACTCTACACATGCCAATGAAGGCCCGCCCTTTCACTGATGTAGTAGCCAACATACATCCAGCATAGCACCATTCTCGGGCCGCTTTGTTGCCAATGAAATCCCATTATTACGCCAACATTCGCTTTCGACGAATATTGGCTACCATTGGCTTGCTAATATTCCACCGTTATTAATATGAGCTTTTTACTACTGGCATTCCTTAGCTGGTTGACTTTTATTACGCCCCCAGAACTTTCACTAGCAGCTTATAGCAGCCCCATACGTGCTTCGCGGTGTAGTACACTTCAAGGCGACTGACCATTGGATAACGTAGTGTAGAAACACTACACGATTCCACTAAATCATCCACTTCTGCCTTTTTTTTGCATTAACTATCTTCCTCCCTACATGTAGAGCATAAGTCTGCACAAGTATAGTTACTGTGTAGTTTTCTCCGCCCATTTTTTCTCAGTTTTAAGAGAAATTGTAATATAGGCTATTCCATCAAGTATTAACTAATATATTACCCAAAATACCTACTCGGTGCAAATGTTCCACACAAGCAATCTATAAATAGGAATAACAGAACATTATTTTTGTAACTTTATTTCTCAATAAACCAAGTCAAACTATTTATTTTGCAGTTCAGCTTTTCAAGTTACTGCTGTTCAGTAATGCAGCCAAAACTAGGAGGTGATTGATGGGGCGATAATTCAGAGGCTCCAGCAGGAGATGAGGCAATGACGTTGGGCTGCCCAGGGTCCTGAAAGCATTGATTGGGCAGGAAAACCATCACAGGCTGTCGCAGATCCCTGCTCTGAGGGGCAGCAGTGATCGAGCTGCAAGTCTATGAAAACATCTGTGGAGTGCCTTTACTAACATCCATCAAGGACAACAAACTTCAACGGCCACGTTTTGATGAATTTCTGAGCTTATTCAGACAACTGCATACGTGAATAGAAACAAACACCTCAAGTTCTAAGCACTGCATTATAACATATATGCAAGCTAAAACACTGAAAAACAATGACAGCAGACGTTTTGTTGTACTATCCAGATCAAATGCCATGTGGCCAATATAAATAGAAGTGAACAAAAACTTCAACAGTCATTGTGCAAAAAAATCTTCACAGACCAAAATATTTAGGAATGGGTTTCAATGAAAATAAACACAAGGTATTTCATGATTTTTAAACATGACTTACAGGGTTGCAAGCCATGTGAACAAGTCTGCAGCTATAGCCTATGACTGTATAAGTTTATAACAGGACAGCAAGACATGTGGCCACACGAACTTTCAACACCGGATTATTCTTGGGCACACATCAGCTAATACTACACATGAGGTTGACTGACCACCAGATAGACAACACAAGATGAAAGAATCTATGCAAACCCAATTTCAGCACTGACACTTGTGGATAATTGCAAGGCTCCTGTATGAATTTTAAAATGATATCTTCAAATACTATGAAAGATATGTTGATGTGGTTTCCTATGTTGTTCTTTTCTCATTAAATGAACCTCCGAAATTTCACGTGCTTTTTGGGACTTGCATTGATCCGAAGTCTTGGTTTCATGGGAGACTAGAACTGGATAGGTGGCTCGTCAAAAAACAGCACTTGGCAGAGAGTCGCGACACAACTAAGCCATCCGCGACCAGATGACCGGCTGCAGGGAGAGCACGCATTTGTGGCGCTGCAATGCTTTGTCTTGGAACGAACAGCTCTAAAAGCCATTGCACCAGTAATGGAGCACTGTGGTTTAAAAAAGAACACGTGTCTGAAGGCTACTTTCGCATAAATAGCACTTGAAAACGGAGTCAAGCTGTGCAAAGCAGACTGCATCTATGAATGTGGCATTGAAGAGACAGTGTTGTGCAGTGATGGAAGTCCCTCGTGATCATTTCCTGGTTGGGATTTTCTGGTATGGTTGTACTGGCTTATATACCCGTGCGGCGACGATAGTACACTGCGCACTTCTGTAGTAAAAAAAACGAATAAGTAGTGATTGTGGCATCACTTTTTTTTCTGGCGGCATACGTACGCCCTGTCTGCGATATGTATGTAAATAGACGTTGATCTAGCAAACCACTGTGACAGCATCGCACGGGTGGTGTCGCGGTGTTACGCTTGATAGCGCGGGATAGATCACCGACCACAATGGCTGCATTTATATGGGGACGAAATATAAAAAGAACAGCCGTGAACCGAAAGGTTTGTGCGCATTGGAGAACCCCAAGTGGTCACAATCTTTGTACGCACACTACAGCGTACCTCAGAATGATGTCTTGTTGGCACATCAAAGCCTAGCAATTATTGATGTTGAACAGACATGTTCAATTTAGGCCGGTCCATGCAAGCAAAAAAAAACTGAAACTGTGTGTTAGGTGAACTGATCAACAAGTAAACTTCGCAGACATTTGATCCTTCTCTAGCAATGCATAAATTTCGATGTTACTTAGCCACAGCAGCAAGTGAGAAAAACGCTTACCGTATTGGCTGGCTCTACAAAGCTGAGCTTTGAGCAGTCCGCTCCTTCGTTCGTAACAAGAACCCCGTCTTTTGCACAAACTAAGTTAAACAGAGGCACTTCGGCATCGAGTTTTAACCACGAGAGTATCTTTTATAACAGCCCAGAGGCGCATGAACGTTTCCCTGCACAAGTGTTCTGGGCAACGCAGCTTTCCTTTACACACAACTGTTTATAAAAAATACTACCTGCCTGTCGTTTCGTTCACTACACACAGTGTCATCAGATAGAGTTTGGTGGTGATGGTCAAACGGACGAACGCATGAAAACATTTTTAGTCTTGAAGTTCACTACTAAACGCTCAGCGGGCCAAATAAAAAAGTTTACAATGCCGTTTGTTGCATAATATGCTCGTTTATTTTCCGACAAAACACCATTTAAACTCGACTGTTTGGCCCTGGTTTCCACTGGTGGCTGTCTTCACTATCGAATAAATATTGAACACACGTTCCAGCCAGTTTAGGAACGAGCCCGACAGCACTAGAAATGGAAGCGAGAGCAGTATTTGCTCGGCTGACCACTTGGATGCAACGCTGCTTCCTCTTTCTATGTTCTCCCTTTCCTCTATACGTCCTCCTTTTCACATCTGCTGCACTTGAATACGCAGCAGTACCGACAGCGCCCCCCTTTTTAGAGAGAAATATACTTCCTTAGCGCGCAGAGAATGTTTAAGAGGGAAGATATAGCAGAGAGATTGGACTGAGCGCACATTTACAGCCAATTTTATTGAACAGATGGCGGGAATAAATGTACGGCCAACAGGTCAAGGAGATCACTCTCAGAAAAAAGGACTAATGATGGCGCACGCACCAGACCACCCTTTTCCCGTCTTAATATGACAACTGAAAAGATACCTGCATGCATTATTCGACAGATTGACAGGTATATTTTTAGTTAAGGTGTCATTTTGAGATTGGAATAAGGTGGTCTGGAGCATGCGCGATCACTAGTCTTTTCTTCTGTGCGTGATCTCCTCACCCTCTTGACTGTATATATATTCCCGCCATCTGTGCAATAAAATTGGTTGTAAGTCTGCGCTCTGTCCTATCTCTCTGCTATATCTTCCCTCTGAAACATTCTCTGCGCACTAAGTAAGTATATTTCTCTCAAAAAATGCAATATCAACCAGCCAAGTAGCCACTCCTTTGGTTTTGTTACGGCAATGCGCGCACGCACCATCTCTACCAGCTGCCACTCCCGTCTGCTTCAGCAGCTGAGAATTGCGCGCTCAGGCTGCGAGGGTGGAAATGGAAACTCCAGCGCTGGTTCTTTATACAAGCAACGTTTAGGATTCGATGATGCGGGTTTCGAAGAAAAAACCTTCGAGAAGGAAAACTTTGACATAGCAAACTTTGAACGATCCCTTCACCTGGGATAAGGGACACAATTCAAACTTGATAGGCGCATCATCAGCACTATGGGGAGGACCCTAAAGAACTGGAGATGGCCTGACTGTGAAAACGCTATATGGTACTCAACTGAATCCACTAGGGAAACACTGTATCTTCGAGGTAAAACATCTTGATTAAGGAGGTACATGTATGAAAAATTTTCATACAACTGCGAGGTTGCTAGAACAGAAACAAGTTGTAGATAACTGTCACATGTCCCGTTACTTAGGGAGGCGATGGCCGAGCTGATTCCAATGACCCAAATACCAGCCCCCCCGAACCGCACTACGAAAGCGTCGACAATTTAGATGTGGTCCTATTCGGTGCGCCAGCGGACGCCGGCTGTGGCCCAAAGAATAAGTCAGAGCCGAGAGTTGATAAACAAAACAAAATTATATTCTCAATTATTGCATATCAAAACGATACACAAATATGCACACTTGACAATAGTTGAATACACTCTGCGACCAATTAAACAACGTGCTACACATTAAAATCAGCCACACTTGAACAACGAACACAAACTACAATATGCACTACAATGCGATTGCAAGCATCGAACGACGAAGACACTTAAATACTAAACAGTTCGAAAACTTATTCAGTCCAAAGTCTTGGAACCAAAGTCTGAATGATACTCTTCCGAGAATCACCCTAGGTCCAGCGCTGTTGTCGTGGAAGTTTCTTTTCCAGGAAACCCCGCGTCTTCAATTAGCCGCTTTTCATGCTTCAAAATTCTTCGACGAAAACCCGTTGGTTTCCCACGCGCAGCTGTTGCAACGCGTCTTCGCTCGCTGGCGGTAGACACACTTTTCTGCTTGCAGCATGAGTCTTCACCCCTCAAGTGGAAATCCTCTTCATTCCCTGCTTTGTCACTGAGGACAGAGCCTTTGCCGACGGCACGGCGGAAACGCCCTATGCACTCTGGCGCGTACTTTCTTCTTCTCCTCCTGATCTCCCATCTCTGCTGCTCGGTTAAATACCTTCCGCTCTAAATTCCAGGAACTTCTCATTGTTTCGTCGGCGCGAGGCGCAGCCAAGGCTGGGGATAGAGCGAGACGCTTCGAGGGCCGCCCATGACTCGTGATGCAACTCTGTATCACCCCGCCCCTTTCTTTCGAGAACCTTCCAGGGCTTGCTCGGCCGCTGATGTGAGAAGGTGGGTCAGCGAGGCCACGTTTCCGAGGGGGGAATGACAGCGCTCACAGGGAATCTTTGGATGCTTGTTTTCTTCTTTATCGTTGACCTTAAGGCGTCTCTCAGCGCTTGGAATCTTCACTGTTGCTAGAATTTGGTGGCGCACGCTTTTTCGGAGCGCTCGTTTTTGACACTGCCCCTCCACTTTAGGAATATTATCACATAATATTCCAAACCACACAAGCGTGTGCCAAGTGTCCCCACACACTTAAAGACTGTAACATAGTCTGTCGCTCATGGAGCGTCACAGTCACAATAGAACACTCAATAGAATTGCACATTGCTATTCAATCTCACAATGCATGAAATATAATCACAAGTACATGAGCACAACACTCCATCACACACCTCAAACAATACAATCGTACAAAGTTATGTCTTTACAACAATTGTACAATCCTATACATCACGTCACTGCAACAAACACTTTGACTCTCTCGACATACACTTGTGACACAGGATAACAATAACACAACACGTTGAGGCTCAACGCTACCAAAAACATTCCAATTCGACCTCAGCACCTATCCTGTGTACTTCGAGCTACGCTTTCGCCATTTCTTGCGGTGCTCGCTCGATCTCTTCTTGTTCTTTTTGTTTCTGTTCCGATGAGCCGTTTCCAATGACAGTATCTGAGGCAGCGTCTCAGTCATCGTTGTCACTTTCGACACCGTTAATGAGTCACTACGTTCAACTGATTTTGTCTGGTTATGCACCAGTTTGTTCTTGTCACGACATTGGGCCTGGATGGCTTATTCCGTCACCTTAACACTGTCGGTCGGTTGAGGTCATGTCGACGTAAGTCCAACTGCACGGCACGTTCTCTCGTTCAACACGATCATCTCCTTATTCACTGTCTCTGGCACCAGGCTTCACCTTGGGTTCGATGGAAATCCTTCACGGGATTTTTCTCCACTGTATCTCGCGGTCCCTGTGTCGACGAGGGCTCCAGCTTCGGGTGTTCCCCAAAACGTTCTGGATCATTCAGCCCTCGCACCCCGTCGATGTTTTCGATGATCAGTTCGTTCAGGGGGGTCGTTGTACATAGGACAGTAACCTTTCTGCTGAAGTAAGGGGTTTCAACTTCAATCTCTGTTTCGGGAAGCATCCGAACCATACTGTTAATTAGGCAATCCGGTTTCGTTTTGCCTGTTAACTCACTTTCCCGTATCGAATTTCTCCACACGATAACAGTGGAATTGCCGGCATCTCTTAACACCGTAACCTTCTTGCCCGCAACTTTTCCAGGCGGCGTTGGCATTCCCTTCGTAACACCGATTGGCTGTTTTGTCATTACAGCACCCACAATAGGAAGTTTTTTCCCATTTTCAACTCCATGAATCCATTGGTGATATCATCTTCATCGGCTTTTAGTGCCACCTGCACACATGCTGCTTGGTGAGTTTGACTCGCTCCGTTACGACATGCGTCTGCCATGTGCCCAATCT
Source organism: Rhipicephalus annulatus (assembly GCA_013436015.1). Taxonomy (NCBI): domain Eukaryota; kingdom Metazoa; phylum Arthropoda; class Arachnida; order Ixodida; family Ixodidae; genus Rhipicephalus; species Rhipicephalus annulatus. Next base: position 1,861,278 of record WOVY01009410.1, on the reverse strand, counting down.
GACCACATTTGAAGCATTTTAGAACCGCAGGGCTCGTAAAGTTAGTTCGACAGCTGTTAACGCGATGACCCACTCGGTTACACAGAAAGTTTGCGGGACAGTCTCCGGTGCACGCTTATTTTGTTTGGGTGCCGATTTCTTCGAATCTTCGGGAAACTCCTTGACTTTGGCCAAATTTGTGCGACCTTGCGCATCCAAGAATTTGTCGGCCGATTCAAGCATGTCTTCAAGCGACTCAGCCTTCCTCCCTCTCAAGTACAGCGACAGGCTTGGTTGGCAACTGGTAAGAAATTGCTCTCTAATTATGCTCTCTAAGCTCATCATACTCCTGGGCAGTCCCTGAAAGTTTGATCCATTTGTTAAAAGAATGGCTAAGTCGGACAGCGTACTGCGTAGCCGTCTCACCATTAGCTGGCTTTCCTGTCCGATATCTGTACCGCAAACCTTCCACAGTAAATCTAAGTCGTTTCAGTAAGGCAGGTTTCACCTTTGTATAGTCGGCTGCATTGGTCGGCGTCAGCCTACCGTACACACTGAGCGCTTCGCCACTCAAGCAAACACTCAAAGCAGTTGCCCATTGATGTTCCGACCAACTCTGGTTCTTTGTTTTCGTCTCAAATCTGTGAAGGTTCGCATCTTTCTTCCATCAAACGCTACAAGCAGCTTGCTTGGGTTCAAGCGGAATCCTTGAACTTCCCGTTAGGTGCTTTCAACTGTAGCTTGAACGGGAGTTTCGCTTCGCTGTTGCAAACGGAGCCGCTCGAGTTCCATCTCGTGCTGCCGCTGCCGTTTCCTTTTCTCTCTTTCGTTTTTCAGCTGTCGCTTCTTTGCCTCTCTTTCTTCTTTCGCCCTTTCAGCTGCCAGCTTTTCTTTCTCCAGCTCCAACTTCAATTGCTGCTCTCTTTCTTCTTTCAGCTGTCGCTCCTTCGCCTCCTTTTCTCATTTCGTCATTTCAGTGGCCAGCCTTTCTCTCCCCAACTCAGTTGCTTTTTCTTCCTTGGACCTCTCAGCTGCCAACCTCTCTCTCTCTCCAACTCAGCTGCTTTTTTGGCTTTGGCTCTTTCGACCACCAACCTTTCTTTTTCCAGCTCAGCTGCCTTTTCTTTTTCGGCCCTCTCTTTTTCTTCCTTTTCCTTCTTGGTGACCTCCTTCTGTAGTTCGGCGCCACAAAGACCCATCTTCTCACCAAGAGCTACTTACTATTCTAGATCCATGGTGTCTCGCAAATAAAACCTTGTCGCGTCTAAAAGCATCTGCCTCAATCAGTCTATCGAAACACTCTCTGCACCCTCGTTAACGAGAACACTGAGCAACGTGCGAAAATTTTTTTGATAGCACTATCAACGACTCAAGTCTCTTTCTCACTACCTTGTACACACTGTTCACCAATAATTCCTTGTCGCAGACGCCAGATTAATTGGCACAAGTCCAGTTAATCAAAAAGGCGATCACCGCGCTAATTACAAAGGCCGAAGTATCGGGCCCCCGAACCGCATCACGAAAGCGTGGACAATTTAGAAGTCGTCCTATTTGGCGTGCCAGCGGCCGCCGGCTGTGGCCCAAAGAACAAGTCAGAGCCGATCGGCCACCACGAGATCGGCGCTCGAGCTCCACCATCTTCGTCGTCCTTTCGCTATCTCGAATCTTCCACCTGCTCGTTAGGTTTGCCCAATAAAGCTCTTTACAGTTGGTGGGTCTTGCTGGATAACCACATCGCCAATACCCTGGAACTCCGATGCCACACCTTGCCGTCGACCATGCAAGTTGACGCAGCCCAACAAAAAGTACCTCTCGCGGCCGCTACTCGCCCCAGCCGGGCTCACCATCGAGACCCCCCAATCTTTGCGGGCACCGAAGACCAGAATGTCGAGGACAGGCTGTCGTCATATGAGAAAGTCAGTGGACCCAACAGGTGTGATGACGCTGCTAAGTTTGGCACTGTCAATTTTTATCTCACCAACGTGACCAAGCTGTGGTAAACGAACCGCGAAACCGAGTTCGCCAACAGGTCCGCCTTCAAGGAGGCGATATGTGCCGTTTTTGGTCGCCCTGCCTCACGGAAGTTACGCGCCGAACAACGCCTGTGCACATGGACACAGGAATGAGGTGAAACTTTCACCTCTTATATAGAAAATGTGATTGATCTCTTCCAGCGCGTCGTTGCTTCCATGAGCGAGAGTGAAATGATACAGCACATTATGAAGGGTGTCGACGATGACGTGTTCCAGATGCTTCTCGCGAAATTTCCTAGCACTGTGGCCGAAGTAGTGACTTCGTTTCAGAGCTATGATGAATTGCGGAGGCAACGAGCTCAAACGCGACGCTCAGGCCAGACAATCCAACCAGTGACCGAAGCGGATGTCATGACTGACCAAACAAACCTTCTCGCACAAATGAAAGACATCGTGCGAGAGGAAGTGGCTCGGCAGCTTTCTCTACTGCCTTTTGCTGAACACGAGAAGCTCTCGCAGCAACAGCCACTGCGACACCCACCACTATTGGCTCTCTGCTCCGACTTGTGGTCCAGGAGCAGATTTCCGAGGCTATGCCGATGCCCTTGCAGCCGCCCCCCTCACCGCACCTCTTACTTACGCTGAGGCACTAAAGCGGCAGCAGCTACACCAGCCCCCGCTGTTTCAGGGACTGCCACATACGTGAGCCCCTATTTAGCCGTCCACCGCCTGGGTTCCTCCCACTTCTACCACAGCCTCAACTCATCCGTCCGCTGCATGGGCTGCTCCTCTTGTCACGAATACTTGGAGGACGTGCGATAACCAGTTCATCGTTTTGCGTGCTGTGGTCCTGACCATATCGCCCGATAATGCCGTCGTCGCGTGCCGGGATACAGACGCCCGGACACAGGACAGCTTCATGGACGTTCCTCCATCTGTTCTAGAAAATACGGATTCTCAGTCGAGCTCGTCTACACGGGAATGTCCGCGTACTACGTCCGGTCGCTCCCTGTCATCCATGCGTCGTCGGCCAGCTCCTGAACATAAGAGAAACTAACCGCAGCATTTCAGGAGGCAAGAACTGCGCTATCAAAATGCTAAAATCCTCAACCACTGCCATCGAATATTGTCGAAGTTTTTGTAGGAAGTACTCCATTATATGCTCTAGTGAATAGCGGTGCTGCCGTGTCTGTGATAGACGCTAAACATTACCGCGAGCTCCGAAAAGTGACTACGCCTCTTGATATGATGTCCTTGCGAACAGGGAATGGGGACCCGGTTCAGCCTGTAGCCGCCTGTACAGTCGGACTGATTATCGCGAAGGACCACTACACTGTGTAGTTTATTGTCCTTTCATTATGCTCACACATTATACTTGGATGGGATTTTTAATCAAGTAACCGCGCCGTTATTGATTGCGCAAGATCGGAACGTGAAGCCTTTCCGTTTTACGACCAACCAGCCAACCGCACTCAGCCCGCCGTACACAAACTTGTCGTCAAAGAAGGCACTGAAATTCCTCCGACAGCAGCTGTGTTGCTCCCCAGGTTTTGTGACGGCATTAGGGACGAAGCTGCATTCTTTGAATTTCAAGTTTCTTCCTTAGTCAAAGATCATTTCTGCTTTATTCAAACCTCTTCATTTCTGAAGCAAACAGTGCTTTTTGCCTCATCGTTCCCCTTCCGTACCCCGTCGAGTTGTTTTAAGGGAAATCTCTTGGACACATGCATTTCATCGATAAACAAAAAATTTTTACCATGCTGCCAGATTGTTCCCATGACTACGATGCCATCAGTGCTCTCAATTAGCCCTTCAAATATGCCACCTTCCAAACTTTTTTCATTCACCGATCGCCGACAGACTATCGCCATCTCAACGCTCTGAGCTTCTTCAGCTGCTTTACCAGTTCCGTGAATCCTTTGACGTTGCTCAACCTACCCTTGGTAGAACGCCCAGTTTTTTTACTACATCGACACAGGTTCCACCGTGCCAGTACGACAGCGACCATACAGTGTTTTCGCCGCGGAAAATCTGATCATCACTGAACAGGTTAACGATATGCTCAAGCGCAACTTTATCCGACCTTCCCAAAGTCTAAGGGCATCACCTGTCGTTCTTGTTAAGAAGAAGGATGGTACATTTTGCTTCTGCGTTAATTACAGGCACTTGAATAAGATAACTAGCAAAGACGTATACCCTTTGCCCAGGATTGATGACGCCCTTGATTGCTTACAAGGTGCCGAGTTTCTTTCGTCGGTAGATTATTTTTCGGGGTATTGGCAGGTGCCCTTAGCAGATGCTGATCGTCCAAAACAGTCTTCATGACAGCGGACGGGCTATACGAGTTCAATATCTTGCCCTTTGGCCTCTGCGATGCGCCGGCCCCATTTGAGCGCATGATGGACTCGATTCTGTGGGGTTTGAAATGAAAATGATGCCTCTGCTTCCTCAACGATGGCATCGTCTTTGCACCTGATCTCGCAACATATTGTTACGAGGCAGTGGGCATGGCTCTACCGTCGTGGACAACAAATCGATGAAAAAGAAGTGGACTCGCCGCGCGAGAGACTGGCAGCTCTGAAGCGTCACTTTTACATGTAAATATAGGAAATACGCTCATTTCTCTCTTCCGTGTGTTTGCGATCCCCGTAACAAATTGGTGGGAGTGCTGGGTAACGAAGCGCCATACAACGGAGCTCCGCAGTGGTCGTCAAATCGGAGTTTCCGTGATGGAACACGGGACTGATCCCACGGCCACCTCTCCATCGGCCTCGGCGACGCCCGCACCATCCACGGCAACGCCTCCACTGGCCCCACCCCCACCCACGTACGTGCTGACGCATCCGAAGCATCCTGGAACGTTCTGCGGTACGGACGAAGTTGATGTCGACGACTGGATAGCCGACTACGAACGCACCAGTGCTCTCAACCGGTATGATCCGACTCTTATGCTGGCCAATGTGCTGTTTTACCTGAAAGGCACGGCCAAAGTCTGGTACGAGAACCATGAGGAGGAGATCGGCAGTTGGGACACCTTCAAGGAAAAGCTTCGCGACTTATTTGGGAAGCCCATCGGTCGAAAGGCGGCTGCAAAGAAGGAGTTGTCTATACGTGCTCAGACGTCCACAGAGCCGTATATTTCATATATACAGGACGTGCTGGCTCTCTGTCGTAAAGTTGACAACGACATGTCGGAGTCTGACAAGGTTGGCCACGTCCTCAAGGGCATAGCGGACGACGCGTTCAACCTGCTAATGTGCCGGAACTGTGCGACCGTCGACGAAATTATTGAGGAATGCCGGCGTTTTGAACTGGCCAAAAGCAGGCGGATTTCAAGATCATTTACTCGACTGCCGAACACCGCAGCGACGTCCTCCTGCGAAGATGGACTGTCCTCTCATCGGCAGTCTTCACCAGCGTCTGAAATTACGCGAATTGTCCGGCGGGAAATCGAAGCAATTACACCTACTCTTCCCGCCAACGGCCACGTCGATTTGCAAGTACCTCAGGTTTGCTTGGTACAGTCGATTGTGCGGGAAGAACTGAGCAATTTGGGCTTCGATGTCTGCGCCGTTGCTCAGTCTCGACCAATTGGCTTCCGTTCAAGGTCGCCGCCTCGCCCCAGGTCACCACCCCAAGAAAGGTCTTATCCACGCTCTCGCAATCCGGCCGAATGGAGAACTGCGGATGATCGGCCGATCTGCTTTAACTGCCGCCGCATAGGTCACGTCGCACGGTATTGCCACAACCATTGGTCTTCGTCCCGAAACCAGTATAACACTGCTCGCCGCACCGATAGCTACCGTCGTTTCCAGCCTCCTGAGCCGATCGCCGACAACTACCGCCGGCCTCTGCCCGTCGATTCCTACGCCTGCGATGCCCCTGATACGCAGCACAGCCGCTCACCGTCGCCTCGACGTCACCAGTCTCGTTCGCCGCCAGGACGTCGCCCGTCGTCCCCTTCTCCTCTACGACGACGCCCGACCTCCCCGCTCAATTCTCACCAGGGAAACTAAGCGGTGCAGCTCTTGGAGGTGAAGCTGCATCCTCGATACCGACCTCAAATCCTCTCCTTGTACTGCCGACACGACGAAATTTGATCGACGTCGACGTTGACGGCCTGACTGTTTCTGCACTTGTTGACACTGGGGCGCATATTTCTGTGATGAGTGCCCGACTTCGTCGCCGCCTGAAGAAAGTGCTCACACCGGCTGCTCTTGGCATTATTCGTGTCGCCGACGGAAGAAGTCTTGCCATCACAGGAATGTGCACAGCACGCATCACTATCGCCGATCACCCCACATCTGTTCTCTTTGCAGTTATTGAGCAGTGCCCAAATGACCTAATTCTTGGTTTAGATTTCTTGTCCACCCATGCTGCTCTCATCGACTGTGCAACCGGCGTTCTTCAACTTGAACTGCCTCGACTTGGACCTGTGCCGTCCTCACCGTCACACCGCTTGTGCGCTGTTGATTATGTTCGGCTGTCACCGCAAGCCACCACGTGTGTTGCCTTAACGATATCACCAGCTCTTCCTGACGGTGACTACATAGTGTCTCCATTGGTGGATGTGCTCTTGGCTCGAAGTGTTGCTGTGCCGCATACAATCGTGACTATTGTGGACAACTACGTTCAGCTTCCGCTCCTTAACTTCAGTAGTTCGACCCAAGTTCTCCCGCAAGGCATTTCGTTAGCCCACGTTTCCCCACTTGATGCATGTAGCATCGTGGCATTGGACCCTGAAGACTGCTCGTCCCCTACTGCAGCCAGCCGAGCAAACGCACCTAGCGACGAAATCACGATGATGATCGCCCCTGATCTTCTGCCCTGTCAGTTGGCGCAACTCCACCACGTTCTGACTACCTACCGAGATATTTTCGACTTCGATGACCGCCCTTTAGGTCAAACGTCCTTCGTGCGTCATCAAATACATACCGGCGATGCTAATCCTGTTAGACGGCGACCGTATCGTGTTTCCCAGTCCGAACGCCAGGTCATACAACGAGAAGTCGAGAAAATGCTCTCCAAAGGAGTCATAGAGGCCTCTTCAAGTCCATGGGCGTCACCTGTTGTTTTAGTGAAAAAGAAGGATGGCAGCTGGAGATTTTGCGTTGACTACCGTGCCTTGAACAAGATAACCCGCAAAGACGTATATCCGCTGCCACGAATTGACGACGCCCTTGATTGCCTTCATGGCGCGCGATACTTCTCATCTATTGATCTGCGTTCGGGCTACTGGCAAATTTCTGTCGACGACTTAGACCGAGAAAAGACTGCCTTCATCACACCGGACGGCCTTTATCAGTTCAAGGTTATGCCTTTTGGGCTGTGCAACGCCCCGGCAACGTTCGAACGCATGATGGACTCTCTTCTTCGTGGTTATAAATGGTCCATCTGTCTTTGCTACCTCGACGATGTGATTGTTTTTTCCCCAACATTTGAAACTCACTTAACTCGTTTGTCGACCATTTTAGCCGTTTTTCGTCGAGCAGGACTCCAGCTGAACTCGAAAAAGTGCAATTTCGGCCGACAACAAATCACGATCCTTGGTCATCTTGTAAGTGCTGCTGGCGTCCAACCTGACCCTGACAAGGTTAGCGCTGTCAAGAATTTCCCTCTGCCTTCTTCAACCAAAGATGTTCGGAGTTTTGTGGGCTTATGCTCGTACTTCCGCCGCTTTATACGCGATTTCGCTACAATTGCACGACCACTAACTGATCTTCTCAAAAAGAACGTGCCCTTCTCGTGGGGCCAAGACCAAGCAGCTGCGTTTTCCACGCTGATCGACCTGCTCATTTCACCACCAATACTGGCTCACTTTGACCCGTCTGCGACGACTGAAGTACGCACAGACGCCAGTGCTCACGGAATCGGCGCCGTCCTCGCTCAACACCAGGGAGGCCAAACGCGTGTTATTGCGTATGCCAGCCGCCTTCTCTCCACATCTGAGCGAAACTATTCGATAACAGAGCGCGAGTGTCTTGCGTTGGTCTGGGCTGTAGCGAAATTTCGCCCCTACTTGTATGGCCGGGAGTTTTCAGTTATTACGGACCACCACGCTCTGTGTTGGCTGTCGTCGCTCAAGGACCCAACTGGTCGCCTAGGTCGCTGGGCTCTACGTCTCCAGGAGTATAACTTCGACGTAATTTATAAGTCTGGCAGGTTGCACCAAGATGCTGATTGTCTCTCGCGTTATCCAGTGGACCCTGCTAGACTCGCTGTCCATGAAGGCGATTCTTGTGTGCTCGCCATATCTGATTTGCACGACATCGGCACAGAGCAGCGCCGGGACGCAACCCTCAAGAAGGTCATTCAGCGAGTATCTTCAGGACATTCCGACCCTTCGCTCCGTCAATATGTCCTTCGCAACGACATTCTGTATCGTCGCAACATGAAGTCTGATGGCCCGGAATATTTGTTAGTTATTCCCCGACACCTGCGTGCCACTATTCTTCAACATCTGCATGACGCACCGACGGCGGGACACCTGGGTTTTTCACGCACCTATCACCGCGTGCGGCAACGGTTCTTTTGGCCTGGCATGTATAAATTTGTGCGCCGTTATGTCGCTGCTTGCGAGCGCTGCCAGCGTCGGAAACGTCCTGCTCTCCGTCCGGCTGGCCTGCTCCAACCTATCGACATTCCCCCGGAACCATTCTTCCGCATCGGCCTCGACTTGCTCGGACCTTTCCCGACGTCCGTGTCAGGCAACAAGTGGATCGCTGTCGCAACCGACTATGCGACCAGATACGCGATAACTCGTGCCTTGCCAACTAGCTGCGCTACAGACGTCGCAGACTTTCTCCTAAATGACGTCATTCTGCGGCATGGAGCTCCGCGCCAGCTTTTGACGGATCGGGGCCGCTGCTTCCTCGCAAAAGTTATCGACGAAATCCTCCGGAGCTGCTCTACCGAACATCACCTTACTACTGCCTACCATCCCCAGACTAACGGTCTCACGGAGCGTCTCAACCGAACTCTTACAGACATGTTGTCTATGTACGTCTCTGCTGACCACCGTGACTGGGACGCAATGCTCCCCTACGTTACATTTGCATATAATTCGTCAAGACATGACACCGCCGGCTACTCTCCATTCTTTCTTTTGTACGGCTGCAACCCTGCGTTGCCATTCGACACACTCCTTCCTTCTGCTACTATCCAACCAACGGTGTATGCGCAGGACGCTGCTTCTCGAGCCCGCGTCGCTCGCCAAATCGCGCACACTAGGCTCAGTGCTTCTCAGGCCGCACAAAAAGTCCGCTACGATGACTCGCACCGCGACGTTGACTACCCTGATGACTCTCTTGTCCTACTCTGGACGCCGTATCGACGTGAAGGTTTGTGCGAGAAGCTCCTCCCACGATACACAGGACCCTACAAAGTTCTCCGCAAGGTCACCGACGTCGACTACCTCATCACTCCCGTTCAACCGCACTCATCCTCTGCCACACCATCTACTGATGTTGTTCATGTGTCGCGCCTAAAGCCCTACTATACTGCCAGTCCTGATTGACTTAGGGGCGCCGTGACGGCGCTTTGTTCGCCGGGGGTGATGTTACGAGGCAGTGGGCATGGCTCTACCGTCGTGGACAACAAATCGATGAAAAAGAAGTGGACTCGCCGCGCGAGAGACTGGCAGCTCTGAAGCGTCACTTTTACATGTAAATATAGGAAATACGCTCATTTCTCTCTTCCGTGTGTTTGCGATCCCCGTAACAATATATTGAACAGCTGAAACATGTCCTCACGTGTCTGAAGAATGTTCCCACCTGTTAGATTGCCAGGATGGCTTCATGTTTCTCGAGGGGGGCATTTATAATGAAGCAATGATGATAACACCAGGGAAATGCAAGCATCATCGCAGAGTAAGGCACCACGAGATCGGCACTCGATCTCTACCATCTTCGTCGTCCTGTCGCTATCTTGAATCTTCTACCTGCCGGTTAGGTTCGCGTTAGCATGACGATAGTTATAGCGCGAGAACAAAACGACGACACAGAGACAAGAAGGACAAGAGACAAGAAGGATTCGGTGCGGGCAGGTAACGAGAACAGGTGCCTTAGATTAGCAAGCCCTCCGTGGCTTAGTCCGAAAAGGAACGCAGGTTCCTCGAAGGATTCGGTGCGGGCAGGTAGCTTTACCTTTCTGGTTGGTTTCTTCTAGGTTTTTCTTTGCTGTTTTTCAGTGCCTTTGTATTTGTGTTGTTTGTTTTTGGTTTTCTTACTCATGTTCTGCTCTTGTGCCATGGTCACTGTCTCCTCTATATATTTTCGTGCTCTGCGCAATAAACATACATCCAGCATAGCACCATTCTCGGGCCGCTTTGTTGCCAATGAAATCCCATTATTACGCCAACATTCGCTTTCGACGAATATTGGCTACCATTGGCTTGCTAATATTCCACCGTTATTAATATGAGCTTTTTACTACTGGCATTCCTTAGCTGGTTGACTTTTATTACGCCCCCAGAACTTTCACTAGCAGCTTATAGCAGCCCCATACGTGCTTCGCGGTGTAGTACACTTCAAGGCGACTGACCATTGGATAACGTAGTGTAGAAACACTACACGATTCCACTAAATCATCCACTTCTGCCTTTTTTGCATTAACTATCTTCCTCCCTACATGTAGAGCATAAGTCTGCACAAGTATAGTTACTGTGTAGTTTTCTCCGCCCATTTTTTCTCAGTTTTAAGAGAAATTGTAATATAGGCTATTCCATCAAGTATTAACTAATATATTACCCAAAATACCTACTCGGTGCAAATGTTCCACACAAGCAATCTATAAATAGGAATAACAGAACATTATTTTTGTAACTTTATTTCTCAATAAACCAAGTCAAACTATTTATTTTGCAGTTCAGCTTTTCAAGTTACTGCTGTTCAGTAATGCAGCCAAAACTAGGAGGTGATTGATGGGGCGATAATTCAGAGGCTCCAGCAGGAGATGAGGCAATGACGTTGGGCTGCCCAGGGTCCTGAAAGCATTGATTGGGCAGGAAAATCATCACAGGCTGTCGCAGATCCCTGCTCTGAGGGGCAGCAGTGATCGAGCTGCAAGTCTATGAAAACATCTGTGGAGTGCCTTTACTAACATCCATCAAGGACAACAAACTTCAACGGCCACGTTTTGATGAATTTCTGAGCTTATTCAGACAACTGCATACGTGAATAGAAACAAACACCTCAAGTTCTAAGCACTGCATTATAACATATATGCAAGCTAAAACACTGAATAACAATGACAGCAGACGTTTTGTTGTACTATCCAGATCAAATGCCATGTGGCCAATATAAATAGAAGTGAACAAAAACTTCAACAGTCATTGTGCAAAAAAATCTTCACAGACCAAAATATTTAGGAATGGGTTTCAATGAAAATAAACACAAGGTATTTCATGATTTTTAAACATGACTTACAGGGTTGCAAGCCATGTGAACAAGTCTGCAGCTATAGCCTATGACTGTATAAGTTTATAACAGGACAGCAAGACATGTGGCCACACGAACTTTCAACACCGGATTATTCTTGGGCACACATCAGCTAATACTACACATGAGGTTGACTGACCACCAGATAGACAACACAAGATGAAAGAATCTATGCAAACCAAATTTCAGCACTGACACTTGTGGATAATTGCAAGGCTCCTGTATGAATTTTAAAATGATATCTTCAAATACTATGAAAGATATGCTGATGTGGTTTCCTATGTTGTTCTTTTCTCATTAAACGAACCTCCGAAATTTCACGTGCTTTTTGGGACTTGCATTGATTCGAAGTCTTGGTTTCATGGGAGACTAGAACTGGATAGGTGGCTCGTCAAAAAACAGCACTTGGCAGAGAGTCGCGACACAACTAAGCCATCCGCGACCAGATGACCGGCTGCAGGGAGAGCACGCATTTGTGGCGCTGCAATGCTTTGTCTTGGAACGAACAGCTCTAAAAGCCATTGCACCAGTAATGGAGCACTGTGGTTTAAAAAAGAACATGTGTCTGAAGGCTACTTTCGCATAAATAGCACTTGAAAACGGAGTCAAGCTGTGCAAAGCAGACTGCATCTATGAATGTGGCATTGAAGAGACAGTGTTGTGCAGTGATGGAAGTCCCTCGTGATCATTTCCTGGTTGGGATTTTCTGGTATGGTTGTACTGGCTTATATGCCCGTGCGGCGACGATAGTACACTGCGCACTTCTGTAGTAAAAAAACGAATAAGTAGTGATTGTGGCATCACTTTTTTTTCTGGCGGCATACGTACGCCCTGTCTGCGATATGTATGTAAATAGACGTTGATCTAGCAAACCACTGTGACAGCATCGCACGGGTGGTGTCGCGGTGTTACGCTTGATAGCGCGGGATAGATCACCGACCACAATGGCTGCATTTAGATGGGGACGAAATATAAAAAGAACAGCCGTGAACCGAAAGGTTTGTGCGCATTGGAGAACCCCAAGTGGTCACAATCTTTGTACGCACACTACAGCGTACCTCAGAATGATGTCTTGTTGGCACATCAAAGCCTAGCAATTATTGATGTTGAACAGACATGTTCAATTTAGGCCGGTCCATGCAAGCAAAAAAAACTGAAACTGTGTGTTAGGTGAACTGATCAACAAGTAAACTTCGCAGACATTTGATCCTTCTCTAGCAATGCATAAATTTCGATGTTACTTAGCCACAGCAGCAAGTGAGAAAAACGCTTACCGTATTGGCTGGCTCTACAAAGCTGAGCTTTGAGCAGTCCGCTCCTTCGTTCGTAACAAGAACCCCGTCTTTTGCACAAACTAAGTTAAACAGAGGCACTTCGGCATCGAGTTTTAACCACGAGAGTATCTTTTATAACAGCCCAGAGGCGCATGAACGTTTCCCTGCACAAGTGTTCTGGGCAACGCAGCTTTCCTTTACACACAACTGTTTATAAAAATACTACCTGCCTGTCGTTTTGTTCACTACACACAGTGTCATCAGATAGAGTTTGGTGGTGATGGTCAAACGGACGAACGCATGAAAACATTTTTAGTCTTGAAGTTCACTACTAAACGCTCAGCGGGCCAAATAAAAAAGTTTACAATGCCGTTTGTTGCATAATATGCTCGTTTATTTTCCGACAAAACACCATTTAAACTCGACTGTTTGGCCCTGGTTTCCACTGGTGGCTGTCTTCACTATCGAATAAATATTGAACACACGTTCCAGCCAGTTTAGGAACGAGCCCGACAGCACTAGAAATGGAAGCGAGAGCAGTATTTGCTCGGCTGACCACTTGGATGCAACGCTGCTTCCTCTTTCTATGTTCTCCCTTTCCTCTATACGTCCTCCTTTTCACATCTGCTGCACTTGAATACGCAGCAGTACCGACAGCGCCCCCCTTTTAGAGAGAAATATACTTCCTTAGCGCGCAGAGAATGTTTAAGAGGGAAGATATAGCAGAGAGATTGGACTGAGCGCACATTTACAGCCAATTTTATTGAACAGATGGCGGGAATAAATGTACGGCCAACAGGTCAAGGAGATCACTCTCAGAAAAAAGGACTAATGATGGCGCACGCACCAGACCACCCTTTTCCCGTCTTAATATGACAACTGAAAAGATACCTGCATGGATTATTCGACAGATTGACAGGTATATTTTTAGTTAAGGTGTCATTTTGAGATTGGAATAAGGTGGTCTGGAGCATGCGCGATCACTAGTCTTTTCTTCTGTGCGTGATCTCCTCACCCTCTTGACTGTATATATATTCCCGCCATCTGTGCAATAAAATTGGTTGTAAGTCTGCGCTCTGTCCTATCTCTCTGCTATATCTTCCCTCTGAAACATTCTCTGCGCACTAAGTAAGTATATTTCTCTCAAAAAATGCAATATCAACCAGCCAAGTAGCCACTCCTTTGGTTTTGTTACGGCAATGCGCGCACGCACCATCTCTACCAGCTGCCACTCCCGTCTGCTTCAGCAGCTGAGAATTGCGCGCTCAGGCTGCGAGGGTGGAAATGGAAACTCCAGCGCTGGTTCTTTATACAAGCAACGTTTAGGATTCGATGATGCGGGTTTCGAAGAAAAAACCTTCGAGAAGGAAAACTTTGACATAGCAAACTTTGAACGATCCCTTCACCTGGGATAAGGGACACAATTCAAACTTGATAGGCGCATCATCAGCACTATGGGGAGGACCCTAAAGAACTGGAGATGGCCTGACTGTGAAAACGCTATATGGTACTCAACTGAATCCACTAGGGAAACACTGTATCTTCGAGGTAAAACATCTTGATTAAGGAGGTACATGTATGAAAAATTTTCATACAACCGCGAGGTTGCTAGAACAGAAACAAGTTGTAGATAACTGTCACATGTCCCGTTACTTAGGGAGGCGATGGCCGAGCTGATTCCAATGACCCAAATACCAGCCCCCCCGAACCGCACTACGAAAGCGTCGACAATTTAGATGTGGTCCTATTCGGTGCGCCAGCGGACGCCGGCTGTGGCCCAAAGAATAAGTCAGAGCCGAGAGTTGATAAACAAAACAAAATTATATTCTCAATTATTGCATATCAAAACGATACACAAATATGCACACTTGACAATAGTTGAATACACTCTGCGACCAATTAAACAACGTGCTACACATTAAAATCAGCCACACTTGAACAACGAACACAAACTACAATATGCACTACAATGCGATTGCAAGCATCGAACGACGAAGACACTTAAATACTAAACAGTTCGAAAACTTATTCAGTCCAAAGTCTTGGAACCAAAGTCTGAATGATACTCTTCCGAGAATCACCCTAGGTCCAGCGCTGTTGTCGTGGAAGTTTCTTTTCCAGGAAACCCCGCGTCTTCAATTAGCCGCTTTTCATGCTTCAAAATTCTTCGACGAAAACCCGTTGGTTTCCCACGCGCAGCTGTTGCAACGCGTCTTCGCTCGCTGGCGGTAGACACACTTTTCTGCTTGCAGCATGAGTCTTCACCCCTCAAGTGGAAATCCTCTTCATTCCCTGCTTTGTCACTGAGGACAGAGCCTTTGCCGACGGCACGGCGGAAACGCCCTATGCACTCTGGCGCGTACTTTCTTCTTCTCCTCCTGATCTCCCATCTCTGCTGCTCGGTTAAATACCTTCCGCTCTAAATTCCAGGAACTTCTCATTGTTTCGTCGGCGCGAGGCGCAGCCAAGGCTGGGGATAGAGCGAGACGTTTCGAGGGCCGCCCATGACTCGTGATGCAACTCTGTATCACCCCGCCCCTTTCTTTCGAGAACCTTCCAGGGCTTGCTCGGCCGCTGATGTGAGAAGGTGGGTCAGCGAGGCCACGTTTCCGAGGGGGGAATGACAGCGCTCACAGGGAATCTTTGGATGCTTGTTTTCTTCTTTATCGTTGACCTTAAGGCGTCTCTCAGCGCTTGGAATCTTCACTGTTGCTAGAATTTGG
The DNA here is from genome assembly GCA_013436015.1 of Rhipicephalus annulatus. Taxonomy (NCBI): domain Eukaryota; kingdom Metazoa; phylum Arthropoda; class Arachnida; order Ixodida; family Ixodidae; genus Rhipicephalus; species Rhipicephalus annulatus. The sequence continues at coordinate 1,845,892 of WOVY01009410.1, read as the reverse complement.
TGGCGCACGCTTTTTCGGAGCGCTCGTTTTTGACACTGCCCCTCCACTTTAGGAATATTATCACATAATATTCCAAACCACACAAGCGTGTGCCAAGTGTCCCCACACACTTAAAGACTGTAACATAGTCTGTCGCTCATGGAGCGTCACAGTCACAATAGAACACTCAATACAATTGCACATTGCTATTCAATCTCACAATGCATGAAATATAATCACAAGTACATGAGCACAACACTCCATCACACACCTCAAACAATACAATCGTACAAAGTTATGTCTTTACAACAATTGTACAATCCTATACATCACGTCACTGCAACAAACACTTTGACTCTCTCGACATACACTTGTGACACAGGATAACAATAACACAACACGTTGAGGCTCAACGCTACCAAAAACATTCCAATTCGACCTCAGCACCTATCCTGTGTACTTCGAGCTACGCTTTCGCCATTTCTTGCGGTGCTCGCTCGATCTCTTCTTGTTCTTTTTGTTTCTGTTCCGATGAGCCGTTTCCAATGACAGTATCTGAGGCAGCGTCTCAGTCATCGTTGTCACTTTCTCATCTCTCTGAAACCTCTATGCTCCCCTCCATCCCTTCCCCAGTGCAGGGTAGCAAACCGGATGTGCATCTGGTTAACCTCCCTGCCTTTCCTTGCATCTTTATCTCTCTCTCTCTCTTCGACACCGTTAATGAGTCACTACGTTCAACTGATTTTGTCTGGTTATGCACCAGTTTGTTCTTGTCACGACATTGGGCCTGGATGGCTTATTCCGTCACCATAACACTGTCGGTCGGTTGAGGTCATGTCGACGTAAGTCCAACTGCACGGCACGTTCTCTCGTTCAACACGATCATCTCCTTATTCACTGTCTCTGGCACCAGGCTTCACCTTGGGTTCGAGTGAAATCCTTCACGGGATTTTTCTCCACTGTATCTCGCGGTCCCTGTGTCGACGAGGGCTCCAGCTTCGGGTGTTCCCCAAAACGTTCTGGATCATTCAGCCCTCGCACCCCGTCGATGTTTTCAATGATCAGTTCGTTCAGGGGGGTCGTTGTACATAGGACAGTAACCTTTCTGCTGAAGTAAGGGGTTTCAACTTCAATCTCTGTTTCGGGAAGCATCCGAACCATACTGTTAATTAGGCAATCCGGTTTCGTTTTGCCTGTTAACTCACTTTCCCGTATCGAATTTCTCCACACGATAACAGTGGAATTGCCGGCATCTCTTAACACCGTAACCTTCTTGCCCGCAACTTTTCCAGGCGGCGTTGGCATTCCCTTCGTAACACCGATTGGCTGTTTTGTCATTACAGCACCCACAATAGGAAGTTTTTTCCCATTTTCAACTCCATGAATCCATTGGTGATATCATCTTCATCGGCTTTTAGTGCCACCTGCACACATGCTGCTTGGTGAGTTTGACTCGCTCCGTTACGACATGCGTCTGCCATGTGCCCAATCTGACCACATTTGAAGCATTTTAGAACCGCAGGGCTCGTAAAGTTAGTTCGACAGCTGTTAACGCGATGACCCACTCGGTTACACAGAAAGTTTGCGGGACAGTCTCCGGTGCACGCTTATTTTGTTTGGGTGCCGATTTCTTCGAATCTTCGGGAAACTCCTTGACTTTGGCCAAATTTGTGCGACCTTGCGCATCCAAGAATTTGTCGGCCGATTCAAGCATGTCTTCAAGCGACTCAGCCTTCCTCCCTCTCAAGTACAGCGACAGGCTTGGTTGGCAACTGGTAAGAAATTGCTCTCTAATTATGCTCTCTAAGCTCATCATACTCCTGGGCAGTCCCTGAAAGTTTGATCCATTTGTTAAAAGAATGGCTAAGTCGGACAGCGTACTGCGTAGCCGTCTCACCATTAGCTGGCTTTCCTGTCCGATATCTGTACCGCAAACCTTCCACAGTAAATCTAAGTCGTTTCAGTAAGGCAGGTTTCACCTTTGTATAGTCGGCTGCATTGGTCGGCGTCAGCCTACCGTACACACTGAGCGCTTCGCCACTCAAGCAAACACTCAAAGCAGTTGCCCATTGATGTTCCGACCAACTCTGGTTCTTTGTTTTCGTCTAAAATCTGTGAAGGTTCGCATCTTTCTTCCATCAAACGCTACAAGCAGCTTGCTTGGGTTCAAGCGGAATCCTTGAACTTCCCGTTAGGTGCTTTCAACTGTAGCTTGAACGGGAGTTTCGCTTCGCTGTTGCAAACGGAGCCGCTCGAGTTCCATCTCGTGCTGCCGCTGCCGTTTCCTTTTCTCTCTTTCGTTTTTCAGCTGTCGCTTCTTTGCCTCTCTTTCTTCTTTCGCCCTTTCAGCTGCCATCTTTTCTTTCTCCAGCTCCAACTTCAATTGCTGCTCTCTTTCTTCTTTCAGCTGTCGCTCCTTCGCCTCCTTTTCTCATTTCGTCATTTCAGTGGCCAGCCTTTCTCTCCCCAACTCAGCTGCTTTTTCTTCCTTGGACCTCTCAGCTGCCAACCTCTCTCTCTCTCCAACTCAGCTGCTTTTTTGGCTTTGGCTCTTTCGACCACCAACCTTTCTTTTTCCAGCTCAGCTGCCTTTTCTTTTTCGGCCCTCTCTTTTTCTTCCTTTTCCTTCTTGGTGACCTCCTTCTGTAGTTCGGCGCCACAAAGACCCATCTTCTCACCAAGAGCTACTTACTATTCTAGATCCATGGTGTCTCGCAAATAAAACCTTGTCGCGTCTAAAAGCATCTGCCTCAATCAGTCTATCGAAACACTCTCTGCACCCTCGTTAACGAGAACACTGAGCAACGCGCGAAAATTTTTTTGATAGCACTATCAACGACTCAAGTCTCTTTCTCACTACCTTGTACACACTGTTCACCAATAATTCCTTGTCGCAGACGCCAGATTAATTGGCACAAGTCCAGTTAATCAAAAAGGCGATCACCGCGCTAATTACAAAGGCCGAAGTATCGGGCCCCCGAACCGCATCACGAAAGCGTGGACAATTTAGAAGTCGTCCTATTTGGCGTGCCAGCGGCCGCCGGCTGTGGCCCAAAGAACAAGTCAGAGCCGATCGGCCACCACGAGATCGGCGCTCGAGCTCCACCATCTTCGTCGTCCTTTCGCTATCTCGAATCTTCCACCTGCTCGTTAGGTTTGCCCAATAAAGCTCTTTACAGTTGGTGGGTCTTGCTGGATAACCACATCGCCTATACCCTGGAACTCCGATGCCACACCTTGCCGTCGACCATGCAAGTTGACGCAGCCCAACAAAAAGTACCTCTCGCGGCCGCTACTCGCCCCAGCCGGGCTCACCATCGAGACCCCCCAATCTTTGCGGGCACCGAAGACCAGAATGTCGAGGACAGGCTGTCGTCATATGAGAAAGTCAGTGGACCCAACAGGTGGGATGACGCTGCTAAGTTTGGCACTGTCAATTTTTATCTCACCAACGTGACCAAGCTGTGGTAAACGAACCGCGAAACCGAGTTCGCCAACAGGTCCGCCTTCAAGGAGGCGATATGTGCCGTTTTTGGTCGCCCTGCCTCACGGAAGTTACGCGCCGAACAACGCCTGTGCACATGGACACAGGAATGAGGTGAAACTTTCACCTCTTATATAGAAAATGTGATTGATCTCTTCCAGCGCGTCGTTGCTTCCATGAGCGAGAGTGAAATGATACAGCACATTATGAAGGGTGTCGACGATGACGTGTTCCAGATGCTTCTCGCGAAATTTCCTAGCACTGTGGCCGAAGTAGTGACTTCGTTTCAGAGCTATGATGAATTGCGGAGGCAACGAGCTCAAACGCGACGCTCAGGCCAGACAATCCAACCAGTGACCGAAGCGGATGTCATGACTGACCAAACAAACCTTCTCGCACAAATGAAAGACATCGTGCGAGAGGAAGTGGCTCGGCAGCTTTCTCTACTGCCTTTTGCTGAACACGAGAAGCTCTCGCAGCAACAGCCACTGCGACACCCACCACCATTGGCTCTCTGCTCCGACTTGTGGTCCAGGAGCAGATTTCCGAGGCTATGCCGATGCCCTTGCAGCCGCCCCCCTCACCGCACCTCTTACTTACGCTGAGGCACTAAAGCGGCAGCAGCTACACCAGCCCCCGCTGTTTCAGGGACTGCCACATACGTGAGCCCCTATCTAGCCGTCCACCGCCTGGGTTCCTCCCACTTCTACCACAGCCTCAACTCATCCGTCCGCTGCATGGGCTGCTCCTCTTGTCACGAATACTTGGAGGACGTGCGATAACCAGTTCATCGTTTTGCGTGCTGTGGTCCTGACCATATCGCCCGATAATGCCGTCGTCGCGTGCCGGGATACAGACGCCCGGACACAGGACAGCTTCATGGACGTTCCTCCATCTGTTCTAGAAAATACGGATTCTCAGTCGAGCTCGTCTACACGGGAATGTCCGCGTACTACGTCCGGTCGCTCCCTGTCATCCATGCGTCGTCGGCCAGCTCCTGAACATAAGAGAAACTAACCGCAGCATTTCAGGAGGCAAGAACTGCGCTATCAAAATGCTAAAATCCTCAACCACTGCCATCGAATATTGTCGAAGTTTTTGTAGGAAGTACTCCATTATATGCTCTAGTGAATAGCGGTGCTGCCGTGTCTGTGATAGACGCTAAACATTACCGCGAGCTCCGAAAAGTGACTACGCCACTTGATATGATGTCCTTGCGAACAGGGAATGGGGACCCGGTTCAGCCTGTAGCCGCCTGTACAGTCGGACTGATTATCGCGAAGGACCACTACACTGTGTAGTTTATTGTCCTTTCATTATGCTCACACATCATACTTGGATGGGATTTTTAATCAAGTAACCGCGCCGTTATTGATTGCGCAAGATCGGAACGTGAAGCCTTTCCGTTTTACGACCAACCAGCCAACCGCACTCAGCCCGCCGTACACAAACTTGTCGTCAAAGAAGGCACTGAAATTCCTCCGACAGCAGCTGTGTTGCTCCCCAGGTTTTGTGACGGCATTAGGGACGAAGCTGCATTCTTTGAATTTCAAGTTTCTTCCTTAGTCAAAGATCATTTCTGCTTTATTCAAACTTCTTCATTTCTGAAGCAAACAGTGCTTTTTGCCTCATCGTTCCCCTTCCGTACCCCGTCGAGTTGTTTTAAGGGAAATCTCTTGGACACATGCATTTCATCGATAAACAAAAAATTTTTACCATGCTGCCAGATTGTTCCCATGACTACGATGCCATCAGTGCTCTCAATTAGCCCTTCAAATATGCCACCTTCCAAACTTTTTTCATTCACCGATCGCCGACAGACTATCGCCATCTCAACGCTCTGAGCTTCTTCAGCTGCTTTACCAGTTCCGTGAATCCTTTGACGTTGCTCAACCTACCCTTGGTAGAACGCCCAGTTTTTTTACTACATCGACACAGGTTCCACCGTGCCAGTACGACAGCGACCATACAGTGTTTTCGCCGCGGAAAATCTGATCATCACTGAACAGGTTAACGATATGCTCAAGCGCAACTTTATCCGACCTTCCCAAAGTCTAAGGGCATCACCTGTCGTTCTTGTTAAGAAGAAGAATGGTACATTTTGCTTCTGCGTTAATTACAGGCACTTGAATAAGATAACTAGCAAAGACGTATACCCTTTGCCCAGGATTGATGACGCCCTTGATTGCTTACAAGGTGCCGAGTTTCTTTCGTCGGTAGATTATTTTTCGGGGTATTGGCAGGTGCCCTTAGCAGATGCTGATCGTCCAAAACAGTCTTCATGACAGCGGACGGGCTATACGAGTTCAATATCTTGCCCTTTGGCCTCTGCGATGCGCCGGCCCCATTTGAGCGCATGATGGACTCGATTCTGTGGGGTTTGAAATGAAAATGATGCCTCTGCTTCCTCAACGATGGCATCGTCTTTGCACCTGATCTCGCAACATATATTGAACAGCTGAAACATGTCCTCACGTGTCTGAAGAATGTTCCCACCTGTTAGATTGCCAGGATGGCTTCATGTTTCTCGAGGGGGGCATTTATAATGAAGCAATGATGATAACACCAGAGAAATGCAAGCATCATCGCAGAGTAAGGCACCACGAGATCGGCACTCGATCTCTACCATCTTCGTCGTCCTGTCGCTATCTTGAATCTTCTACCTGCCGGTTAGGTTCGCGTTAGCATGACGATAGTTATAGCGCGAGAACAAAACGACGACACAGAGACAAGAAGGACAAGAGACAAGAAGGATTCGGTGCGGGCAGGTAACGAGAACAGGTGCCTTAGATTAGCAAGCCCTCCGTGGCTTAGTCCGAAAAGGAACGCAGGTTCCTCGAAGGATTCGGTGCGGGCAGGTAGCTTTACCTTTCTGGTTGGTTTCTTCTAGGTTTTTCTTTGCTGTTTTTCAGTGCCTTTGTATTTGTGTTGTTTGTTTTTGGTTTTCTTACTCATGTTCTGCTCTTGTGCCATGGTCACTGTCTCCTCTATATATTTTCGTGCTCTGCGCAATAAACATACATCCAGCATAGCACCATTCTCGGGCCGCTTTGTTGCCAATGAAATCCCATTATTACGCCAACATTCGCTTTCGACGAATATTGGCTACCATTGGCTTGCTAATATTCCACCGTTATTAATATGAGCTTTTTACTACTGGCATTCCTTAGCTGGTTGACTTTTATTACGCCCCCAGAACTTTCACTAGCAGCTTATAGCAGCCCCATACGTGCTTCGCGGTGTAGTACACTTCAAGGCGACTGACCATTGGATAACGTAGTGTAGAAACACTACACGATTCCACTAAATCATCCACTTCTGCCTTTTTTTGCATTAACTATCTTCCTCCCTACATGTAGAGCATAAGTCTGCACAAGTATAGTTACTGTGTAGTTTTCTCCGCCCATTTTTTCTCAGTTTTAAGAGAAATTGTAATATAGGCTATTCCATCAAGTATTAACTAATATATTACCCAAAATACCTACTCGGTGCAAATGTTCCACACAAGCAATCTATAAATAGGAATAACAGAACATTATTTTTGTAAATTTATTTCTCAATAAACCAAGTCAAACTATTTATTTTGCAGTTCAGCTTTTCAAGTTACTGCTGTTCAGTAATGCAGCCAAAACTAGGAGGTGATTGATGGGGCGATAATTCAGAGGCTCCAGCAGGAGATGAGGCAATGACGTTGGGCTGCCCAGGGTCCTGAAAGCATTGATTGGGCAGGAAAACCATCACAGGCTGTCGCAGATCCCTGCTCTGAGGGGCAGCAGTGATCGAGCTGCAAGTCTATGAAAACATCTGTGGAGTGCCTTTACTAACATCCATCAAGGACAACAAACTTCAACGGCCACGTTTTGATGAGTTTCTGAGCTTATTCAGACAACTGCATACGTGAATAGAAACAAACACCTCAAGTTCTAAGCACTGCATTATAACATATATGCAAGCTAAAACACTGAAAAACAATGACAGCAGACGTTTTGTTGTACTATCCAGATCAAATGCCATGTGGCCAATATAAATAGAAGTGAACAAAAACTTCAACAGTCATTGTGCAAAAAAATCTTCACAGACCAAAATATTTAGGAATGGGTTTCAATGAAAATAAACACAAGGTATTTCATGATTTTTAAACATGACTTACAGGGTTGCAAGCCATGTGAACAAGTCTGCAGCTATAGCCTATGACTGTATAAGTTTATAACAGGACAGCAAGACATGTGGCCACACGAACTTTCAACACCGGATTATTCTTGGGCACACATCAGCTAATACTACACATGAGGTTGACTGACCACCAGATAGACAACACAAGATGAAAGAATCTATGCAAACCCAATTTCAGCACTGACACTTGTGGATAATTGCAAGGCTCCTGTATGAATTTTAAAATGATATCTTCAAATACTATGAAAGATATGCTGATGTGGTTTCCTATGTTGTTCTTTTCTCATTAAACGAACCTCCGAAATTTCACGTGCTTTTTGGGACTTGCATTGATTCGAAGTCTTGGTTTCATGGGAGACTAGAACTGGATAGGTGGCTCGTCAAAAAACAGCACTTGGCAGAGAGTCGCGACACAACTAAGCCATCCGCGACCAGATGACCGGCTGCAGGGAGAGCACGCATTTGTGGCGCTGCAATGCTTTGTCTTGGAACGAACAGCTCTAAAAGCCATTGCACCAGTAATGGAGCACTGTGGTTTAAAAAAGAACATGTGTCTGAAGGCTACTTTCGCATAAATAGCACTTGAAAACGGAGTCAAGCTGTGCAAAGCAGACTGCATCTATGAATGTGGCATTGAAGAGACAGTGTTGTGCAGTGATGGAAGTCCCTCGTGATCATTTCCTGGTTGGGATTTTCTGGTATGGTTGTACTGGCTTATATGCCCGTGCGGCGACGATAGTACACTGCGCACTTCTGTAGTAAAAAAAAACGAATAAGTAGTGATTGTGGCATCACTTTTTTTTTCTGGCGGCATACGTACGCCCTGTCTGCGATATGTATGTAAATAGACGTTGATCTAGCAAACCACTGTGACAGCATCGCACGGGTGGTGTCGCGGTGTTACGCTTGATAGCGCGGGATAGATCACCGACCACAATGGCTGCATTTAGATGGGGACGAAATATAAAAAGAACAGCCGTGAACCGAAAGGTTTGTGCGCATTGGAGAACCCCAAGTGGTCACAATCTTTGTACGCACACTACAGCGTACCTCAGAATGATGTCTTGTTGGCACATCAAAGCCTAGCAATTATTGATGTTGAACAGACATGTTCAATTTAGGCCGGTCCATGCAAGCAAAAAAAAACTGAAACTGTGTGTTAGGTGAACTGATCAACAAGTAAACTTCGCAGACATTTGATCCTTCTCTAGCAATGCATAAATTTCGATGTTACTTAGCCACAGCAGCAAGTGAGAAAAACGCTTACCGTATTGGCTGGCTCTACAAAGCTGAGCTTTGAGCAGTCCGCTCCTTCGTTCGTAACAAGAACCCCGTCTTTTGCACAAACTAAGTTAAACAGAGGCACTTCGGCATCGAGTTTTAACCACGAGAGTATCTTTTATAACAGCCCAGAGGCGCATGAACGTTTCCCTGCACAAGTGTTCTGGGCAACGCAGCTTTCCTTTACACACAACTGTTTATAAAAAATACTACCTGCCTGTCGTTTCGTTCACTACACACAGTGTCATCAGATCGAGTTTGGTGGTGATGGTCAAACGGACGAACGCATGAAAACATTTTTAGTCTTGAAGTTCACTACTAAACGCTCAGCGGGCCAAATAAAAAAGTTTACAATGCCGTTTGTTGCATAATATGCTCGTTTATTTTCCGACAAAACACCATTTAAACTCGACTGTTTGGCCCTGGTTTCCACTGGTGGCTGTCTTCACTATCGAATAAATATTGAACACACGTTCCAGCCAGTTTAGGAACGAGCCCGACAGCACTAGAAATGGAAGCGAGAGCAGTATTTGCTCGGCTGACCACTTGGATGCAACGCTGCTTCCTCTTTCTATGTTCTCCCTTTCCTCTATACGTCCTCCTTTTCACATCTGCTGCACTTGAATACGCAGCAGTACCGACAGCGCCCCCCTTTTTAGAGAGAAATATACTTCCTTAGCGCGCAGAGAATGTTTAAGAGGGAAGATATAGCAGAGAGATTGGACTGAGCGCACATTTACAGCCAATTTTATTGAACAGATGGCGGGAATAAATGTACGGCCAACTGGTCAAGGAGATCACTCTCAGAAAAAAGCACTAATGATGGCGCACGCACCAGACCACCCTTTTCCCGTCTTAATATGACAACTGAAAAGATACCTGCATGGATTATTCGACAGATTGACAGGTATATTTTTAGTTAAGGTGTCATTTTGAGATTGGAATAAGGTGGTCTGGAGCATGCGCGATCACTAGTCTTTTCTTCTGTGCGTGATCTCCTCACCCTCTTGACTGTATATATATTCCCGCCATCTGTGCAATAAAATTGGTTGTAAGTCTGCGCCCTGTCCTATCTCTCTGCTATATCTTCCCTCTGAAACATTCTCTGCGCACTAAGTAAGTATATTTCTCTCAAAAAATGCAATATCAACCAGCCAAGTAGCCACTCCTTTGGTTTTGTTACGGCAATGCGCGCACGCACCATCTCTACCAGCTGCCACTCCCGTCTGCTTCAGCAGCTGAGAATTGCGCGCTCAGGCTGCGAGGGTGGAAATGGAAACTCCAGCGCTGGTTCTTTATACAAGCAACGTTTAGGATTCGATGATGCGGGTTTCGAAGAAAAAACCTTCGAGAAGGAAAACTTTGACATAGCAAACTTTGAACGATCCCTTCACCTGGGATAAGGGACACAATTCAAACTTGATAGGCGCATCATCAGCACTATGGGGAGGACCCTAAAGAACTGGAGATGGCCTGACTGTGAAAACGCTATATGGTACTCAACTGAATCCACTAGGGAAACACTGTATCTTCGAGGTAAAACATCTTGATTAAGGAGGTACATGTATGAAAAATTTTCATACAACTGCGAGGTTGCTAGAACAGAAACAAGTTGTAGATAACTGTCACATGTCCCGTTACTTAGGGAGGCGATGGCCGAGCTGATTCCAATGACCCAAATACCAGCCCCCCCGAACCGCACTACGAAAGCGTCGACAATTTAGATGTGGTCCTATTCGGTGCGCCAGCGGACGCCGGCTGTGGCCCAAAGAATAAGTCAGAGCCGAGAGTTGATAAACAAAACAAAATTATATTCTCAATTATTGCATATCAAAACGATACACAAATATGCACACTTGACAATAGTTGAATACACTCTGCGACCAATTAAAGAACGTGCTACACATTAAAATCAGCCACACTTGAACAACGAACACAAACTACAATATGCACTACAATGCGATTGCAAGCATCGAACGACGAAGACACTTAAATACTAAACAGTTCGAAAACTTATTCAGTCCAAAGTCTTGGAACCAAAGTCTGAATGATACTCTTCCGAGAATCACCCTAGGTCCAGCGCTGTTGTCGTGGAAGTTTCTTTTCCAGGAAACCCCGCGTCTTCAATTAGCCGCTTTTCATGCTTCAAAATTCTTCGACGAAAACCCGTTGGTTTCTCACGCGCAGCTGTTGCAACGCGTCTTCGCTCGCTGGCGGTAGACACACTTTTCTGCTTGCAGCATGAGTCTTCACCCCTCAAGTGGAAATCCTCTTCATTCCCTGCTTTGTCACTGAGGACAGAGCCTTTGCCGACGGCACGGCGGAAACGCCCTATGCACTCTGGCGCGTACTTTCTTCTTCTCCTCCTGATCTCCCATCTCTGCTGCTCGGTTAAATACCTTCCGCTCTAAATTCCAGGAACTTCTCATTGTTTCGTCGGCGCGAGGCGCAGCCAAGGCTGGGGATAGAGCGAGACGTTTCGAGGGCCGCCCATGACTCGTGATGCAACTCTGTATCACCCCGCCCCTTTCTTTCGAGAACCTTCCAGGGCTTTCTCGGCCGCTGATGTGAGAAGGTGGGTCAGCGAGGCCACGTTTCCGAGGGGGGAATGACAGCGCTCACAGGGAATCTTTGGATGCTTGTTTTCTTCTTTATCGTTGACCTTAAGGCGTCTCTCAGCGCTTGGAATCTTCACTGTTGCTAGAATTTGGTGGCGCACGCTTTTTCGGAGCGCTCGTTTTTGACACTGCCCCTCCACTTTAGGAATATTATCACATAATATTCCAAACCACACAAGCGTGTGCCAAGTGTCCCCACACACTTAAAGACTGTAACATAGTCTGTCGCTCATGGAGCGTCACAGTCACAATAGAACACTCAATACAATTGCACATTGCTATTCAATCTCACAATGCATGAAATATAATCACAAGTACATGAGCACAACACTCCATCACACACCTCAAACAATACAATCGTACAAAGTTATGTCTTTACAACAATTGTACAATCCTATACATCACGTCACTGCAACAAACACTTTGACTCTCTCGACATACACTTGTGACACAGGATAACAATAACACAACACGTTGAGGCTCAACGCTACCAAAAACATTCCAATTCGACCTCAGCACCTATCCTGTGTACTTCGAGCTACGCTTTCGCCATTTCTTGCGGTGCTCGCTCGATCTCTTCTTGTTCTTTTTGTTTCTGTTCCGATGAGCCGTTTCCAATGACAGTATCTGAGGCAGCGTCTCAGTCATCGTTGTCACTTTCGACACCGTTAATGAGTCACTACGTTCAACTGATTTTGTCTGGTTATGCACCAGTTTGTTCTTGTCACGACATTGGGCCTGGATGGCTTATTCCGTCACCTTAACACTGTCGGTCGGTTGAGGTCATGTCGACGTAAGTCCAACTGCACGGCACGTTCTCTCGTTCAACACGATCATCTCCTTATTCACTGTCTCTGGCACCAGGCTTCACCTTGGGTTCGAGTGAAATCCTTCACGGGATTTTTCTCCACTGTATCTCGCGGTCCCTGTGTCGACGAGGGCTCCAGCTTCGGGTGTTCCCCAAAACGTTCTGGATCATTCAGCCCTCGCACCCCGTCGATGTTTTCGATGATCAGTTCGTTCAGGGGGGTCGTTGTACATAGGACAGTAACCTTTCTGCTGAAGTAAGGGGTTTCAACTTCAATCTCTGTTTCGGGAAGCATCCGAACCATACTGTTAATTAGGCAATCCGGTTTCGTTTTGCCTGTTAACTCACTTTCCCGTATCGAATTTCTCCACACGATAACAGTGGAATTGCCGGCATCTCTTAACACCGTAACCTTCTTGCCCGCAACTTTTCCAGGCGGCGTTGGCATTCCCTTCGTAACACCGATTGGCTGTTTTGTCATTACAGCACCCACAATAGGAAGTTTTTTCCCATTTTCAACTCCATGAATCCATTGGTGATATCATCTTCATCGGCTTTTAGTGCCACCTGCACACATGCTGCTTGGTGAGTTTGACTCGCTCCGTTACGACATGCGTCTGCCATGTGCCCAATCTGACCACATTTGAAGCATTTTAGAACCGCAGGGCTCGTAAAGTTAGTTCGACAGCTGTTAACGCGATGACCCACTCGGTTACACAGAAAGTTTGCGGGACAGTCTCCGGTGCACGCTTATTTTGTTTGGGTGCCGATTTCTTCGAATCTTCGGGAAACTCCTTGACTTTGGCCAAATTTGTGCGACCTTGCGCATCCAAGAATTTGTCGGCCGATTCAAGCATGTCTTCAAGCGACTCAGCCTTCCTCCCTCTCAAGTACAGCGACAGGCTTGGTTGGCAACTGGTAAGAAATTGCTCTCTAATTATGCTCTCTAAGCTCATCATACTCCTGGGCAGTCCCTGAAAGTTTGATCCATTTGTTAAAAGAATGGCTAAGTCGGACAGCGTACTGCGTAGCCGTCTCACCATTAGCTGGCTTTCCTGTCCGATATCTGTACCGCAAACCTTCCACAGTAAATCTAAGTCGTTTCAGTAAGGCAGGTTTCACCTTTGTATAGTCGGCTGCATTGGTCGGCGTCAGCCTACCGTACACACTGAGCGCTTCGCCACTCAAGCAAACACTCAAAGCAGTTGCCCATTGATGTTCCGACCAACTCTGGTTCTTTGTTTTCGTCTCAAATCTGTGAAGGTTCGCATCTTTCTTCCATCAAACGCTACAAGCAGCTTGCTTGGGTTCAAGCGGAATCCTTGAACTTCCCGTTAGGTGCTTTCAACTGTAGCTTGAACGGGAGTTTCGCTTCGCTGTTGCAAACGGAGCCGCTCGAGTTCCATCTCGTGCTGCCGCTGCCGTTTCCTTTTCTCTCTTTCGTTTTTCAGCTGTCGCTTCTTTGCCTCTCTTTCTTCTTTCGCCCTTTCAGCTGCCAGCTTTTCTTTCTCCAGCTCCAACTTCAATTGCTGCTCTCTTTCTTCTTTCAGCTGTCGCTCCTTCGCCTCCTTTTCTCATTTCGTCATTTCAGTGGCCAGCCTTTCTCTCCCCAACTCAGCTGCTTTTTCTTCCTTGGACCTCTCAGCTGCCAACCTCTCTCTCTCTCCAACTCAGCTGCTTTTCTGGCTTTGGCTCTTTCGACCACCAACCTTTCTTTTTCCAGCTCAGCTGCCTTTTCTTTTTCGGCCCTCTCTTTTTCTTCCTTTTCCTTCTTGGTGACCTCCTTCTGTAGTTCGGCGCCACAAAGACCCATCTTCTCACCAAGAGCTACTTACTATTCTAGATCCATGGTGTCTCGCAAATAAAACCTTGTCGTGTCTAAAAGCATCTGCCTCAATCAGTCTATCGAAACACTCTCTGCACCCTCGTTAACGAGAACACTGAGCAACGCGCGAAAATTTTTTTGATAGCACTATCAACGACTCAAGTCTCTTTCTCACTACCTTGTACACACTGTTCACCAATAATTCCTTGTCGCAGACGCCAGATTAATTGGCACAAGTCCAGTTAATCAAAAAGGCGATCACCGCGCTAATTACAAAGGCCGAAGTATCGGGCCCCCGAACCGCATCACGAAAGCGTGGACAATTTAGAAGTCGTCCTATTTGGCGTGCCAGCGGCCGCCGGCTGTGGCCCAAAGAACAAGTCAGAGCCGATCGGCCACCACGAGATCGGCGCTCGAGCTCCACCATCTTCGTCGTCCTTTCGCTATCTCGAATCTTCCACCTGCTCGTTAGGTTTGCCCAATAAAGCTCTTTACAGTTGGTGGGTCTTGCTGGATAACCACATCGCCTATACCCTGGAACTCCGATGCCACACCTTGCCGTCGACCATGCAAGTTGACGCAGCCCAACAAAAAGTACCTCTCGCGGCCGCTACTCGCCCCAGCCGGGCTCACCATCGAGACCCCCCAATCTTTGCGGGCACCGAAGACCAGAATGTCGAGGACAGGCTGTCGTCATATGAGAAAGTCAGTGGACCCAACAGGTGGGATGACGCTGCTAAGTTTGGCACTGTCAATTTTTATCTCACCAACGTGACCAAGCTGTGGTAAACGAACCGCGAAACCGAGTTCGCCAACAGGTCCGCCTTCAAGGAGGCGATATGTGCCGTTTTTGGTCGCCCTGCCTCACGGAAGTTACGCGCCGAACAACGCCTGTGCACATGGACACAGGAATGAGGTGAAACTTTCACCTCTTATATAGAAAATGTGATTGATCTCTTCCAGCGCGTCGTTGCTTCCATGAGCGAGAGTGAAATGATACAGCACATTATGAAGGGTGTCGACGATGACGTGTTCCAGATGCTTCTCGCGAAATTTCCTAGCACTGTGGCCGAAGTAGTGACTTCGTTTCAGAGCTATGATGAATTGCGGAGGCAACGAGCTCAAACGCGATGCTCAGGCCAGACAATCCAACCAGTGACCGAAGCGGATGTCATGACTGACCAAACAAACCTTCTCGCACAAATGAAAGACATCGTGCGAGAGGAAGTGGCTCGGCAGCTTTCTCTACTGCCTTTTGCTGAACACGAGAAGCTCTCGCAGCAACAGCCACTGCGACACCCACCACCATTGGCTCTCTGCTCCGACTTGTGGTCCAGGAGCAGATTTCCGAGGCTATGCCGATGCCCTTGCAGCCGCCCCCCTCACCGCACCTCTTACTTACGCTGAGGCACTAAAGCGGCAGCAGCTACACCAGCCCCCGCTGTTTCAGGGACTGCCACATACGTGAGCCCCTATTTAGCCATCCACCGCCTGGGTTCCTCCCACTTCTACCACAGCCTCAACTCATCCGTCCGCTGCATGGGCTGCTCCTCTTGTCACGAATACTTGGAGGACGTGCGATAACCAGTTCATCGTTTTGCGTGCTGTGGTCCTGACCATATCGCCCGATAATGCCGTCGTCGCGTGCCGGGATACAGACGCCCGGACACAGGACAGCTTCATGGACGTTCCTCCATCTGTTCTAGAAAATACGGATTCTCAGTCGAGCTCGTCTACACGGGAATGTCCGCGTACTACGTCCGGTCGCTCCCTGTCATCCATGCGTCGTCGGCCAGCTCCTGAACATAAGAGAAACTAACCGCAGCATTTCAGGAGGCAAGAACTGCGCTATCAAAATGCTAAAATCCTCAACCACTGCCATCGAATATTGTCGAAGTTTTTGTAGGAAGTACTCCAATATATGCTCTAGTGAATAGCGGTGCTGCCGTGTCTGTGATAGACGCTAAACATTACCGCGAGCTCCGAAAAGTGACTACGCCACTTGATATGATGTCCTTGCGAACAGGGAATGGGGACCCGGTTCAGCCTGTAGCCGCCTGTACAGTCGGACTGATTATCGCGAAGGACCACTACACTGTGTAGTTTATTGTCCTTTCATTATGCTCACACATCATACTTGGATGGGATTTTTAATCAAGTAACCGCGCCGTTATTGATTGCGCAAGGTCGGAACGTGAAGCCTTTCCGTTTTACGACCAACCAGCCAACCGCACTCAGCCCGCCGTACACAAACTTGTCGTCAAAGAAGGCACTGAAATTCCTCCGACAGCAGCTGTGTTGCTCCCCAGGTTTTGTGACGGCATTAGGGACGAAGCTGCATTCTTTGAATTTCAAGTTTCTTCCTTAGTCAAAGATCATTTCTGCTTTATTCAAACCTCTTCATTTCTGAAGCAAACAGTGCTTTTTGCCTCATCGTTCCCCTTCCGTACCCCGTCGAGTTGTTTTAAGAGAAATCTCTTGGACACATGCATTTCATCGATAAACAAAAAATTTTTACCATGCTGCCAGATTGTTCCCATGACTACGATGCCATCAGTGCTCTCAATTACCCCTTCAAATATGCCACCTTCCAAACTTTTTTCATTCACCGATCGCCGACAGACTATCGCCATCTCAACGCTCTGAGCTTCTTCAGCTGCTTTACCAGTTCCGTGAATCCTTTGACGTTGCTCAACCTACCCTTGGTAGAACGCCCAGTTTTTTTACTACATCGACACAGGTTCCACCGTGCCAGTACGACAGCGACCATACAGTGTTTTCGCCGCGGAAAATCTGATCATCACTGAACAGGTTAACGATATGCTCAAGCGCAACTTTATCCGACCTTCCCAAAGTCTAAGGGCATCACCTGTCGTTCTTGTTAAGAAGAAGGATGGTACATTTTGCTTCTGCGTTAATTACAGGCACTTGAATAAGATAACTAGCAAAGACGTATACCCTTTGCCCAGGATTGATGACGCCCTTGATTGCTTACAAGGTGCCGAGTTTCTTTCGTCGGTAGATTATTTTTCGGGGTATTGGCAGGTGCCCTTAGCAGATGCTGATCGTCCAAAACAGTCTTCATGACAGCGGACGGGCTATACGAGTTCAATATCTTGCCCTTTGGCCTCTGCGATGCGCCGGCCCCATTTGAGTGCATGATGGACTCGATTCTGTGGGGTTTGAAATGAAAATGATGCCTCTGCTTCCTCAACGATGGCATCGTCTTTGCACCTGATCTCGCAACATATATTGAACAGCTGAAACATGTCCTCACGTGTCTGAAGAATGTTCCCACCTGTTAGATTGCCAGGATGGCTTCATGTTTCTCGAGGGGGGCATTTATAATGAAGCAATGATGATAACACCAGGGAAATGCAAGCATCATCGCAGAGTAAGGCACCACGAGATCGGCACTCGATCTCTACCATCTTCGTCGTCCTGTCGCTATCTTGAATCTTCTACCTGCCGGTTAGGTTCGCGTTAGCATGACGATAGTTATAGCGCGAGAACAAAACGACGACACAGAGACAAGAAGGACAAGAGACAAGAAGGATTCGGTGCGGGCAGGTAACGAGAACAGGTGCCTTAGATTAGCAAGCCCTCCGTGGCTTAGTCCGAAAAGGAACGCAGGTTCCTCGAAGGATTCGGTGCGGGCAGGTAGCTTTACCTTTCTGGTTGGTTTCTTCTAGGTTTTTCTTTGCTGTTTTTCAGTGCCTTTGTATTTGTGTTGTTTGTTTTTGGTTTTCTTACTCATGTTCTGCTCTTGTGCCATGGTCACTGTCTCCTCTATATATTTTCGTGCTCTGCGCAATAAACTCAGTTGGAAGTTAGCGCTCGTGTCTTTCGTGTCCTTCTTGTCTCTGTGTCGTCGTTTTGTTCTCGCGCTCTAACTATCGTCATGCCATACCAACTAGCCCAAGCTGCCACACTTCTAAGTTCGCGTTAGGTTCGCCCAATTAACCTCTTTACAGTAGAATTAGGTGTAACAATCGTAGCTCCTAAGATTTATTAATTGATATTGCCTTTCACTTTTGATAACAAGTCCTGACAGCAGCTGTCAAATGCCCCTCCTTGTTTTCTAGAGATTACCGCAAATTTTGACACATCCTCCGGTTTGTTCAGTGTACGTTCGCAGATTTCCCGAAGTACAGCCAGGTTGGCCTTATCTGCCCCACTAAACAGAAAATAATAAATGATAGCGGGTGTGAAATAAAACTCTCTGCTTTACAGGAAAGAGCTTGCCAGATCTGTGCGAAACACTTCCTTCTTTCCACAGACTTAAAAAAAAGAGCAGGCGAGGGGTTTGTGGTTTTGTATTTGATCAAAACAACATGACGCCGTAAGCGGGTGTGTTCTTTTAGATGTGGAAGCATCTTATACTCGCGCCTTGTAGTGCGCCGTCCGCGCCGTTCGCACCGCTTCTCGAATATTCCACAGCTGACGCGCGCGCATGCGCCGTCGCGCCGTCGCCCACCGTCTGTGCCGCGCGCGCTTCTCCTTCGAGAACATTCGACAGCTGACAGCGCATGCGCCGTCGCGCTGTATATATACTCAAGGTCGGCGCTCGCTCGCTCAGTTGCCGCTCGTCCGTTGGTTTGTACGGCGCGTCGACGTCCAAGGTCGCGGTGAAATGAATTCCAACGAATCCACAAACACAATGATCGACGTCCCTTCGACCAGCGCCGCCCTTTCGCACACGTGTGTACGTGTTCACTCATTTAGCACCCCCTCCTACAACCACGTTAACCAATTTAGCCATCGACCCAAGTAAGTCGCAATTTAACACCCCATTTCACAACCACATTAACCAATTTAGCCATCGACCCAAGTAAGTCGCACTTTAACACCCCGTTAACCAATTATATGCTCCGCATCCTCCTCAGTGTTCCCCCGAGGGAAGCTGCGGGCAATTTTTATTTATATAAACAATTTAGCTTGCGCCCTATGTGTTCTATGCATCAGCACATATGAACTCACGGAAACGTTTTTTTTCTCGCGACGTGTTTCGGGATCAATTAGGTCTATGTACAGCGTAAACTGATGGTTTGGCTACAGTAGGGCAATGTAGGTGTATATCAATATAATCAGCAGAAAAACGTTCTAGAACAAAATTCCAACTTGCGACAACCTCACAGACAAGGTTGCTGACGCCAACGCACTCCACCACAATTTTAAAAAAATTCGCTTCGGTGATGTCTGTAATTCGTGTCGTCGTTGTGATAAAGAAAGCGTGCATCGCTGCGCGTGTCAGATTACAACTGCGTGTGTTTCACGATTCAATAACCGTAAAAAAACTGATAGCTTTCCCCCCCATTCCCACTTGAGAAGCACTTGTGTGCCGTTGACTGGTACAGCACTGTGAGCGCGAAAGAACCAAATCGGTCGCGGCGACAGCAAAGCAAAACAAACGAAAGCAAAGCGCTTATCGTAGATTCACTGGCGTGATGCGACAAAACTAACGCTGGCACGCGCCTTGTCACGTCGAAATGCGGCGTTTACGGCAGCGGCATCGGCAGTTGCTTCTTATTGTCAGATCTGCACGATTTTTATCTGGGAGAGCAGCGCATGGAATGTCTGACAAGCGAGCAACTCGATAAATTTTTCTCCCTAAAATAGTCTGCCTTGGGCAACTTCCATAAAAAATCCTGCCTATCAACTGCCCCGTCGTGGTGGTCAAGACAGTGCACTTCTGGCTTTCGAGCGATACATTCGCGGAATGTTCGACTTCAACGGAGTGGCTTCAGCGGCCCGAACAGGCCACGGTAACAGGAATTTCGCGCCTAGCGCCGACGAATATCAGGTGATTCTGCCAAATCTGCCTTACGGACGTATCGTTGCGAATACAATTTTCATGCATGGCGATCCGAAAGCCCGGCCTTACAGCGTCAAAGATTACCGGGACACTTTGGCCAAGCTCGGTGCGCTCGCCGACGTTTCGGCGTTGGGGGCGTCTCAAATGAACCACGTATGGGCTGTGACACAGACGAGTGCTGACGCTGCTCGGAATTTGCTCTCCGCCATCGAGGTGAAGGTAAAGGACTGCTCTTGTTTGGTTATTGACCCAAATAACCAAGAGGTTCGCTTGAAGCTTCACTGGTTGCTGCACGGCGCGACCGATGAAGACTTGCGTGTCTCCTTGACTCCCTACGGGAAAGTATTCGAAGTGAAGCGGGAGAAGTGGAGAGCGCCAGGCATCACTGAAAATGGCTCAACGACGCGGTCTGTGGGACTAAAGCTGCACTCCGACGTCAAAGTGGATGACATTCCGCACCAGCTCAAGATTGCTGGTGAGTTCATTCTTGTTGTCGTTCCGAACCGTGCTCAGTGCCTACTCTGCGAGAGTACCGGTCACATACGACGGGACTGCCGAGTACCCCACTGCAGTCATTGTCACCGCTTCGGCCACGAAGACGACGACTGCGCGAAGGCATATGCCAGTGTGACCGGACCAGCGCAGGAAAGTGACGCACTGTAGCACCTCATGGGCGCCCCGCCGCGGGGGTCTAGTGGCTAAGGTACTCGGCTGCTGACCCGTAGGGCACGGGTTTGAATCCCGGCGGCGGCGGCTGCATTTCCGATGGAGGCGGAAATGTTGTAAGCCCGTGTGCTCAGATTTGTGTGCACGTTAAAGAACCCCAGGTGGTCTAAATTTTCGGAGGCCTTCACTACGGCGGCTCTCATAATCATATAGTGGTTTTCGGACGTTAAACCCCACATAACAATCAATCAAAGCCCCTCATGGACGAAGCAGACTCGGAAGAAACAGCAGGAGTTAGCCCAATCTCTGCTGTGCAAGATGGGTCGTCATGCTGTCATGAAGAGGGCGTGTGTGAGCCCGAAGCCGTAAGCCGCAAGTAAGCCCGAAGCCGGGTTTATACGAAGGCGTAGGAGGAAGCTGTGTAAAGACGGATGCAGGCAACACTGGTGACACGTTTCCCGGCTTTGCAGACGAGACCCCGCTCTGAGGCAGGACCGATGACTGGGATTGAAAGTGACAGTGGCACTGTGAGGAGGAAGCGTCCCCGTGATGCAGGGAAAAAAAGAGAAGGGCACCATTGTTGTCACGCTGGACGAACCACCTACCGAAACGACTCCCGCTCAGCGGCCTCTCCATCGGTCACGGCCAAACATTTCGACGGAGCACAAGACGGTGGTAACGCTGCCTTTGCCACCTTAAGGACTGTACTCTGACAAGGTGTTCAGGAAGGAATTGCAGTTGTAAGGTAAGTGCCATGCTCCTGGGTTTTTCGCGGTTTACAATCGTGCAAATAGAAACTTCACAAGCAGTATGATGATATTTTGTGTTGTATGATTCAACAAATAAAAAATGCGCGTGGCTTGCCTTAGGCATAGAAAACAATGTCAGCTTTATTGACTAGTAAGTGACCTCGACCTTGACATCCTGGCAGTCCAAGAGACTAAAGTCCATGGCGAGGATGAAACTGGGGGCATGGTGCGCCAGTTCTTGCCGCGGTATTCTGCTATAACTAGCCATGCCATAGGGTCTTCTTCCGGGTGTGTGTTGTTCGTCCGACAGAGTATGGGCGCTAAAATAGAAGCCTTAGCGTCATGTCTGTCTGGTCAGCTCAATCTGTGCGATGTTTTGTTTTTGTGTTTGGAAGGCACGTAATTTGTTTGTACGCACTGAGTGTTGCCGACAAAAACGCATATTTTTTGAACTAAAGCAGTATGCCCAGTGTAGTAGGCTCCTTATCGTTTTTGGCGACTTCCACTGCGTTCTTTCAGCCAAAGACAAACTAGTGAACGTCATTACAGGGATGCAAGTACCACTGTCTAAAGCGATATAATAAGAAATTATGGTTTGGAGGATGTGGCTGAATGTCTCGGTGGTGGCAGGACTATGCAGTACACACACTTTCAGGTGCCAGTCACGCCCGACTAGGTAGGGCGTACGTGAGTGTTGAATTGGTGCCACTTTGCAAGGCATACCGTGTTAACGCCGTTTCATTTGGTGATTACTGCTTGGTTAGCTTTGTAGTAGCTAGCACAAAAGAAACGAAAATGGCCTTCGAGTGGCAACTATGGAAATTGAACTGAAATCTGCTGACCGATGAAAAGCTGATGGCTGAAGTAATGACGGATGTTAAAGAAATGGAAGTTCTAGTAAACTTCAACCAGGACGGTAAATTGAAGGCTTTGTAGCGCTCGAGCGCTATAAGCAGAGAAAAAGCACAGAAAGAAAGCACATGCGCAGAAACCTGGAAAAATTGCTTATCAATAAATGTAGGATGCCCGGCATGCTTATTGACTGTATCCGCGTATTGAAATGTAAAATAGAACCATTCGAAAACGGAAGATACCGTGGTGCTATGGTGCGGGCAAGGGCAGAGCGACTGATAATGGCAGAAGCACCGTCACTTTTTACCGCCCAAACAACTTCTTACCACCCTATTTGCCTCTGTAATAGGGATTATGAGATTTTCATTAAAATCCTAACTAAAAGTAGCAAACAGTCATTACGGAGCTGGTGGGGCCGCATCAGACTTTCGGCATTAAAGGGCGAACTATCCACACTAATATACACGCAGCACGGAGCATTGTCGAATGTTGCGACGCTATTATAGCGTGAGTGGCAATGCTGCCAATCGACCTCGAAAGGCTTTCTACAGGGTGCCTCATGAAATTCTGCTGTGCATCCTAGATTACGTGAATTTAGGGAAAATAATCAAAGCGGGGGTTGCCAAGGCATACCTAGACTTCTCAACGTGGCTAATAGTTAACAAGGTGATAGGGAAGCGCACCCCAGCCAAGGGTTTTGGTCTGTCGGGGTTGCCCTCTCTCACCACTATTCTTGTGTTTGTACATAGAGTCCTTTTGTTTGAGTGTCATAGAGATTGACTGTCCGCGGGTTCAAGCTGCACGAGGTTGTAGTCCGGCTGTTGGCTTATGCGGACGATATTGCCATTTTTTTGCGCGGACTCTGACAGCATACCAGAGGCTGTGAATTGTGTTACTAACTTCTGCGCTGCAAGCGGCAGCGCTGTAAACTAGAAAAAATGCCTTGTCTTTTGGTACGGTGACTGGCCAAAAACCCCACACAGTTTTGCCAGCATGAGCTTTGTTACGACACCGGGGAAATACTTAGGTGCCCCCTCGAGTGCTACAAAGACAGCGATTCGTACTGGAGGAGCCAAGTGGATAACTTGCGAGAAACAGTGAACAAGTCGAATGGCTGGAATTTGTTTATGATTTCTAAAGCCACAATTTGCAATATATTTTTAGTGAGTAAAATTTGGTAATCTTACAAGTCTTACATTGTTCAAGGGTAAACATCCAAAAATTTCACCGTGTGTTCGCTGTCTTCGTGTGGGATTCTTCTTGGGAAAGATCGAGTGGGACCAATTTATTTCTTCGAGTGCAAAATGGAGGACTGGGCTTGTCGCATCTGGTTTTCAGGCAGGTAGTCAATCGATTTCGTTTGCTTAGAGACGTTAGCAAGCCATTCTTTGCACTGTCTGTCAGCTTCGCCTGGGGCAACACTTGCCAAACATGGTTTTCTCAACCGGCAACGTACCCGGTGGTGTTTATGGCTTTCTCCGCGAAGTTGTGCTTTCCTGTAGGTTTCTGTCAGCGCGGTTTTCCCTCGAATACTTGAGTCACGTCCGACGTAAAAAGTTGTACAAGGACCCATTTGATGTATTTTTACCAGTGCCTTTGTATCAATTCCTCTACAATGTATGCCATGGGCACACTGTTCTAAAGCGCGTCAAGGCGGTGACAGTACCGCCAGGTGCTAAGAATACCTTTTTTTTAAATTACTTACCGATACGCTGAGTGTAAAATCCCAGATGGCTGCAAAGGGGTTTTACGTTCTTTGGGGCACGCATTGCATAGTATGCAGAAAGGAGGAGACGATTGAGCATGTTTTACTTGACAGCTGGATGTTGTTTTTCTTTGGGATGTGCTCCAGCGCACGATCAAAAAAGATTTTTTCCTTGATGCACATGGCATCCGCTATTTGCAAATATAAAGTGACGATGGTACCATATATGATATGATAATGCTTATCACTCATCATAGCATTTGAAATCCAGGATGGCAGCCATGCACTTTGATGTAGATGCACGAACGTCCACCCAGTACTTCAAAGAATATATAAGAAATTTTGTGGATAAACAAAAGTTGCAGGAATTTACCACAGAGTGATTGCAGCACGTCGAATTACTATCTACGATGAAAACATTTTAACAGATCCATAGCCACAAGATTTGAGCCACTGTTTTTACCGATGTTTTTGATTGTGCTGTGTAATTATCTGTGAATGTTTATTGTATATGTGAGCCAAAGACAGGCAATAAAGAAAAAAAAGTCATGGTGGTTTAGTGGCTAAGGTACTCGGCTGCTTACCCGCACGTCGCGCGATCAAGTCCGCCGGCGGCGATTGCATTTTTGATGGTGGCGAGATTGCTGTAGGTCCGTGTGCTCAGATTTGGGTGCACGTTAAAGCACCCCAGGTAGTCAAAATTTCCGGAGCCCTCCACTACGGCATCCCTCGTAATATTATGGTGGTTTTGGGCTGTTAAACCTCACATAAAATCTCCATGACACCAACTATTTTCACGTGATGCATGGACAAAAATCTATTTCGCATGTGCCCGACACAATACTCCGTAAACTTGAAAAATCGACACGTGATGTGCGACCAGAACAGTACCAAAAACAGTAGACACAGAAATGGGCTCTTACCGGGCCAATACCAAAGTTTATTCTTTAGCTGACGTTAAAAAAAAAACGTTCGCATGATGAGCCAATACTGCCGCCCTAAATGCATGGCTGCGCCCATATTGGCTGCTGCTTGTACAACTCGGCCCATTGTGGCCGTTTCTAATACGCTTGCACAGCCGATATTAATGGAAAGAACTGAATGCTGGTCCAACATCAACGTTTTATGAGACTGGCACAGCCACTATTGTCTGCACGTAGTCAATTCTGGCCCATCGTTGCTGGTCTATTCGGCTGGCACAGTCAATACTGGCGGCACGTTGTCATGATTGAGCCAATCTTGGGCCAGGTACTGCCAATCTATCCCCAAGCTTGGACCAACGTTCTGCGCTGCCTGGGTTTTACATGAAGTGCACAGGGCTGTCTCATGGCAGGGCAGTCCTCAAAAAGAGCAGAACTAGACATATTACTGATAGTGTCGTGAAAGGGGTGACTGTTGCTCTCTGCTCACCTTGGCGAAGTACAGAAAAAAAGGTAGCACCTTTTGGATTGTAAAAACCACTCTTCGGAGTCAACAAGCAGGGTTTCCACTGGACTAGTAGGAAATGCACATGTTGAAAGACGCGGGTCCAAATAATGAACCGGGTCAAGCATAATCAACGAGCCTTGTGCGGAAAACTGATAGGTGATTGCTTCAAACTCTAAGCATGTGCATATGAGGCTTTTATGAAACTTTATCAGGCACTTTCTATCACTGTCCTATTATGTTCGTGAGAAGTGATTCCTTGAATTTAGGCATTTGTATTTGAGGATTTTTATGGGAAGTACGAATGTCAATTTTGTGTATAAAATTATGCCTAAAATTATCTTCAGTCTTCACAGCTAGTCGGTTGCAGTAAATGTCAATGTTCGGATCAGGATCAAGATCATTCTTTCTTGCAGATAAAACGCATTAGCACTTTTTCGGGTTGATGGTGCACAAATGTTTGTTTGCTCACTCAGTCACCTTATTGAAACCAAACTAAAGCTCTCGCTCGCACTTTGCGAGATAGCGGAATTCAAAACTGACCTGAACGTCGTCAAAATATGTGAAATTGGACGTATCGTGTGAAATGTGGTAATGCAGTGTATTCATTTTACAATAAAAAGTATGCATCTCAACACACAGCCTTGCGGTGCTCCAGTCTTTTGAACAAACGGTCGTGACGAGACATTCCCCACTCGGACATGGAATGGGCCATTCTACAAATAATTCTCGATTATGTCCAGCTTTTTACTTCGGACACCTAAATATGAGAGGTCTTGCCGTATGCCAAAACGCCATGTCGAATCGTATGCCTTTTCCATGTCCAGAAGTACTGAAAAAAGAATTGCTTATGAACGAACGCGTCGCGGATTTGTGCCTCGATGCGTTCCAGGTGGTCAGCGGTCAATTTACCCTCACTAAATCAGCACTGGTGTGGATTGAGTAAACTGTTAGACACAAGGTAATGTAATAGCTGGTGGTTAATAATCTTTTTGAAAAACTTGAAGCAAAAAGTTGTTAGTGCGATCGGACTGTAGCTGGTGATAGAGGATGAGTCCTCTCATTGCTTCAGATTCAGAATAACGACATATTCTTTATAAGCGAATTGAATGTTACGAGAAAACCAAACAGCGTAAAACGACTATAAAAGATCGTTTTGTGTTTCAGAAGGCCAGGTGTTTTAACATTTACTTTACTACATGGTCCGGGTTCGGGATAAGTTGTTGCAGCAGTTTATTAATGCCTAGCTCAGCTAACACAAACAGTTCGTTGTGTCTTTTTAATTTTGTAGATTTACACTCTAGTTTCTGTTTTTAGAATATTGTAACGTTTGACCGATGTTGTGTAGTCGGACGAGCTGGGGATCTGCTCGAAGTGTGCGCCAAGGGTGTTCGCCTGGTCAAGAAAGCTGTCATTTTGTCTCTTTACTAGAGGAAGTAGAAGAGCTAACTTGATTGATATGTGGAGTGTAACGTCCCAAAACCACCATATGAATATGAGTGACGCCGTAGTAGAGGGCTCCGGAAATTTTGATCACCTGGCGTTCTTTAACGTGCAACGAAATATGAGTACACGGGCATAAAACATTTTTGTCTCCATCAAAAATGCAGCCGCCGCAGCCGAGATTCGAACCCGCGACCTGTTGGTCAGCAGCCGAGTTTCTCAGCCACTAGACCACCGCGGCGGGGCAACGGAAGTAAAAGAGCACTGTCCTGATACCTCTCCTACCACCTTCTATACTGTAGCCTCTTGTGAATCTCGAGTGATTCCAGATAAAAACTCATGTCATTTTCCCCTTCTCCACCTTAGAGAGACTTGGTCACTTTGTTTCGACGTGGAAGCGGCCCGCGACCTGCTAAAACATGTTCCGAAGGACCAAATTAGGTTCATTCATCTATCCCTCAAGCGTTCTCTTCTCGCCTGTCTGTGCCTTTTTGTGCTTTGGGATTTAATGTTCCTAAAATTCTCAAGGTGCTTGATTCCCAGTGAGTTCCGAATTAACGTCCATGCGTTCTTTTGCTCTTTTCGAGCATATTGACAATCATTGTTCCACCACGGAACGCGTCATTTGGCGAACAGTCCAGTTTGTTGGATACACCTTGTGGCAGCATTAAAAACAAATTGTTGCGCAGTAGTCGACAGCTGCATCTAAACTTAAGGCACATATGTCAGTCAAGTTTAAAGGTGCATCTTTTTTAAAGTACTCCCATTCTGCTGTCTCATTCTGCCACTTAAGAGCATGTGCAAGACATCCATTACCTCTTGGTATGCACAGAACGTATGGAAAGTGGGGATTCACAAATAATTTCCAAGTAAGTAGGGAAATAAGAGTTGGAGATGCAGTGCCGAGGTCCATAGCTGAGTGTGTTTGGTTTGCGACAGAAAATTATGTTGGGTGTTTTTTATTGAACATATATGCACTGAAAGAGAACAAACACCATTAGAATAGGTGACCTCGCGCATCGCAGTGAGGATCAATCTATCGATTGGTATGTGCGTTCGGGTCCCAAAGGATTATGTAATGTTTTAGCAGTTCATCTATTATGGACAGGTACTTATGGTTTTCAAGGTCGTAGAGGTAGGGAGCATATAATGACAAGTTTGTTTTAAAAAAAAGCCGCTCAAACAGGCATTGCTTCAGGGGATGTTTGTAGTGGTAGTTGTGTTCATGCTACGACTCGATTAACTATAATAGCAACACCACCGTATCACGACACAGCATAGTGCACATATTTTCTGAATCTAACATATTGGTGTGAAACATTGGTGTTTCTGGATTTTAGGTCTGTCTCCTGCACACACAGCACACTCGGTGAGTGCTCGTGTAGAAGGTCTTTGACACCGTCATGGTTTCTAAAAAGTACCTCACGTTCCAATGTTTAAATGGTGTGTTCTTGATGAAAGTGATATATTGCTGTGTGTGCGAGGAAGAAGTGGCTGTTTATGCAAGGAGTGACAATTTAAATAACACAGACGTCGTCTGGCCCCGTTCTCTGATCTGGTTTTTTTGCCGCGCTCTTAGGAGCCACGCTGATCTTTTGGTACCAAGGGTACCACCGTGTCCACTGCCTCCTCGGATGCACTGGATGCCCGCTCGTACAAGTTGGTCGGTCGAGCTTGAGGCCTCACCAGGTGAGGTGAGGGTTTGATACCTGAGGACCCTGCAGCCTGAGGTCTCTTTTCGCTACCTGGCGAAGTAGACTCTACCACTGCCGTCTCGCGGGCAGGCGCTACAGCCAACGGTTCACTCTGCGCAGGCCGAAGAAGTGGTGATGGGTGGTGTGACGCTGCCGCTGGCGCGCCGCAACAGCATATGTTGTTGGGCCATAGATTTGCAAGATCCTTCGTGTTGTTTCTTCAAACAAGATGTTCTCATTCATCTTCAGCATGATGATCTTTTTTATTCCAGAATAAAACAACCATGAATATGCGGTATGACTTCCATCCCGTTGAAGCAGTGCGTGGGTTCTTTGCTGGAGTCAGAAGTATGATCTAAAGCTTGCAAAAGTTTAGCGGCCACGACAGTTTGCGAGCTGTGGTCATATCTCTGACACTAGAAGCATCGCCGAAGATTATGTATGTACAGTTGCACACGGAGCTTTGTGTACCCAGTTGCAAGTTTCTCTGGAAGATTGGTGGAGCCTAAAGCAATAATATATGTTTTGTTGGAATATCTTGGCCATGTCTCTTAAAGGGGCACTGACACTATTTCGCGGTCGTGATAGCTAGTAGGGTTGATTCTCAAGAATATTCGTATATCAACTGCAAAGTATCAACAGCGAATATAACTGGAAAGTATTTTTTGAAACTTTGAAGTTTGCGTGAGCCTTCGACTCAATCGTGCCAATAACACCATCGAAAGGGACCCCTAGAGGAACCCCTACTTCTATCACGTCACCACGCTGCACTCAACAAAAGAAGTTACGATGACGTCATAGTCACCATTTTTTTGCCGCGTTTGCTACCGCAGTCTATATTTCTCGGCGGCTGGTTGTGAGAGCACAGCCATGTCGCAGACGTAGAAATGTCTGTGTTTGGCGACATTGCAGTCCCGTTTCCTATTTGAATGTTATTCAGCATGCGGACTATGTGGAAGTGTGCCACAGTTCTGTGTGCTTACGAGGTCACAAGCAGCATACGCTATGTGGACAAAGATGCACCCATTTTTTTGCGCTCTCAAACAGAAACTGAAGCTGATCGACAATAATGAGCCTCTAAATAATCATCTGTTGCGTGCTCCAGCAAACTATGTGTCAATTCAAAGCTAACAGGCCCCCAGCAACACAATGCAGCAGTGGTATGCAAGGCCAGAGCTTTTATATCTGTACCCCTTTTCTACTAATGTTCTGGACATTGATTACAAGGTCTTCTTTCCTACCGTCAATAGGTTTGGCTCCTGTCAAGCCAGCTATTTTATCCATCAACACAGCTGCTCTAAGGTGTTCATCAAACGATGTGTTGGTACAGTAATGGAGACGTTACTGACATTCTTCAAGATTGATAGTGTTTCATATTGTTCCTTGATTTGGAATTCAGTGAGCAGGTCTTCACTCACCATTTTTATCGGTTTGTAACCTGTTTCAAGCACTTCTGTTTATTCCTTGAAACTTCAAATGAGGAGATTTTTCTGACTGGTTTTGCTGGTGCGTACAATGAATGACATGATAACGATGGCAGCTGTTTTTGCTTGAAGAAGCAGAAAAGTTGTTTCGGTGCGCACCCTCTTTAAAGAGTAATCAAGGGAGAAATGGAAGTTTTTAGCCATAAAGTATAGCTTGTGTTCGGCAGCACTGGCAGCCGCCCACCACCGAGCCAAACGAGAGAACGCTGTAAGACATATAGGGACGGCTTGCATACGCCAGCTGCTCACCGAACTATAACCTGATGTGACGTATTCCAACGAGAGGTGACCACACAAGGTTGTTGCCAGAAAAACAAATGAAAAAACAGGAGAGAAGTACACAGGACAGATAAAAAGTGATACAGACGAAGATGTAGGGAGAGAGAGAGAGATAGAAAAAGGCGACTGCCGATTTCTCCTGAATGGATCAGTCCAGGCAACGCCTCCTCTATTTTATCAGCATCAGTCAGATACGCCCAATTTAGCCGTTCACCACCGCCTCCTGTAGGCCCTTTTTTGTTCTCACCCACCGCATAGCATTCACGTGTGCTTTGCCGCCTTAGGGAAGGGAGTCCCCTCATGCAGTGCCTCACGACGAAAAATATGCGAAGTAATTTTTCGTTCAGTTGTGTACAGATTTGTGGGGCAGCGTCTTCAATTCATTTTGTTCAGTATGTTGGTGCTCACGCTGGCTCTGTAAAAGATATGGTGTTTTGAGATAAAGTGTTGCCATTCGCGGCGCTACACGGGCAACAAATGGGGAAGCTTCGCATCAATGCTATGGTCAAGTGCGTTGCCATGATGCGGTGGCTAGGTTGCTTCTAGCCACAAAAAAGGAGCACGAAGCAAAAAAATTATACAGACGTAAAATATTGTTGTGGAAAACACGTTTATGACTTCTGCTGAGCAAAGCACTCAGAAACACGTATCAAGAATGCAGCGTCACATTACGATCATTCTCTGAACGAAGGTGGACCAACAAATCCCGTTGTTAAGCGCGCCTTCGCACTGGCATTGAAAAAAATAATGGAGATGTTGGCCAGATGTGCCTTATACATCCCCTTTTCCTTTCCTCCCCTTTTTCCCCTGTTTCTTGGACACGACAGAGCTACGCGCAGTTAGGCATGAGAGGGAGTTGAAACCCTTCTGTTAGCTAAGTCCGTGTTGTCACTACAGCCCAAACACCTGCTTACGCAGACACGCCTTCGGGGGCTGAAGAATCTATTGACTCCCTACGTACTCCAAACTTGCGATAACTCATTCGGCGCAAGAAACCCAGAATCTGTTGAGCATGAGATGTTAGGTATGATTTGTATAAACTCAAGATAAGTTCCTGATTGTATAGAACATCCAAATTTTGAGAAAGTACACCTGCGTAACTTTTTCTTGTTTATAAGCAATAGAGAGGACAGCTGAACTTGTTAAAGAAAACGCCCGGGTAGCACTCAGGTTTACATTTGATGGCATCGAGATGGACGCAAGATATACTCAGCATTTTTATGTAGAAATTTAATTTTTGCCATAGCGCTTTATTAGCGGTCACCTAGGAAGATCGCTATGCCATCTGAATGCAGGTGGATGTAGGCATCCTGAAAAGATTGTAATAAACACAAAATTATCAAATAAAAGTGTAGATGTGCTTCTTGGGAAACTGTAGAACTTTGTATTTAAATGAAGAACATCTTTCTTTGCCACAAAGAAATGTCCTTTGAAGTAAATTCTGCTATACATGTCGTCATATATTCTGAAGAATTCAAAATATGTAGTGTGTTCAATAAAATGGTCTGTTCAACGCTTTTACAATAATGAGGAGTTCCAAGAGCTGTGCATTGTCTTCTTTTTATCGCGAGCTGTAGAGGGCCCTCCAAGTCAACTAGTGCACACAAGACTGAACAGCCTGATTTAAAGCCAACTTGTTGCGTTTTCATAGTTGGCTCATGTTCCATCCAAATTCTGATTCTGCCATGCGGAATTATCTCTTTCAGTTTTATTATGCTAGAACTCAATATAGGTTCAATGTTTTCTATAGTGAACCCAGCTCTGTTTTATCTTACGGAATCATAAAAAATCTAGTCATAGGTTAAAGAGAAATAAATAAAAATAATAATTTCACTGAGGAATATTTTGAGTAAATTTCGCATCAAAGGCACTAAATCTATCGCGGCCGGGAGCCTGGAATTGGTATCACGCCGGATAGGTTAGTAATTGCAACTTTGTTAAAGTAAGTGATGTTTGCACATTGATGTGAACCTGCTTCCCAGGCCTTTACCACTTCACTCCAGAGGTTTCGTTTTTTCCACTGACTGTAGTAGTTGATTGATTTGTGGGGTTTACCGTCCCAAAACCACAATATATGAATGTGAGAGACGCCTTAGCGGAGGGCTCTAGAAATTTCGACCACCTGGGGTTGTTTAAAGTGCACCCAAATCTGAGCACACTGGCCTACAACATTTCCGCCTCCATCGGGAATGCAGCTGCCGCAGCCGGAATTGGATCCCGCGACCTGCGGTGTCAGCAGCCGAGTACCTTAGCCACTACACCACCGCGGTGGGGCTGACTATAGTAGTTAACTTTCCTCATTCGCTGTGCTGGCAGTATTGTTGTGGTCCTCCCGAATCCTAACAGGGCTTTCTTATTTTTTTGATTTGCTGAGGAAGCAGTGATGTCTGCGTTTGTACTGCTTTTTACTTGGGTCAAGGTGCACTTATTCTTTTTTTTACCCTATGCCCGCGGCGAAAACTAGCTGCCACTGCCTGTTATTCTTGCTGTTTGCTTTGTTTCGTTCTCTTCTCCTGGTTCTGAACAACCACCGTGGATGTTGTTCTTGTTTTCCTGTGAACATTACAGTGGTTTTCTCTAATGAACCTTTTTTTTTCTTATTCATGTACTCCGGACTAGTCAATCGCCCATTGGAGGAGATTGGTCGAGCAGGAAATGAATTTTTCCCATAGTTGCTCTGTTATGCCCACTAGTTACTTTTGTAATTGCAATTTATGGATGCTCTCGGATGAATTTTGCCGTCGGCGTTGACGTCACCGTCACTCACCGTATATGTACACATATCTTTATATATTATATATATGCGAGAAAGAAAAATTGGGGGACCCTTAAGCTTCGCCTTTAAGAGTTGAACGCGATAGCAAAATCCGGCCCCTAGTGCGCCCTTTAACCGCTAAGCGCATACTTAATAATATGTTCCTTGCACACGCATGCAGGCACGCAAACGCGCAAACACACACACACACACACACATACACGCACACGCAAAGGCACGCACGCAAACGCACACCACTCACACGCACACATGCATACACGCACACACGCACACACACCCACACGCACACACAGAGACAGACAGACTGACAGACAGATACACACACACACACACACACACACAGTAGATCGTACCAGCGCAGCGCGCGAGTGGTACATAGAAGATTTTATCGAAAAGAGTCGCGGGGCCTCCAAAATTCGCGGCACGTGCTCGCCACCCTGGGGCCATAAAGAGTATCACAACGCCTCGAAGATAGCAGCTCATAATCAAGAGTTTGCTGTTTGCTCGATCAACGCCTCTGGAGAGGCTTGAATGATATGGTCTCCGCTAGATTGACATGGTTGTCCATTTTTAGAGTTTTTGGAAAGCTACTGTGTGTTTTTAGCTGCGACGGCTGCACTATCCCGGTCTTTTTTACGTAGTTTGAGGCTTCTCGAATGCGCCTACAAATCGCCGAATCGGCTCGTTTTCGTCGTGACACCTGTCGAACAAAAAGCCTTATAGGGGCCCTGAAACACTTTTTAGAGTAATCAGTAAGTGAATTCACTAGAAGAGCCCTATTGCCTTACAAGTTTAACGCGGCTAAAAATTTAAGAATCCGTCCAGTGCGAGTCGAGAGACAGAGGTTTGTCTCATGCTGCAAATGGCACTATCTCTTCTCTCGCCCTGACAAAGGCGCTGGAAGCTAAGCAGATAGGGGTGGCAGGGGCAAATAAACAAACGCGCCTCGTGCCCTTGAAAACATTTTTTTCTTCTTATGCGTGGCTTTTTCAGTTTGATAGTGTGCGCAGGCGTGGACAAATAGCGGCCTCCCACGGCGCTCTCTGTAACTTGCATTTTGCTCACGGACGCACTGACAATTTTTCACTCACAGCCAATGGGGCCAACGCCAGCGGCGGGGTTTCTGTGACACAAGCTCTCTAACGCTATCCCTTTAAAACCCAGAAAAAAGTTCCTGCGCGCGGAATTGAAAATGCATTCTCTTGATTGTGGGCGTGAGGTGTTAACCAACGAGCCACCAAGGAGCATGTCCTTCACCGTTAAAAGGGCAAGCTGTTCAGGGGCATCTCGAGGGGGGGGGATTATCATGTTTTCAGCATTACCAGCAGGATGGTGCACTGAGCGCGCGTCGCCACATCGCGTGGTGGCAAGCGCTGTTATCTCCCACGCGTACTTTTCCCCGTTTAGAGAAGGGGAGCGACGCTCCTTCGTGCAACATTATCTCGGGGTTGCGAGGAGGGAAAGATATTACTTCTCGGCTAGCATTGGGCTTCATCTGGAAAAATTCTGTTGTAGTTACCGGATGCACAACGGTCACTGCAATCAATGCGGTATCGTTTGAAAAGTGCACGCTTTTCAAACACAGCGAAGTAACAACTTAGACTGAATCGCGTGCATCTGTGCTTGTGAGTACGTTTCGTGCGTCACTTGTGAGCGAATATTGCGGCGCACGTTTCGATGTGCTTTCTATTCTGCGTGTGACCTTTCAATTTGTTGCTATCGCGTTCATTGCTTCGCCTTTGCGGCAAATTTCTGACTTTTTTGTTGTACCTATTTGCTGAAGCCAAGTAGAAATAAAGTTTGCTTGCCGAATTTAGCAGGAGAATCTTTTAGCAACAGTGATATATGCAATGGTGAAATGAACATACCTGTGGCGATATTTCACACCAGTGGAAGTAAACGAAAGAACATGTTCTGATAGTTCGTGGCCCAGTTTTCCTAATGACGGTACTAGTATACTTTATATAAATTCATTGCGTGGTAAGGTATTCCCTTTTCGAATTTGCTGTATCACGCGAGTGCGAGCTTTTTTGTTGTCTTTGATTCCAATTCAGAGTGCGCACTTGGAAAATCCGCGCACCTCACCACAATCATACACGAGAAAGCGCTAAATCATACACTTTTTGAATGCGAAGCATTTCGTAGTGAACTTTGGTGACTTTGAGCGTATCCATCTAGCTATCTAGTCGCTTACGTTTTGGTGCTCTCGTGGCTACCTTCTTAACTTGGCGTGGACCAAAATTAGCATGGGAGGTTAGGATGATTTGACGTATACGATGCGCTGGTCAAGACGTAAATAACGTCCCGATCTCGCCGCGTACTTCAGCAAGCACTTCCCGCAAAACAGCGGCAGATTCCCACGGGCTGGTATGTGACTGTGCCGTTGGTGCATAGGTATGTGCCACTGCTGATTGGCACTTAGTATCTACCCAGGAACAACAACAACACCCATAGGAAATTTGAACGCGCGAGCGATAAGAAATACCCGACATCGGTAGTGTCGACCCGACAAATGCAAAGAATAATTGTCAGAGCCCCAGCTGGAATCGAACCCGAGCATTCTGCATGGCAATGAGACATTCTAACAGAGAGCACCCCAGGTCTGAAAACTGCTTTTCAAATAGACGCTAATCTTCGTGAATCCTCAATAGTGGCAGCAGTGCTACCTACTCAATTTTTCAAGATTACATATGTACTCCTTTGATACAGCCGTCACTTCGGGTTAAAATCAACTGTGGTAAGTTGCCATGCGCTGAAGTTGGTTTATGTAGCAGTGTCCAGGGTCAGCACCCTCACGAGCATCAGCGCATCACATGAGTTTTTGGTGTTTCTTATACGCAAGTTCCAGTTGACATCATCGCGCAAGTGCAAACAAGTGGTTATATAAACATCTTCAACTTTTCAAAATAGGTGAGTACGTGCAAAATTTGTACATATATTTAGCATCATTTTATGACGTGTCGTTCAATAGCGAAATTGCAGCACTTCCACCTTCTCTTCGAATGCTTTGCATAACGTAGATTCTCATGTAAGCGGGATCTGCCGATTTTTTTTTACTTTCAAATGCCACAGAGGTGGTGTTTAACATTATTACAAGAAGCATATGTGTGTGTGTGTGAGTGTGTGTGTGTGTGATTTCACTGCTGAAGTTACAACGGTGTTAGAAGAGGGCGTAGTCTTTGATGTCTTTGAAAATCTGAGTCATCAGTGCTAGATGGTTTTTTGAAGGTATGCTAAACAGGCAAGCATTTTTCCGAATCATTAAGTACCGAATTTTCAATCGCAAAAACACTACCATTACCGCGATACGGCAATTGCTAAGCGGAATTATATGCATTCAAATACTGGGGGCCACTAGGCTTTCAGATTCTAGCACCACAAACTTTGACATCACAGGATTTCAAGCTGTTGATTGGCGCCAATGTAGCTCACAATTGTCAAAAATGAATTGCATTGCGTGAGTACGAAATACCTGAAATATGTTTGTCGAAAGATATCATCAATTTAACTATGTTGAAATAAAAAAATGCAATTGCTAACCTTTTATCTCAGGCACGTTTCGATGTTTGATGTGGTGCGAAAGTTAAAAATCAACCTTCTAGATAAATTTTCGCCCCTGATAATAAACTTGATATAAGTGAACACAATTATTTTGAGTTCTATGAAGGCAGTTCCTCAATCTAAACCAAATAATTGTATCTCTTCGGAATTCCCTAATAGCGGTAGCATAAATTTTTCTATAGTTATGTGGTCTATCTTGCCGGGAAGTAGGTTACTTTCAGCTGGTGGATCCATTCGGTTATGGTGCTTCAGGTTAAAACTCAATTAATATGCCTGTCTTATGTCGGCCAAAAATGATCAGTGGTTAGAGTACTCGGCTGTTGAGGGGAAGGTCATCATTTTGATCATGGCCGTAGTGGTCACATATTTATGGCGGCTAAATGGCAGAAGCTCGTTTATTTTGTAAAGTCAGTGCACGTTAGACACCAGGAGCACTATGCAGGGCCGCCCGCGACCTTGGCGCAAGCTCGGTATCTTTCCGAGCTCTGGCAACACCCCCTATTGATTTAGCCAACCG
Organism: Rhipicephalus annulatus; assembly: GCA_013436015.1. Classification (NCBI taxonomy): domain Eukaryota; kingdom Metazoa; phylum Arthropoda; class Arachnida; order Ixodida; family Ixodidae; genus Rhipicephalus; species Rhipicephalus annulatus. Next base: position 1,808,758 of record WOVY01009410.1, on the reverse strand, counting down.
TACAAAAGGGTCAAATCTACCCCTAAGCATGCTGTACGTAATTGGTTACGATTGATTGATTTCATTGATTTGTGGGGTTTAACGTCCCAAAACCACCATATACTTATGAGAGGCGCCATAGTGGAGGACTCCGGAAATTTCGACCACCTGGGGTTCTTTACCATGCTCCCAAATCTGAGCACACGGGCCTACAACAATTCCGCCTCCATCGGAAATGCAGCCTCCGCAGCCGGTATTCGAACCCGAGACCTGCGGGTGAGCAAACGAGTACCTTAGCCACTAGACCACCACGACGGGGCGTAATTGGTTACGATGAAGACCGGCATCATGTCAAAGATATTAAGATAGATAAGATAGATAAAGACAAAGTAGGCTGGTGTTTTCAAACTAGGTGCACCTTCTTTCATTTCCTTGTCGTTCTACAAAGTGCAAATGCCATTTATTTGTTTATTTATTTATTTGTTCATTTATTTAATTATTTGTACCCTAAGCTAACAAGAAGCATCATAGAGGGAAGGGGCTAAGGTACATCGATACATGCAAAAAATATGTATAATATAACGAAACAAAAAGCGAAGAAACAATATTAAAAAGGAGAATAAAATAGTGTATGCGATTCAACACAAAGAGCAACAAAGAAAATATATTCTTACATCTGCCTACGAAAATATGACGCAAGATAAAAAGAAGAATGATTATCAGAGAATGACAGTGGATAATAAAATACAAGAATCGAATTTTGTACTTTGGTGCATAAATATTGCTACAAAGAGTAATGCTACAAGAAGAGAAACATATGAAGAATGACAACAAAAATGAATACAAAGTTCCAGAGCAAAACACAATTGCATATTGACTAAAAACAACAACGGCCAAGAAAGATGTAGCAAAAAAGTAAGAGGCAAACGAACAATAAATCGCACGTTCAGTAGCGAAGCAACTTGGTGCAGGCCTATAATTCATTTGTGAGTGCTTTGCAGAAACGATCTGTGTTTCTGATAGCGACCAGTGACGCAGGCAGGCAAATTCCGCTCACGACATGTTTTCGGCAAGAATGAATATGAGTAGGTGACTGTGCACTGCGAAGGTGCATGAACTTTACATGGGTGATCGACACGTGGTGAGATATAAGATGCTGGTGTAATGTACGGAAATGAAGCTCTTGTTTATGAAAATTTATCAGAAATTTAATCAGAATAAGATTGGGACAGTTTTAAAGGCTGCATTTTGCACACAGTAGAACGACATGCAATTGAAAGAAGGTGCATCTAGTTTGGAAACACCAGCCTACTTTGTCTACCATCTTTGACGTGATGCCGCGTCTCATAGTAACCAATCACGTACAGCCTGCTTAGTGGTGGATATGACTTTTTCGTTTTGTTGGCTCAAGCAAATAGGGTTTTGCGAGAGCTCGGAAAAATACCGAGTTTGCGTCAAGCTCGGGCGCTCCTTCTTAGTACCTATCGTGTTCTAACGTGGACTGACATCGCAAAATAAACCGACTTTTTTCATTTAGCCCTTATTAAAATGTGACCGCCGTGGCCGTGATAGAAACCCTGACCTTCTCCGGAGCAGGCGAGTAATCTAGCCACTGATCCTATTAGGCGGACATAAAACACGCACGTAGATAGTGTTCAACAGAAGCACCACACAACGACCGGTGAACCAGCTGAAAGTAACCTAATTCCCGGCAAGGTAGACTATAAGAAAATCTATATAGATGAAATCATAGCGAAATCTATGCTACCACAGAAAATGAATACCGAAGAGATACAAATAATTGATTTAGGTTGAGGAACTGTCTTGCCTGAACTCGAAATCATTATCTTCACTGATATCAAGTTTATTATTAGAAGAGAAAAATTGTTCTTGAAGGTCAATCTTTATTTTTCGCGCCAAATTGAACATCGAAACACGCCTGACATCAGAAGTTAGCAATTGCATTTTTCTTATTCTCGCATTGTTGGATCGATGATATTTTTTGACACCAATTATATTTTAGGTATTTCGTACCCACGAAAGGCAAATAATTTTTTAATATTAGGAGCTACTTTGGCGCCAATGAACAGCTTCAAAATCTGTGATGTCACAGTGTGATGCTAGAATCTGAAAGCCTAGTCGCTCTCACTATTTTTATGCATACATTTCCGCGTAGCAATTGTACTAGGCTAATAGTGGTGTTTTTTGGGATTGTAAAAATGGTACTTAGTAACGATGGCGCTGACGTTGCACTGCGTCGATCGTGGTCATGGCAGAACGTGACGCTGCTGAAAAGGCTAGGAGCTCCGCTTTTAAACTCGTGTGCAGATTCAGTAGCTGCGCAGACAATCGAGTGCGTCGATAGCGGGCCGCCGTAAGGAATCTGGACAGCGGACAGTGATCGCTGATCCGGGTGATGGCTGGTAAGAACGCCTAGGAACTGCACAACAAAAAAATGTGCCGTGAGTCCTTCATTCTGTTTGTGCCACCGTGCCCATGCATTAAAAAGTGCACGAAGCTATTTCTGATAAGACATTTTTGAAGGTAGGAGCTCTTTACCTTCATTTCGAAGCTTTTAGTTGAGATTAATCAGCGCGGTCACCTGGGAGAATTGTTCCGGTCCAGCGTTTCACAACAAAGCGACCGTCGATAAAACAGAAGCCACTTGTTAACCAAGATCGTAAGCTTGTACATTCTAGTGGACTGCACGGCGGGTGCGTGCCTTCTTTGTCATCTTGATCGTCGACTAGCACTCTAGCTAATGAGTACCGCTAATTAGCTATTTGGTGCTGTGCTTTACCTGGCAAGTTAGAAAAGGACATGCTAAGACCAAGATAACTAGGCGGCCTTGGTATGACCGAGTTAATTACGCTACATCTGAACAAGACCTCGATAAAGAAGTCATGTGAAGCTAGAACTGGGCTTGCTAGAGTGTGATAGTTCACACACTAACTAAAACCATGCTAATTAACGCTATGTACTCATGAACATTTAAGTAAAACCATGGTAATTAAACAATACTGATATTGCCATTTTATTTCAAGTTATTTTTGTATTAATAAAACTTTATCAATTCAGAAAAAACTTGTCAGTTTTGTGTTCGTTAAGTCCAATGCGTATCTCATAATCATAAGGTGGCTTTGGTGCACTACATCCAGTATGTCAATCAATCATTTTGCCCAAGGTAATTAGTCTTATCAAAATAACAACAAACCTTGCGGCTTTCACTTGTACAGTAGTAGACGACGGAATCGTCTTGTGCCTAAGATACTCGCCCGCTTACCCGCAGGTCGTGGGATAAAACACCGGCGGTGGCAGCTGCATTTCAGAAGGCGAAATGCTGTTGGCCCATTTTCTGAGAGCTCTGTGCGGGGTAAAGAACCCCATGCGGTCAAAATTACGAGAGCCGTCCACTAGGTGCCTACCATACTCATTCTGTGGCTTTAGGACGTTATATTCCACGTACCAATCAATCATCACAAGCTGCCCCAGGGCTCCAGCCTTGTCCAAGCAGTGCAGGTTGTACAAAATATACTATTTCCAAAGAAGCTGCTGCTTATTGTCCGTCACATCAAACGCTCGACAATCACCCAGCCACCATGACAGTCAAGTCCTGAACTGGCACCTTCTCAGAAACAACAAATTTGGCTCAGAGTTCACGTGTAAATCTGGTTATTTGACCGACGCCCGTGGAAAGGATCGGGTCCGCCCACCACTGCTGCTCTTGCCGAGGGGCAGCAGTCACGCCACAGTGCGAGTGAGCGGCACGTTTTATCTATCAGCTTTATCACGCAAACTAATCACACGCATACGCAGAAGTGAAAGATATACAATCACGGGGCTGCTATGTATTGTACTCCATTATCCAGCTGTCACGACATATCCACTCAAAGCCGTGTTGCCGCCATGATGCGAGTGCTCCTGGTGACAATATCTCCTTATGTTTATTTGCAATATTTTTTAGAAGCAAAAGAAGCAGCACGGCAGTGCTGAGTGTGCACCCTTGCTGCCTTTGAGAGTGGAAACTTTGATGCTGCAGGTGGAATGAAAGACGTTACCGTAAAAAGGACAAGCGTAGACAAACACACCTGTGAGAGACGTGTGTAGAGTCGGCAAAGATAGCTTGACAAGCAAGGTCACGGTCCTGCGCTACAGAGATGTGGGCTGAGAAGCAGCGCATATTTGGACGCAGGGGATGTTTTTTGCCCACCAACGCAAGTACCCAACATGTGCTGTGTATGGCGATGGTCTTGTAGATTCCTTGTATTCTTTTAGGGGCGGAGCTCTTGTAGTTTAAAGTTGTCACTAGTCGCCCGTAACCGAGAGAGAAAGAGACGACAAAGAAAAGAGAGCAGAAAAAATGAATAACCCTTTCTCGTCTCATTGTCTATATGGCGTTACTCTGCCGCTACTCTCCGAAGTGCCGCCACTGTCTGATTGCCTGCTGCACGCGCCTTACTTGAGAGCCCGAACGAGCACCTCTCTCAGTCTCCTGGATAGTGGCCTACGTGGCGGATGGTTGGTGGGCATGCACGGACCCCAGCGGTGGGCGCGTTGGAAATGCTTGCGTTCGGCTTCCTTGTCTTGCATATCGTCGATGTTAACCGCGCACCGTCTGCATAGGGCGCGACAAGTGCACCTCTGAGGCTCCTAGATAGTCGTCATACACTGCATATTGTTGGTAGGACATAGACGGAGCAGAGCGGCGGGCGCCTTGACGACGCTTGCGCTCAGCTTCCTTGACTCGCGTCTCGTTAGTGTTACTCGCACGCCGTCTGCATTTGCGAACTCGATCAGATGCTTGGCATGCAAAGACGGGCGAGCAGGTGGACGAGACGGACGGATGGACGCTTCGACTCCCCGATCAATACTCACTTCACGGATAGACTGCGAGACGCAGGACCTTCTTCAGAGCACCTCCCAAGCCTTCATAAAGAAGAAAACACAACAAGTCAGCGGATCTTGGAAAGCCATCGCTTTACAAGACGGTAGTACGCACCTCTGCAAGCCAACTTAAGCAGCCAGTTGGCATGCAGAGGCTGCATGCCAACTGGCTGCTATATGCGCGAGTATCACCTCTGCTGATATGCGCGAGTCATTATATACTAGCGCATATCAAGACTACACACAATTTTTCCTCATATACACACAACAGGAGCTTGTCGTTGAGGTACTGACGACACAGCCACAGTTCCACACATCGCCTAACAATGTACAGAGCGATCAGCCTATGCAGTGTCTAGGCTGGCGCGTTCAAGTGAAACAATCACAACATGGTTTTTGGAAATACGGCTTTCCGAACTGGCACTGTGAAGCACTGGTGGCCCTAGACCAGTGCCGGCAAGCCGCTGCGGCCAGTGGAGCTCCACAAGAAGACTCCACCTTGGATGAAACCACGGACTGTCCCTTTTAAAGTTTATTCTCTCTCTGTCTGATTCTTTTATCAGCCCTGCTATCACGCGCTCTGCACTGTCTTGGTGTCATACCAGCGGTAGAGCGAGCTCAGAGCGAACTCGTCTGCCCGAGAAGCTTGGTCTATCCTGCATGTCACTGCAGATGGTCAAAATCTCGGGAGCCCTTTATTATAGTGGTTACCTTACAGAGAACTTTTTTAACGTGAAGCATCTGTTTCATTTTTTTATTTACCTTCAAGGCTTTGTGGTATTACGAAGAGGACAGATTAGACAGTTTAAATAGATTTAGTTGCGCATCATCAGCAGCAGCACAGGCGCAGCTTGCCAGCCATTCACAATAAAAGGCCACGTCTGTACGGGTGCTGCGTACGCGCAACTGAATCTGTCGTTAGACTCACGTGTGTGACGCCATACGTACGTCCGTACGAACACGCCATAACGCGTTCCCCTCGCCGGAGCTGTCGGAGCGGTGCCAAATAAGTCAAGTTGCAGCTGTACGTTGACGTCGTGCTCCTCTCGCACGCTTCTACCGCAGGTGCGGACCGCGCCACTCTTTCTCCAACACCTAACACCCTCGCTGCAGCACCCGCCTCTGCCGGTGCCTCCGCCCGCTCGCAACACACCTCTTTCTCGCTTCACCCTCTGCACCACTCGCTACTCTTTACCACACGTCGAATGAAAGCACTTACTCGGCTCGTTTATCTGCGGTAAAACTTACACGGAGCCCAACCAGAATGCCCTGTCTTTGGGTCTCAAACAAATGTTTACTCGAGTAAACGCTACACCGAGTTTCGCTTTTAACCCTTCTCTCAGCACCAACGTCGACGCCCGCGACAACATGTTAACACCGTGCGCACCGCTGCTTTCTCGCATTCTCTCAGAGTTCTCTTCAGGGAGATGGCCTATAATAATTTTGGAAAATGAAACGCCAAACAATGAGGTTCTTACTAAATGCAAAGCATTTCTTAGCGAACTTCGGTGACTTTGAGCGCATATATTTATTTATTTAGCCGCTTACGTTTGGGTGCTCTCGCAGTCACCTCCTTAACTTGGCGTGAATCAAAATTAGCATTGTAGAGTTAGATGCTTTGACAAATACGATGCACTGGTCAAGACATAAATATAGTCATAATCCCGTCGCATGCGTCGTCAAAAACTTTTCGCTAGACAGTGGCACATACCCTCGGGCGGGTATGTGTTGTTGGTATGGAGGTATATGCAACAAGTGATTGACACTTAGTATATACCCAGGAATGACAACAACACACATTGCTATTTTCGAACGCGTGAGTGTTAAGAAATACTCGACATCGGTAGCGTCGACCCGACAAATTCAAAGAATGATTGTCAGGGTCCCAGCTGCAATCAAATCCAGGCATTATGTGTGGCAATGAAGCAGTTTACCACTCAGCTACGCCAGGTATCAGAACTACTTTTGAAATAGACGCTAATATCCGTGAAACTTCAATAGTGGTTGCAGTGCTGCCTACCAAATTTTCAAACATTACAAATGTACTTTTTTGATACAGCCGTCACTTAGGGTTATCGTCAATTGTGGATAATTCCATGCGCTGAAGCTTATTTATGTATTAGTGTCCAGGACCAGCATTCCCGCGAGAATCAGCGCTTCATAGCAGTTTCTGGTGTTGCTAATACGCAAGTTCCAGTTGGCGTCGTTGCGCAAGTGTAAACAACTGGTTATATAAACATCTGCAACTTTCCAAAATACATCTGTTCTTACAACAACAGTAGCGCCATTTCATGACGTGTCACTCAATACAAAAAAATTGCAACACCGTCACCATCTCTTCGCAGGCTTCGCATAGCGTCATTCTCGTGTACGTGAGATCTGCCGAAGTTTTATTCTACGTGTTTTAAGCAGTCTTGTTATTTTCTGTGCAGACGCATAAAAGCCATAGAGCCCGTGAAATTCATTCGCAATTATTGAAAGAATGCAATACGCAGAAGTCCCTGCTTCAAGGGATGAAAAGGGGCTTAATTTATCTCCCACAATTTTCATCATGGAGTATGGCGTCGTTTGAGCGCTTGTCTCCCAGGAAGGTTTTATATTTTGTCTCACACTTGTCTGCAAAATTTTTAATGATATATCTTCGACCAACCACACGAACCAGCAGACTGTAATACACCACACCTGAAAAACGTGAAAATAAGCTTCATAAGAATATTGTTTTATGTCTTCAAATAAATAAGGCTCTTAGCAGACTACTTACGCCTATACATAAAATTCCGAAGAATAATAATGGTTCCTAATCTGTTTCTCAAGAAGCCAAATGCGTCATTTGAACGAAGAATAAAATCACTTCGCCTAATCTAAGTAATTTTGATTGACTTCAATTTTTTGCGTTCACAATCACATTTTGATAGCCAATTTCAGCTGAATTTTAGAATCAGTCGACACATTGCGATTTTTAATAAAGTATAATCTATTACTGCAAGGCATAACATTTCATTGTAGACGATTAGTCTGAAACTATAGGCTAGAGACTTTTCTTATTTTACTGCGTGACTTATAACAACACACAAAACATGAGCAATGACTTATAACTTGCGTAACTGGTTATCTGGCAGCAAAAAACTGTCACAGAGAACTGTAGGTCACTGGCATGCCTGGAAAAAAGGCTCCATCTTTTCTGTGTAAGTAATCTGACTTATCACGCTGTGGACCTTTTCCCTGGAAACTCTGCTGCGGTCGTAGCGTCGTGCCGACGACTTTGAATTGAATGATAAATGGGAACTCTACTGTGCAAGGTAAATATAGCAATAATGAGATTTAGCTCCGCGTAACGCAATTATTATCACCATCAATGACCCTGTCAAGATATGACACCTAAAGAATAATCAAGGCAGGCACCTATGAAACACCAAACAAGTTCAAACCTTCTGACTCACACTATATATTTCTGGATTCCATGGTTTATCAAGAAAAATACCAAATGATGCAAATTTCAAAATTATACTGCAAAGGTTACGTCTTTTAGAACAGGTGGGACGAGTTTTGGAGAAAGTTTCAATATGCGACAACCATGTCCATCAGTACTGTATGGTGCAGGTAGCCAGTGCGTCAGCAATATTCAGTGAAGTAGTGACAGACTGCACCCAGCCTTATATAGTGCAATCAATCTGTGTAACAAAAGTTGTCTGTGATCGTTCATAAGCCAGCCCGATTGCTGCCACCCGGTTGGCAATTCCATGACAAAAAAAAGGTTCTGTGTTTTTACATAAGCGTGCGAACAGTAAATAGTGTAGTGCCTCTTGTTTTATTTCGCCACGCACGCGTATTGCCGGCGCGTTGTGAGCCGTTTGACACCGTTAACTATGGAATAATGATGAAACATTTATCGAATAATGAATTTTTTAGGAAAAAAACTATCCGTAACGGCGTAATTTAACGTCAACCCCTCACCCCTCTGTACACCCAGTTTCATTGTTAGTGCTCTAGAGATGACATTCAAGGAATTGAAACTAAGGGTGTATCTTCGACTATAACACCTAATATATTTTCTTATCACATGGAAATCGATGCCATGAAACACCATGGTTATTTTTTCAATAAAAGATCTGTGTTTTGGCTTTTTTCATTCAATTTTCACGTTTATTTCACCGACATATACCGCACTATATTTCATATTTTTCATACCAACCATACCACACCTTTTACAAGATTCCTCACTCGTTCAATGGCTTATTTGAAGGGTCGACTTAATGTGTTTGTTACTAGAAAAATGCTTTGCAGCCCCTCTTATGCACGCGTAAATCTCACTTAAAGAATGGCAAAAGTGCTGGTGTTGCACCTATACGAATTCTGAAATGAACAGACCCTTTTTTCGACAAGTCATCGTTTACATAATATAATTTGAAATCACACTTCGCTTTTCTTCTAAAGCACGTGTTATATTTCCAATGTAGTGAGCATAATCTTGTAAATTAGCTATTTACTACTGATTCAGAGTGAGGTGTCTGACTTGATCAGTGAGCTTTACCTAAAGTTGCGATCACGTATCAACAGCGTACGTATTGCCATGGAACAAGGTACGTTACATTGAACTGCCTAAGCTCACTCTACAACAGCTGCAGCACACGCACGGCACACCGCAGCATAAAGAAGGCACACATATGCGAAACAGCACAAGTCAATTTCTTATTTTTTTGTTGTGGTTGAGATACTTGTGGGTCGTACAAACTCGCAGTAACGATCACATGCCACAATAGTGCAATGTATCCGTGCCTTAGAGAAGGAACCACAGTTGACACGTGGCATTCTGATTTACAGCCCTTCCCATTTTGTTACAATACAAACAGTAATATCGCACTCGTATGCTCGCGCGAACCTTGTTACACGAAATAAATATCGTAGCTTAACTGCATCTTGCAAAGGAGTGTTTTCGCGAGCTCTTTGAGTGACATCGAAGACAAGAGCCAGGACGCAAATTTGACGCTGCAATCATCGAAGAAGATCACCAGGGTGCGAATAAAGAACCGGTACAAGTTCAAGGACATTGCATCTGTTTTAATGCGCTGCCAGTCCACTATTCACTACTGCTTTGAGTGTCTGCTCCATGCACAGTGCATGCTTCGTAATAGTGCTGAATGCCTTGTCTCCAGTGGCCACTTCATAGTCCCTACACCCGGTGCCAAAGACCACGTGCGCTGCGTGCGAGATGCGCCTGGTTTCAAGTTTGGTGACTATAAGTTTCACATCGAGTTCCACGAATGAAAGGACACCCTCCTCCTGTTTCGAGAGTAGTACCGCTTTCACCTGAAAGACGTGGTTTACTGTTCGAAGTTTCTCTAAATCTTTAACGACCTTGAAAAGAAGGCAAAAGACTTTGATCTCAGGCTGGTGTTGTTACGAAGTGTGTCGCCAAGGTCACGGGCCGCTGTCAACACTGTGGGGTATCGCGTGTTTCTCAGCTTGCGGCCGCTTTTACGCATATCTAATAGATGGAGCGGACAAGGCGACGGTGAGTTAGGGCAAGATTTAGGCAAGCATTAATGGAGACGTTACATATTCGGAACTGGGGCTGACAGCTTAAGGAGCTCAATTAGCCGGGATGTCCTCTGACGCTCTGACGATTTTGTCTGATGCGCGTAGTCATGTTGCTTGTTTCTTTTAAAGACCCTGGTCACCCTTATGTCAAAAGCCTATATTAAGGAACGCCGCTGGTAATTGCGTCAGCATGATGATGATGATGATGATTTGTGGCTTTGCCCTTTGAAACGGGTGAACACATATATGTTGTGTTCTAGCCTAGGTATATAAGGAAAAGAACAAGAAAATCAGAAGCACAAAGGGGAGATCAATTTTGGCCCCAATTCCACCACTGTTGGAGCCTTGTCTTTGTGGTGGAAACTGCTTCTGCATTCCTGTCTGCCAAGGCTAGCGCCTGAGGTAGTGTAGTGGCCTCTGGTGGGCAGAGAGAGAGTTTTTGGCATTTTAGCACCAAGTGCTCAACTGTCTTCTGTTGCGCTCCGCACACTCTGCATAGGGTCGAGTGGATGTATGGGTGGAAGTGGCTACGGTATGTGAGTGTGCGAAGCACTCCCGCGCGTGCTTCGAACAGTAGCCCGCTTACACCACTGCTGTCATGGACAGATATCGGGGCAATGGCCTCTTTGGATGTACGATACAGCTGAAGTGTACTCTTCTGCTGCATCCAGATTTCTCATTGCGCATTCTCTATTTCGCGTATCCGTTCCCGGAATGCTGCGGAAAACTTGTGCTCCGTGGTCTCGATTGTTGAGAGGTCCAACATGTCGTACTTGCGTCGCAGAGAGTAGACACTGTTTGACCACTGTGTCCTGAGTCCCGCGAAGTGCAGGTAGCGGAACATATTACGGACTTACCGCTGATCGTTCATGAAGCGTAGGTGCCCTTCATAAATGATCTTGCTCGTGGCTTTCCGCGCCTTGTACGTAGACCAACCCATGTCCCCTGGATGGCCTTTATGGCAAACCTTCCATGGCAGCCCAATGCCAACCAGCCCACTACTTTTGGCCTCGGTCTAGCCACTCACGGGTCTTGCTGGACAGGCATATGATGGCGTTTGCAAAGGTCAGACGTGGCACAGGGATCAATTTACACAGACCTCGCACCAATACATATCTGTTGCAGCCCCAGAGGCTTCTCTGGCGCAGATTGCAGCTCGCACGCTGGGAGGCCAGCCACCGTCGATCTTCGTGCCCCGAGAAAGGGTCTTTTCCCGTGCCTATGGTTACCCCCACATATCTGTATTCTGTTGAGAAAGGCAACTTCTCTTCATTAGGACGTTCTGCCGGGAGGTTTGTGTTTTTTTCTCCAGAAAACTGGACAACAGCCGACTTTTGGGGGTTAAACCGGAGGCCTAGGTCTGCCAAATGGAGAGCTTATATTGTCAACAGCTGTTGTAGCTGATGTCGGTCTTTTGCAATAAGGACAATATCCTCTGCAAAAGCCAGCCCTGGCAGTGCCCGTACTTCGGGCTGCCCTTCCGACAGGAATTTCATTTGAAAACCGATATTTGACTGTATGAGCGTACTTTCTCAACCCTATGCATATAGCATGTAGGGCAGTGGTGAGAGTGGGCACCCCTGCTCGAGTCCTCTGCGGACCGTTACTGGCTCAGATGCCGTATCTGCCAAGCGTGCCACCACCATGCAATCAGCTTAAAGGCTACGCAGAAGGTCTATTCATTTTTGTGGCATGTCCAGCTGGGTCATGCGCTGCAGTATTAGGTCATGTGGAACACTGTCGTATGCCTTCGAAACATCTAGGAAGCATAGGAGTAGATGGCGGGATTGTTTACGCGCAACATCAATGCATTAGGTAACCACAAAAAGATTGTCCTCCACGCGTCTTTTTGGGCGGAAGCGATTTTGGAGTTCTGTGAGGTGTCCACTACTTTCAGCCCATCTACTCATCCGTGCTTTAACTACTTGTGCAAATAGCCTGTATAGAACACTGGTCGCAGTTATGGGTCTGTAGCTGCTGAGGAAGCCGCTGTCAGCACTTTTTTGGGGACTAGACATCCGCGGCTTCGCAACCAGTCTTCGGAGATGGGGTTTCTTTCTATAATACCCGTGAAGATGGTAGTAAGATGTTCCCTCGCGACCTTCCCCAGGCGCTTTACCAGACCTGCGGGTAGACTTTCCATTCACGGTCAGTCTCCTGTGCATCCCCTGGGGCTAGCAACCTCTAATCAGGAACGCCGCCTATCCTCGAGTCAGCAGTCTCTAATAAGAAACCACTACTGGGGTGCACCCGTGGGCGAATGCTATTGCCCCGCGTTGCTTGCACGTCGCGCCAGGAGATGTCGAATGCATCTTAGGGCTGAAATCAGACCCGTTGGTGGGGGAAAGTTGCCGCGTGTTGATTAGGACGCCGCTGCGGAGATTCGCGTCAACCTGGCTTTCTTGCTGGGTTTTAGGCTGGTTGCATTTGCAGAATAAATGAAGTTCAATTTGGACTGAAATGTATACCAGTGTATAAAAGCGCTATGGAGATTTTTTCAAATAGTTCAAGGACAACACCAAGAGAAACATTCTGCTGCGCAAAACGCAGGCAATGGAGGCCTACCCTTTATTACACGACCAAAAAACACCAGAGGGAGATCTTTATGAGTACCTGCACGCTGGTAAACAGCTAAAAAAGATGGAAAGCTAGGATTCAAAATCTCGAAGACGATTCTCAAAGCAAATTAAAATGATTATATGTGAAGAGGGTGACGAACAAGCAGTGAATAATGTGCTCATCGTAGAATATTATCTGGGGATTTGTGCCCCTAGACCACGATATGACTATGCGAGGTGCCGTTGTGGAGAGTGATACCAACTTTGGTCACCCGATGTTCTTAGGTGCACGGGCCTCTAACATGTAGCCTCCATCTAAATCCGACCACTGCTACCGCGATTGCACTCAAGACCTTTGGGCTTGCAGCCGAGCACCCCAGTGACTGTTTCACCGAGGAGAATCCACATGAAATAAAAACGCTTCATAACTACTGTGTTGGTAGAAAGTGTATTGTACATGTGAAGCGGCTCTTTAACTAGCCGGTGTAACGTTGTCCGACGATACGAACGTGCCTTAGGCCGCAGGTCTTGGTGTGGTGCCATGTACGTCACGCAGCTGCACGCCCCCCTCGCAGTGCGTGCTGAAGTCACTTTCATCCTTGTCTGCCGCAGCGCCCGCAGCTGCCATCTCGCCCCTTCTGCCGCAACAGCTGCCGTGACCACCGCTCGCTACAGCGCCAACTCGTCAGTTCATGCGCCCAACATAAGCGTTAAAACATGTTTGTACGTGTAACATACTGATCGTACACCAGCCATCGCTTGAAATGAATCTTCCTGCGCTCACTGCAGCATCCGCACCAGCACCGTTCAACCCGTGATGTCACCCGTGCGCAACGCTGCTGCTTTGCATGCCATCAGGGTTTCATTCTTGGAAGATGGTCCAATTTTTTCTTCAGGATTTCTAAGCAATTGCGGAATGGTAAAAATTTATGAAAACGAGTTGACAACACTGCAAAGGCGTGACCACAGGGATGCTACGAGGAATTTTCAACTCAATGGGAGGGGGGGGGTGCTTACAAGGGAGTTCCCTCAGGCGAACAGGTAGGCTGAAAACATAGGCGCCGTGTTTTGACCATACTTGAAATTGTTGATTTATAAGGGGCGGAAGAGGGGGAGGCAGGCGGAAATTAAGGAGGCTCCAGCAAGCGCTGGTGCCGCCCCTGCGCTGCCAGTTCATGCATGGACGAGGAGGCGAAGAGAACAGGGGTCCATTCTCTATGTATGTGCATTTTTGTCGGTGCTTCCGTAGAAACGAATCCAAATATACATAAAACTGGCCAGGCTGAGTCGAATACCCAACACCACTGTCTCCATGAACAGCACATTTTTAACCTCCTAGTTATATTAGTGGGTAAGACAAACACTCACGCCCGAACGTCAACTTCCGCTTTTTATTCTATACGCCTTTTAGGATTGGTCCCGCTATACACTCAGAATGGCAGTAAAAACTGCCCAACACAACCACCATCGGCAAGAGTGGGAACTAGGCCCACCTATCGTGATGTATGTATGAATTGATAGATGGATGTATCTGGCTGTACTCCTTAAATCGGGCAGCGGCTCACGCCATCTAGCCGTAAAGATACGTACTATCACTATGTAGTGAAGAATTGAGCTTCAGTCCCGCCCTAATTAGAGCGACAAGTTAGTTAGCCTCCTGGGTATTTGTACCCGTTTAAAGTCTATTTTGCTTTCATTGTCTCCAAACCCCCATCATTTAAAATATTCCACGCCATTATCTTGGACTATAGCGTGGAGCCCTTTACCGAACATTATCAAATATCCAGTAGTTTACTCCTTATCTCCGTACATACGATATCACGTGTGTGCCTTCGTATCTGGCTCGGTACGTCTTGGTTGGCAATATTCCCGTTTCGGCCTCGAACAGCAAGGAACTGCCCCGAGTATTATCGTGTACCTTTTATTGTGCAATTTCTTGCTTGAAGTTCGGTAGGTCTCTAGTGATCATTTCGTAAGCATTCAAATCATCCAAATGTCCCTATTTTTTCCTACACCTTTTTCTAACCGATGTTGCCATTTGGCTTGATATTGTGCTGTTGTATAAATGCTTGCTTGGCAATTTTTGAGTTCTCTTTATCTATTTACTATCAACGTTCTTCATGTACAAGTAGCTGAAAAGCTTCCTAGCCCAACGCTCCTCTCTTATTTTTCTCTAACGCTGAACTGCTTGGGCTGCAGTAGTAGTAGCGCTACCTGGTCGTAGCACTTGAGCCTCGATACGTGGATGACATGATTTGGTAAAAATGGTCACAAAGTTGTGCAATTATGCAAGACAATTTCATGCGTTACTTCTGCTACCTGTCAAAGAACGTGGTGTGGAACCGTGAAACGGGAAACTGGCTTTTTAGAGAGGCCGACACGGTGCGTTCAAGACTAGATAAGAACAAGGAGAAACGCTGAAATTGTTCTATGCGAGATAAACCGTGTTGATGGTGCTTCTGTGTTGAGAAGAGAGCAATGTTGTGAGCAGGCTGACCAGCACGGTAAGTGCGAACAATGGCATTACGACCGTATTCGGTGGTCAACGTTGTAGAAGCCGGAAGGAACGTATCCCATGGCAACGTGGGCTAGGGTCAAAACAAACGTTAAAACGGTTAATATGCAATACTTGCTGGTCGCCATAAGTTGTACACGAACATCAAGTATGACAGTGCAATGGGCCAGTGATGGTGATTGGTCAACACATATTCTGAGAGCATGTCAGTCAGGCTACGGTTCAGGCACTCTGGCGGGTTTGCGGGTGGAACGAGGTCGCGAGCTCATGCTGGATGGAGCATAACATGTGGAGGGAGCATAATAATTTTTCAAATAGCACTGACATGAATAATGTCACTGCTATTTAATTGGCACGCCAGTTGCCACAGGGGTGTAGGGAAAACACAATTTAGCCGGGTTTATTTGCGCAGAGAGCTAAATCGTCCTCACATAGCGAATAAATCGTTAACAAGGAAGCCGTCCACAAGAAGAAGATGATGATGATGATTTGATGATGGTGATGATGTTCCTCTTGCATTGGTGCCACTCGCCCACAGAGGGGGATCGGCCGAAAACCGGGCAGCAGGATCTTTGTGTTAGTTGGTTTTTATTTCAAAGCATCCAGTGTAGCTTCAGTAAGACACAAAACAAATTCAAAATAATGTTTGAAAATGCTAAAGTAGCTAGTGTTCAGGCAATAACGTAGTCTCGGAACAAGAAATAATTGTATCTATAGATTAACAAGGTAATTTTTTTCAATGTGTACGCACACACAGCAGAGCAAACCTTTCTGTGACTATAACTAAGTGTAATGCCTACGAAGTATAAAGTTATAGCCACGTTCATATCTGAACTTAGCTTTTTTATGGGTCGACATAGTACCTTTTTCTTTGATAAGAATATTGTTCAAAGAATAAAAAGAAATGATCTATTGTTTCTATTTCTTGCAAGACACTTGCAAGGACATACCATGCACTGGTATTTGCAAGTACGTTTGAGTGGTATTTAGTAAATTATTTGCAACATACTTGAGGTGTCAAATACAAAAACGCAAAGCTTCTCTTTCTAATAATACTGTTTGTCTCCATTTATATGTCGCACTGCCAGAAAATATTACGCGCCCAAATTACATAACAGGCCGCACATACACAGTTTATATCATTAACAATGTATTTCTTCGCAATCTTGTTTTCCTGTTTTCTAATGTTTGTAACCACCCCAAGGCACGTGTCACTTTGCAGCCAACTTCGTCCATGTGACTTTCCCAATTTAGCGTGCTATCATATACGATGCCTCGGTATTTCAGGGAACCAACCAGGGAAATCAGTTCGTAGCGATACATTAGTAAAATGTTGACATAATAATTAAAAAAACGACAGCAGCACTATTCTTTTGACGTTCAATAACGTATAGATAATTTCAAGCCATTCTTTCAGCAGGTTCACGTAGTTCTTTCATGCCTATAATAATAGTGCCGAGCAGTATTTGTTGCAAAAAAGGCAATATCATCTGCATACACGTAAATTTAAATATTCCGATGAGTTGGAATGGAACATGGCAATATGTTGGATAAAACGGGTGACAACACTGAGCCCTAACGTACACCTTGTGTCTGCTTATATCTTTTAGAAGAGCACCTAAGAAGCAATACAACTCGTTCTCTTACAAGCTCCGTAACCCATCCTGCTATATATCGTGGAAGATAATTGTCTTGTATCTGCTGGAGTAGAATTGATAACTCCACTTTCTGGTATGCCTTAGCTAAGTCTAGAGTCACTAATGCACAGTATTCGTGCCGACGCAGAGCCAGCTGCATGTGAATTTCTGAATCCACATGTGCACACCATATGGAGTATCCCAATCTAAAACCAAGTTGACTGGCGTTTATTATTGACTGTTCACTAATAAAGTTCATTATATGGGCATTCAAGGCTCTCTCTAGAAGTTTGACCAGATTAGGCGTCGTTGAATTAGGCCCCATGTAATTGAGGATGAACCCCAATCTCAGTTTCTATAATAACAAAATTATTTCACAAAGTTTTCAATCAGCAGAACTTCAAGAATTTTTCAGTGAAAAATTAACCATAACATGGACTTTATGTATAGCATATTTCGTATAGCACATTTGTCACGGTGTAGGTTACCCCATCAGGTCCAGAAGCAGTGGGCAGTAAGCACATTATCGCATCCAACAGCTCACCTAAAATACCTCCTTGAAATCCTCATCTGTGCTAATTTCACCATAGACTTGTGTATATTTGTCCTAAACCTCTCTACTAAGCCTATCGCCACAGTCTCCAAAAACTCGGGGAGTTCACAGAGGGACATAATGGCGGAATCAATACGTTTTGACTGCGTAATCATTTTTCTCGCACGCAAAATACTGAAAAGCGATTTCTAACTTTTAGGCTTCGACAGATAATTGAATTTATTCTCATAATAGTCGTTTTTTGCTTTGCACAATGTACGCTTGAAATAAACGGCTCTAAATTTATAATCATAACACTTTTCCAACTTTTCCAAGCCATAACAGTTTTTCAAGCCGCTTTTCTCGTTCTATACCTCATACCAATTTCTAAATTACAGCATGGTACAAAAGATTCTCCTGTTCTGAGTTTAGAGTAAACATAGAAGTTTCACTGCCATAGACAGTTTCGTAGCCGTGAGATATTCCTCCATGTTCTCGCAAGAAACAACATAGATAATAAGTATTTTTCTAATTTACTATGTTATACAAATGAGCCAACTCTTTTGGCAAAACGTATCCCCAGGAACTTCATTTTTCAACTAATAGGAGGGTGTTCACTGTTTCTAGCAAACGAAAAAAGCAAGCAGTCTAGTAGTGCACACCAGAGATTTGTTATTGGCACCCATACACTGATTCAAATTCTTGGCTCTGCGAATAAACTTCATTGATATTAAGAAAAGGGGCAGACCACTAGCATTACTCAGCTGATCAAGCCGCAATCATCAGTAGTTTATACGTAAATACTTTTACAAATAGCAAGACATGATTTCTGATTAGAAATTTTGTATAGAAAAATTTGCGAAGAAATATACTGTACATCTGTAGTTGATGACCAAAGAACCGGCAATTTCACTGCAGAATTTTAGTAAACCCATTTTGATGCTATACCAGAATAACAAGCTACCTCAACCAAGATACCTTTTTTCAAGACATTTTTTGAAAGGTTCTCAAAGAAACCTTTTCTTGACAAGTATTTTTTAGGTCTGAGGAGCCTTTTTTGAAGGAGATATCTTACGCTTCAGATTTTTTTGAGATTCTGTAGTCATATCTATAAAACGTCCTGTATTATCTGTTACTGGTTCTGACTCAGCCTGAACTATATTTTTCGAAGGTCCTACTTTTGTAGAGACAGATTATGGGTAACTGTCGGATTTTTCTCCTCTGTACTTCTTGAAATCAACAAAGCCTGGCGATCCCGGTTTTGCACGGGAACTTTACTAATGATTTCATTCAGCTGTTGTGTTAACATAATTGCCAATAATTCAAAAAGAGTAGATGCCAGACGCTGCACTGATTTTTCAGTAGATGTTTCAATGGTACCAGTTATCGACTTTGCGAATGATTCATCTATAGAAGCTGTGCGCCGGACGTTATGCCTGAGTGATCTTTCAATGGCTCATGCATTTCTGCTAGGGCTTCTCTCATAGAGCAACGCCAGTGCTCTATGAGAGAAGCCAGTGCTCTCGCCAGTGCTCTATGAAAACTTTACTGCTCTATGAGCAGTAAAGTTTTCTAAAACACCTAGTTCTCTTTCTTTTGTGGCACATTAGGTGGAGTCTGCAGGGTGCACTACATAACACAAGCAGCATTTCTGTTCGTCAGATTGGCAATTGCGGCTGTCATGACTCTCTCCACACAGACATCTAGCATTTAATCTGCATCCTTTCATGCTGAGCCCAAATCGCCAACATTTCAAGCACTGCAAAATTTTCAGGGAACGTGGCTCTGGTTTGTAGATTAGTGACCATGCCTTAAATTCTGTCGGTCTGGTTCTTCTTGCAAAAGTTACTATAACTGATTCAGTAGGCGTTTTTGTGTCATCAGTCTTTCGGATGCCCCGATAGACTTAAACTACCTCAGCTACAGCAAATAAGTCGAAAATTTCTTGTGGTGTCAGACTAGTAGTCACCCCACATGCTATGCCCTTCGTACATTCAAGATCAGCTGGAACAAGCGGGCTCACCGGGTGTGCAGCAAATTTCGAACAATTCAGAAGCTGTTGGACGGAATCCTGGTCTGCAGAGTACAACAGTATACCCACTCGGCCAAACAGGCGGACCTCAGCGATCTTCTGGAAGAGCGACAAGAATTTTCGAAGCTCCATTTGTATCGCCTTCGGATTACTAATCGGAATGGAACCCCTATATGTAGATACCAGTGCCACAGGGACGTAGTTGTCTCCACTGCCTAGCAATATACCAAGCGGCCAATCTTTGCCTGGTAACGAGGCCAGTCAAATGCAGTGCACTCGACCAGGTGATGATAAAGACATCAGAATTTTCTGAAATGCCTGACCTCCGAAGGGCTGCAACAACGTATCAGTTGAAAGAAACTAACAAGAAGGACAAAAATTGAAAAAGAAAACCAACCCTTAGCTAACAAACATACGGCCACTCTTGCCACGTTCGAATCACGTAGAAGCCCGTGTTCCTCGCAGACGCCAGCTGAGACAGTGAACGTCTGCGTCCTTGCATCCATGCACCACGCGAGCACGATTTCTAACATCCTCCGTGGCCAACCATACCACTTGCTCAGTTCCAAAGGATGAAGAAGTTGAACAGGTATCGTGTGCACACCAATGTTTGCTAGTTTGCTTGGCATGCTTGACGTTCTCATCATTACCCTTTAAGGTTTTAACAACTCTAGCTAATTTACAATACGTAACAGGAACAATGTTATCACCAATTCTGATAATGTCACCGCATTTTAAAATGTTCCCTAGCTTTTGAGACTCGCTGTGTACTCATCTCAGTGTAAGTATGTATTCCTTAAGCCAGCGTTTCCAAAAGTTATATAGTTTTAGATGCGGAGCATCTAATACTCGAGGCTTGTTGTGCGGCGCCGTTCGCAAGCTTCCTCCTCCTTCTTCCACCATCTGTGCATCCCTTCCTCCTCTACACACCGCGCGCGCTTCACTCCTTCACCATCTGTGCACCCTTCCTCCTCTACACATCGCGTGCGCTTCTCCTCTTCACGAACATTCGCTAGCTGTATAATGTAGCGCGCATGCGCCGTCACGCTTCGAGAACATCGGCAGCCGACGCGCGTGCATGCGCTGTCGCGCTTCGAGAACATCGGCAGCTGACGCGCGCGCATGCGCCGTTGCGCTTCTCCCCCTTCTCGAGCATTTGACAGCTGACAGTGCATGCGCCGTCGCGCTGTATATATACTCAAGGTCGGTGCTCGCTCGCTCAGTTGCCGCTCGTCGGTTGGTTTGTACGGCGCGTCGACGTCCAAGGTCGCGGTGAAATGAGTTCCAACGAATCCACAAACACAATGATCGACGACCCTTCGACCAGCGCCGCCCTTTCGCATACGTGTGTACGTGTTCACTCATTTAACACCCCCTTCTACAACCACGTTAACCAATTTAGCCATCGACCCAAGTAAGTCGCAATTTAACACCCCATTTCACAACCACGTTAACAAATTCAGCCATCGACCCAAGTAAGTCGCACGTTAACACCCCGTTAACCAATTATATGCTCCGCATCCTCCTCAGTGTTCCCCCGAGGGAAGCTGCGGGCAATTTTTTTGTTGTGAACCACTCCAGACGCGCAGTATCTCTATGCGACCTCCTGAGGTATCGCAAACTTGTGCTTGTTGAATGACGATAAGTTGTCTATCAGACTAAAAATTGTAAAGAAGTAAGTACTTCTGCTCGGCAGTATTACCATAATTGTATGTCAGTGGCCTAGACATTATCACTGCTTCGACTTTTTTTTAGTAAAGTGTAAAGCTGCTCGAAGCTGAAGTATCTTTTCGCTAAACTTGTCTTGAGTCAGTCTATACACACTCAAATCATTTGCTCCCAAAAGACTCTTCACAACGAAGCGCGCTCACCACTGAATTCACACGCTATTTTCCTTGATGCGCAAAACTTCTGTACCTGATGATCAGGTGGAAATCCCTATGACACCTTAAGTTTGTGACTGGCTGCCCAAAATTTTAAAGCATCACAATAATAAATGACACCTGATAAACCACGAAGCGAAATAAAGCGACGAAAATTCAATAAAAAGAAGTCTTAGTGATGTCGCTGGCTAGTTCTATGTGAACGTCTCGTAATACTGTGCAGGTTAACAAAACAATGAATATTTTTTTAGAACTGCCTCTTTTTATAAAAAGTCGACCAGCCAAGTCTACGCCCATGACTTCAAACGGGTGAAGCTTCGAGGCTCTGTCGACAGCTAAATGAGCCATAGGAGCTGAAGTGGCTTTTAATCAAATTTGCGCACAAACACCGCACTGGTCAAGCACCCTTTTAACACATTGACGACCATGCATAATCCTAAACTAGAGCTGTGTGACACCAACGCCACTGTGCAGAAGATGACAATGCTCACAGCCTACAATAAGTTGTGTGCAACGGTTAACTGCTGGTGAAGGGGCATTTCACACTTTCCGGTGCATCAACAATGTGTAGGCGAGTATTGATTGTGATGATGCCCTTGTTATCCACGAAATGGTAAAATCATCGTATGGCCGACGACTTGTCAACAGCTTTGTTCGGGCTGTGAGGGCTGGGCGGGCTAGGCATGAAGGCTGAGAGGCGTTGTGAACGAGAAGAATGCGCTTTATTCGAACATGAAAAACGTGCCGACCGCGCCGGAGGCGGGAGCGAGATTGACAAAACGTGTCCCCGGCCCTCGCTTGGGCTTGGAGTTTATCTGAGTAATGGCGCCGCAGGTGGCGCTGCCGATTAGATAGGCCGCTACGCTATAGTGCGCATGCGGGCGCTCACATCCGGCCCCTCCTTGTCTGACCAAGTCCCATTGGTCTAGGAAAGGAGCACTACTTGGTGGCTTCACTGCGAGAGAGAATAGTCCTTCAAGCGCTCGGGTGGGCGCTTTTGGCGGTGAGGTCGCGAGGAGGGTACCGCTGGAGGCAAAACTGCAGGGCCAAGGGAAACTGGTGGTTGAGATAACTCATTGCCAACACTGGGAGAGCCAGATGAGTCACACAAAGGCCACTCTTGGGTTTTTACAATGTAAGGCTCGACATAAGGTGGCACGTAGTGCTTGAGTTGAGAGACGTGCACTATCCTGTCTTGGAGTCGATCACGAGGACCTTGACCAGTTACGCGGCTAACGACAAACGTAACGGGTGTTTTCTGGTTGGTGATTTGGTATATTCCCTTGAATTTGGGTGCCAACTTTCCAGTTCCATCTGCTACAGGCTCTTGGCGGCGCACCCAGACGAACTGGCCGACTTGGAAGGAGTGGTCTCGATTGGACTGATCATATGCTGTCTTCCGTTTCCCTTGTGCTTCCTCGGTATTACTTGCTGCTACGGCCCGGTTCTGAGACAGCATTAGGAGACGGTCTTGTAGGGTCCTGGCTGTGGCGGGACGGTGGCGTTGATATGGGAGCTTGGGGACGTATCCATACAGTAGTTCAAATGGAGAGAAACAGCTGCTGGCGCTATAGCTTGTGTTGATGGCAAAAGCAGCTTCTTCGAGTTTGCTTGCCCAGGAGGTCTGGTCAGTTGGACACAGCTTACGAAGAACGGAGACTAAAGTCCCATTGCTTCTCTCTACAAGACCATTGCTGGCTGCGCGGTATGCCACTGAATAATGAATCTCAGCACCGTGCATGTGCATGAAGTGCTTAAACTGGTGAGATTCAAAGGCTGCTCCATGGTCAGACATGCAGTCATCAGGACAACCAAAGCGGAAGAACACCGACTGTAAATGTGCTATAACTTCCTTAGCTGATGTTGAAGTTACAGCCGCTGGGACAATGAAACGCGTGGCAAAGTCAATGACATTCAAAATGTACTTCTTTCCTGAAGCAGCCGGCATTGTGATGTGATCAATGGCAATTAAGGCAAAAGGAACGTCCGACACTGGCATGAGACCCATTTTGCCAACACTTTTAGATATTGGGCGGTTGTTGCTTTGGCAGATCTGGCATGCTGTGACGTAGTGGGTCACTGAAGACGTAAGGTTTGGCCACCAGTAACGTTCTCTCACTTTGGTCAGTGTCCGGGTTACATCCATGTGGCCTCCACCGTCATGAACAACCTCCAGGACAGCCTGGCGCATCTTTGCCGGCACTACAATAGCTTGAGAACCTGAAGTCGCGTCACTATGGTACAGGATGTCATCAATTATGGCAAGGTCATGGTCCCACGATTCTGAAGATGACAGAGAGCGACGAAGGTCCTGGCACTCTTTGTCTTCTGCTTGCATAGCTGCGAGAGACTGTGTCTGATGGAGGACTGCTGCAGATAATCGTGACAGCATGTCAGCAACCACGTTTTGACGGCCTGGATGGTGCTGCACCGTGAAGTCGAACTCTGTAAGATCCATCAACATGGTCGTAAAACGACGTGAAGGCCTGATGTTGGCTGTTAAGCATGCAACGGTCCAGTTGTCAGTCAACAGGCAAAATTTCTTGCCGAGCAAGTAGTGTCGGAACTTGATCGTAACCGCCCAGTGGACACCAATACACTCCCAAACGTTGCTATGCAACTTCTTCTCTGCGGCCGTGAGTGCACGACTCGCATATTCGATCACAGTTTCTTTTCCACACTGTTTCTGAGAGAGCACAGCACCAATTGCGGTTCCTGAGGCATCTGTTGTGACTGTGGTTTGGGCGTCTGGATCAAAATGGCCCAGTACAGGTGCCTCTGTTAATGCTGTGCGAATTCGCTGAAAGGCTTCATTGCAGTCGCTGGTCCAGGCAAACTCCTCAGACCGTATGAGACTCTGCAACGGTGCTGCTATCCGAGAGAAATTCTTCACAAATCGGCGATAGAAGTTTGCTGTCTGGAGCCATGACAAAACTGCTTTGCTGTTTGCAGGCTGTGGGATTTTCATGATGGCTTCGACTTTGGCAGGGTCAGGCTGCTTGCCGTCTTTGCTCAAAATGAATCCGAGAAACTTGATAGACTTCAAAGCAAACTTACACTTGTCAAGTGAAACCTTGAATCCACTGGCAAGGAGTGCACCAAGTACTTCGTCGAGTAACCTTGCAAACTCGTCAAAAGTTGGCGCAAAAACCAGAACATCATCCAAGTACACCCGCACACCGCACTTTGGGCAATGGGGCTGCAGGTTAGCAAAAATTGACTGCATGGCTCGCTGGAAAGTGGCAGGTGCGTTCTTCAGCCCAAATGGCATGCGGGTCCACATAAAGGTGCCATAGTGGGTCACAAAAGCAGTTTTTGCTTGGTCTTCCTTACGAACGCGAACTTGCCAGTAAGCAAACTTTAGGTCAAGGCAGGCGAAGTACTGTGACCCAGCAATGTCATCCATGATGTCATCCGCATGTGGAAGTGGTTGCACGACGTTCACAGTCATCTTGTTTAGGGGCACATAGTTAACACAAAGGCGCTTCTTGCTACCTCGGCTGACAACCACTGCGGGGAATGCCCAAGGTCCTAAGGCTGGTAGAATGATGCCTTGCCGAAGGAGTGTGCTTATTTGAGCCTCAAGAAAACGACGGTCTGCAGCAGAGTAACGGTAAGGGGATCGACTGTATGGCACAGCATCGGGAAGAAGGTCGATTGAGTGTTCAACACCCTCGTACAGACCTAAGTCATCCTCTTCACGAGCGAATACTTCAGCGTGCTTCGAAAGAATGCTTGTGATTTCCCGTTGTTGATGTGCTGGCAAATGGCTACCAACCTGAGCGGCAGGCAAGGATGGGTCAATGCAAACCTCTATTGTTGAAGAAGCACCTCGCCTGCATTCAGAAGACGGGCCGTTGGAGTTTGAAACCTCATATTGGCAAGATAGTGCTAACCACGGGGGTTCATCTGGGCCTGGGAGTGGCATTCGCTGGAGGCCTGCTGAGCTGTGGTGTCCAGATACATGGTAATTGAAAGATGACCCCTGGATCATAACAGCGTTCGACATCCTGGGCAACAGTCGCTCATGGCACCGCACACTTGTTCCTGTGGTGGAATGACGAATTTCAGTTGGCATGGGTGGCTGGAACACCAACTGTGCGTGACTGGCAGCAAACCAGTCTTCCCCCAATATAAGTGGCATGGCATTGTTATCGAGGACGGCGGCTTCCACCAAACCGGTGATGGGTCCCACAGAGATCTTCAAGCAGATAGCACCAGCAGGAGCCACTGTCGTTCCTCCAACGACAACTAGAGGGGGTCTGGTCCAGGGCAGGAGGGGCAAAGATCTGACAAGGTGACGAGAAACAAGTGTCACCTTGGAACCACTGTCTGGAAATGCGTCCACTTGGCCGCTTCCAGCAATTGTGGCGTTTACAAGGGCGCATTGGACCAGCGATCCATCAAGGGTCTCGGAAAGCGTGCTGTGAAGAGCTGGCGAAGGATGCGTTGTAGACTGTGTGGCAGTAGCTCTGGATGGGCACTTTGAAGCTAGATGTCCTTTTTGGCGGCATTGAAAACACACGGCTTCGGCCAAGTTCTGGCCAGAACGGTAGGCAGGAGCGCCATGCCTCGTAGAGATGGTCTGGTACCGAGCCTCTTGTTGGTCTGGTGGTAGGGCTGCGATTCGCTGCGGCTGTCTTGTTTTGTCTGGTACCGCCTGAACATTCGTGCCCTCTTCACTGTGGTGGGGCACCTGTGGGCTTGGCATTACTAGTTTGGTGCTTGAATACCCTGGGCGTGGGAGTCGACGAGACAAGTGGCTCAATGTTTGGTCAAGCTGCGTTACGATGTCCATATAGGCGGCGACGGTTTCTGGCCGTTGTGCTGCTATAGTAGTGGCCAGGTTCTCGTCGGAAATGCCCTGAAGGGCGTACTCTATGCGCTGAGTGTCGGTAAGAGTGACTGGGCATCCCGAAATGAGCTTCAACTTCGCCAAAGAATAGTGGACCAGGTTCTCTCCGTGCGCTTGCACGCGACAAGTAACAGCTTGTTGCCACTGTAGTAAGGTTTGCTTGGCGCTGAATTGATCCAAGAAAGCTTGCCTGAAGGCTTCCCAGGTGGGACACTGACGGCCAATGACTGCTTTCCAATCCGCGGCTGCTCCACGGAGCTTTCCCAGAGCGACGGCGAGTACGGTTGAAGGCTCCCACGAAGCTAGGTTTCGAGTTCGTTCCAACTCTTCAATCCAGTGGGACGCTGAAATGCTGCCGTCTCCATTAAATGTAGGAAGCGATGCGGACAGGTCTGGAAGAGTCGTGACCTGAACTGGCGCTGCAGCGCGTTGTGACACTTGAAGGAGCTGTTGAAGTAAACCCGTCAGCAACTCGGTACTTTGGGCTGCGTCGAAGCTCGAAGGAAGCGGCGTAGTGTTCGGGCGCTGGCTGGACGCTGAGGAGTCTGGGGAAGGCGACAAAGGCGTCATTGAGCGGTTTTGGGCTATATCGGCGAGGAGACGATTGATCACTTCTTCCTTCGGCCCCGTAGCGTCCAGGTTTCGGCGAACCAACTCTTCACGGAGGAAGTCTGCTGTAAAGCCGGCGAGGTCCTCAGGCGTAGCCTCGTTCCAGTTCACAAGCGGCATGGCGTTCACAAGAAATTAGCAGAAGGAGCACAAGACTCACGAGAGACGAAAAAGGCGGGCAGGTCAAGTTGGCTCGGCTCTGCAGGCGAGCTACTTCATCGGGCGGGTGGGCGTCAGCACGACGGTCGGCGAAACAAAAGGCAAAGGCACGAAATGACTCGGACGAAGCGGCCGAAAGGCGTATCGGGCGGCGGACGGTAAACACAGGACGGAGCGCCGCGCGGCTAGTCCGGCGGATCACTTCACGAGGCGGGCAAAAGGCGACGTTCCAGGCATGGTTCGGAGTCGACTGCGCCAGTTGTGAGGGCTGGGCGGGCTAGGCATGAAGGCTGAGAGGCGTTGTGAACGAGAAGAATGCGCTTTATTCGAACATGAAAAACGTGCCGACCGCGCCGGAGGCGGGAGCGAGATTGACAAAACGTGTCCCCGGCCCTCGCTTGGGCTTGGAGTTTATCTGAGTAATGGCGCCGCAGGTGGCGCTGCCGATTAGATAGGCCGCTACGCTATAGTGCGCATGCGGGCGCTCACAGCAGAAGATGACAATGCTCACAGCCTACAATATGTTGTGTGCAACGGTTAACTGCTGGTGAAGGGGCATTTCACACTTTCCGGTGCATCAACAATGTGTAGGCGAGTATTGATTGTGATGATGCCCTTGTTATCCACGAAATGGTAAAATCATCGTATGGCCGACGACTTGTCAACAGCTTTGTTCGATGTAAGTACCATAATCTCAGTTTCAAAGCTTTGTGCTTGCAAAATCTGTGGCAGCTGGTCCTCGTTTGTCGATCTTTTCCACAAGTTCATTCCTGCTAATATCATATTCTAATTCGTTTGGTCGTACAAATAGCAAATCTCTTTGGTTTAAGCGCGAATTACCAAATTACCCACTGAGAAGCTTTCCTTGAGCTGAACAGCAGTTTCTTGGTATTTGAAATCTATCTGGTTAATGTGGTACAGAAGTGTATCCGATGAGAGGAACGGACTCAACGTTGGCCCGAAATTCGCACGAGTTATCTTGATGTCCTCAAGTCGTGGAAGCAGGTTGTTGTTGGTTTATACTTGCTCAAATCACAAGAAGCAGAGCGCATTCCTGTGTTCTTTCCTGATAATTATCTACAGGAAAGCCTTCTGAACGTTCATTGTAAGTCGAAATGCATACAAACGAAACCTGATTACTATCTTCAGAGAGTCAGAGTTAATGTTTTGTCCCTAATGAAGCCTTTCATTGAGACTGTATCAAGCTGTTCTGTGTGACGATGCGTCTAAAACAACACGAAGTCATGTAGTAGAGGACGTCTCGCAAATATATTTTTGACACGGCACGTAATAGGTGTTTCCTCGCCCTTTTTGTAGTTCTTTGATCTTCTCTGCATGTGCATCCTTCTCAGATTGCCTAACAGTTTTGTCATAGGCCTTCAAAGCTTCCTCATTTGAGGAAACTCTTTATACCAAGGAGTAGAGTAATGAAAATGTTATTTTGCGATTGTCTCCCTTATCCGGCCCAACTGGTTTTTCTGGTAGTAAAACTTCAGAGCGGCCCCCATCAAATTTGATAATTTTATTAGAATTCGCCAGAACCTCTTCTTCCTTTGCCGGTAACGTGTCCACCATTCCAATGGCTTCCATTCCCCAGAATGTTTCTAGCGGGAAGGAAAATCAGTCCTTGTCATATGCGCTAACTCTGAAAACACATACATGACTGCCCGTTTTCGACCAACTTTCTCCGAGAACGCCAATGATCCTTAAGGAATCCAACCAAAGTTTGTGTGGATCGCTGCCAGTGATTGCTTTTTGGTGTCCAATTTTACCTCACTTGCATTCGGCAAAGTTTCCATATCTGGTCTGAACCGATCAACATGCTCATTCCAGGTTCACTTCGGACCCCGAGAAAAATCACTGCGTCTGCTAGTGTCTTACCTTCCGCTAAATGGAACTAAAAAAAGTGGTTCCCTTGGGCCACTTTGATCATAACTTCGCAGATGAATGGCACGACGATCGCGTCTATCTGCACTGAAATATTGTCGGGCCGGCTGCGAAGTGCAATGCTCACTACCTAAGCCTGGTGAGCATGCTGGTGTCGAGCACGTCCAAACGTGCTAAGTACTAAATCCATAGGTCGGATGGGAGATAAATTAGGCTTCTTGCATACATCTTCCCACAAAAATGTTCTTTGGATGCCGTTATCCGAAACACCGCGGACGTACCAAGAATGAGTAGCAGTCGTCAACCAGGTACGAACGTCGGCAGGAGATCCTCCATGGCTAGTCACTTTTATGTGCGGTTCGTTGGTACATGCATGGAGATATTCGTGGTCTTTGTCAGACCTGCGTCGGCAGATCTCTTGAGGCTATCAGCAATGCACATCGTGAAAGCATAGCGACGTTTGCACCTAAAGTAGTACACCTAAAGGAGCGACCATCCTTCCTGAGCATACTGAGCTTGTCCTCGAGGCTGGCGTTACTGCTGCATCGTTCATTCTTATGGTCTTGGGCAGCACAAAAGAAACATGTTTTTGTGGATACTTCTACCTTGTTTAGAAGAACCGTCGCTGCAGGAACTGACGTAATACTTGACTTCGCGTTTAGTTTAGGGCGTGATTTGTTAAGCCTTGTTACGCAAGTGTGAGTTCACTTCTTTGTGGATTTAACTTCTAACTGAAGAAATTTCAGTAGGTGCTCTAAATCCTGTTCAGCGAAATCCACACTGCTGCGTGTGGCTACCAATGAAGTAGCCACACGCAGCAGTGTGGATTCAGCTGAACAACTGAGAATTTGATGCCTTCACCCTTGAAATGCTCTACTACAATATCCTGAGGTATTGCTTTCAGGAGGGTATCGCATTGGATTGAAACGTAAGATGAAGCGCTCACCCCAAAGTTGACAAATTCTCTTCGGTTAAGTTGAATGTCATCAAATAACCTCCATAAGGTTGTAACGTTTTGCAATGAAGTCACTGGCCGAAACATGCGTACGTTTTCGAAAACATTCTCATACATCAACTTGTGGTTGTTGTAGCACTGTTTCAATATTCTAAGTGCGTCGTTGTAACTTCATTTCATCGCATGGATTCCGACGGCAGCCTTAGCAGCAGCTCCATCAAACAGAGAAACCTGGTAATCGAAGCGGTCTCGTGTCAGACAGCCTCGGGTTCTGCAGAACGATTGAACAAGCATATTCCAGAACGGCTGCTTTTGGATGATTGTTCCGTCGACGCGCACAAGTTTCAACTTCGACAACCGGGTGCCAAATTCATGCTGCGAACATGCCGTGTTCGTTGAGGTTGCAGGCGGTTGGTTCCAGTCAGCTATTCTCGGTGGCTCTGTTGTCGGAAGCGAACAGGAAGTCCTGAGCGTGTTAAATGCTCGAGCAAGGCCAGCGTGCTGTCGGCAGCTTTGTCGTACTCTATTACGGAATCATTATCTTCGATGGCTTGCTCGGCAGTCATGACTGCTTAGGAAGGATTCGGCGTTAAGCACGTAACACTCCGACTTCGTCGCTTTAACCGCCTTTGCAAGACACGAAGCGCAGAGAGCTCGAACTGTCCTGACTGGAGGAGCTCGTTTACCTCGTTAATTATCTTCGTGATTTGCGCTCAATGAGCAGCCTGCTTGTTCTTGATCTGCTTCTTGACGGCTAGATGCAAAGGTCTCCCTCAAAAGACACCGTGAAATGCAAAGGCACTGGGTGGCTCCCCGGGTCATGCGGCACCAAAACAGTGTATGCAAAGGACACTTCTGCGGGGTCGATTGGCGCAGAGCGTGAAGCCGTCTCAACATAGCGAACAAATAGTTCAGAAGTAAATCGTTCACAATTGACTTCACGTTCATTTGACCTCTTAGTCTTCGTCTTCCATGCACCGCACCAGCACAATTTCGAAAAGACGGTAACTGTGGATTGGCATTTCGTGGTGGAGCACACCTGCATCATCGATGCAAGAGGGTGGGTATGAATCGGTAATTGTGTGCTCAATTATTTCTCGATAATCAACACGAAACTTGAAGCTCTCATTTTTCTTCCGAACGAGGACGACAGGTGCAGCTGAAGGGCTACACGATGGTCTGAATACATAAGCGGCCAGCTTTTCCTGCACTTGTTTGGGGAAAACGGCCCATTTACTTCAGGCGTAAGGTCTCAGTGGTACATAGATCGGTGCGTGATCATCTTGGGTATGCGATGTTCAAGTAAGCTAGTACATGGTAGTTGCGACGTGCTTTCCGAGAAAATTGCTCTAAGCCATTCGAGTGCTGAGGCACGTGTAGCTTCGTCAGGGTCACCTCTAGTATCTCCAGTTGAACCCCAGACCTACGGGCGTATAAAAATTCGCCACGCTTGACAACGTGCTGTACGTCACCAGATAGGAGATAGGAGACGTATTTTGATGAGTGTACGCTTTGTGACTGCGTCATTCTAACAACGAGAACATAAAAACAATGCCAATTCACAGGGCACGCTATTCTATGCTACCCTTTGCCGGTGGGAATCCCATATCCCACAACGCAGTTCTCGTCTTCACCTTCATATCATAGTACTTACATGTAGTACATAACCAGGCTATACAAATATTGGTCTACTTAGTGAACACCCTGAATAACTTGAACGCATAGTCTTTTTAGCATTGCAGCACTAT
Source organism: Rhipicephalus annulatus (assembly GCA_013436015.1). Lineage (NCBI taxonomy): Eukaryota > Metazoa > Arthropoda > Arachnida > Ixodida > Ixodidae > Rhipicephalus > Rhipicephalus annulatus. The sequence continues at coordinate 1,776,987 of WOVY01009410.1, read as the reverse complement.
TGTGGTGCGCAACTTACATTTAGTAAAATACATACTTATGAATATTTAGATGTATAATTTTCGCGATGTTGTTACAAGAAGTCTTAGGTAAAATGCACCAATACACTCACATAAATACTTCAGTTGCTGTGTTGCAACACAGGTGATCACGCTGCATGCATAGTTTACTGCTAAGAAAACTTGCATGAAATGAATAAATGATGACGACGATGACACGCAGTTGTGGATGAAGGAAAGGAAACCTGAGAGCACTTGTTCGTTTCATGCGTATTATAAGCGCATGTTTCATAGTGGTGAATAGATAAAAACCTTTCCAACATGCATATATTTCTGTTTGTTACCTCTTCTACCATAGGTTCTGTATTTTATTTATAATCGATATTCAATTTATAGATATTTACAGCTTACTCGGAAACATACTTTTCGGTTTCTTGTGGTAAACTGTTACTCGAATCTTCGCAGCAATTGAAAAAGAAATGCAGTATTTCAACTCCCAAAGCTACAGAGTTGAATGAGGTACTCATGGAAACACTCAAACCAAAAGAAATATAGCATGTGTTATCAGTTTTTCACGCCATCAAGCCTCAAACATGGCTTCATAAGTGAAGCATTTGTTTGTAATGAAATAAACCCTTCTTAACCACTCATAATAGCGACTTGTTCGGTCACTTTCACCTATCGAAAATCTGCCGAAACAGGGAGGAGAGTTCTTGCTCAGGGTTTGGCTTTACTTCAAGCTTCATTTATTAAATTGAACATCTGTGCTATATACATGTCTAGAAAAGGATCATTGAAGTAAGTGATAATTAATAGATTTGTTGTGACAGAGTTGGTAACAAGGTTTAAAAGTTTTATATAATTGAATTGTAGTGGCTAACTGGTTATTGTTCTAAGCTAGACAAAAAACACTGGTATCCCTAATCAAGAAGCTTGTGCGAATCTGGTACTTCTAATCTAAGCAAGAAAGATTGGGTGTCCTGGTATGTTTCGACATTTTGCACGACATGATGGGCAGAAATATTTTTGACCAAAGTGTCGCTTTGTTCACAGTTTTAATAAAACATGTTGTAGACTCGGGCACGGCTCTTGCATTCGTAGGCTAAATTGCAGAATTGCTTGTGCACGTGTTCGTGCACAGCGGTAAGCCTCATGTTAAAAAATACTGCATGTTCTTTTAGTATAGCGTATCTCATAACAAGATTCAGGTTGTTTCCAACATTTTTCAATCTTCAATTTATTGTTATGCATGCCTTACACGTGGATTGTTCGAGTGAAAGCACACATGTTAAATTTATCGTTATGCATACCTTACACGTAGATTGTTCGAGTGACAGCACATTGCTTTTGTTTGATGGAGAGGGTCGGACGATGCCGCGCATTCGTCAAATCCCGAAAAGAGCTGGTGTTGTTTGACGACTTCACTCAAAGGATTGTAGCAGTAGTGGAAGCAACTTAATAGGTACAGAAACTATCTTGAACATTTCTGGAAAATCCCTCTAATTCAAAAGGGTTCATCTCAGGCTAAGTGACCTGCCTAATTATTTTCCTAAAACAAGCATCTGTTTGCTTTTAAGTTAACCGCAGTGTGTGAAGGAAGCTGCATAAAAATACTAGTATTAACAGCTCTGCATAGTAAAGTGTGCGCAGCCCATCTGTGTGCAACCCGGTTGGTTTAATTGTTGCTCCTACCATTTCCACAATTGTTACAGCGATGCCAGCTTTCAAATCAATGGTACCTTCCTTCAATGTACAAGATATATTATGAACCTTCTGAGTTGCTTCCATAATATTTCTTGTTGCCACCAGTCTACAAATTTGTGTAGCGGCTTTCTGCAGCCTAGGTGGTAATCATTCAAATTCATAATGCTTTAAATATATATAAATATAATTATATATTATAATTATATATTATATATATAATTATAAATATAACCGCAATCTAATAATTATAACCGCATAGCGTTTCGCTTTCTTGCTCTTAGATTGCGGTTATAACAAGAAGATCACAATCGGGAAGCAAATGCTTTCGAGACATTGACGTTTGCTTTCGAAGTGCAGTGGTGAGCCTTCCCATTTCTAAGCTCGAAACCATGCAATAAATGTTTCTATTTACTGGTATGGCCCATCTGGAAGCGTGTTCGTTTCAGATTGTAAACGTAATCACGTGACTTATAAGGGCCAATAATGCCGATGCAAAACCAACGTGGGGCAATGGTTCAGGAACGCCATGGCGAAGAACATTCGTGTGTAGCTACTACGTCCAAAGGAAAGCTGAAGATTTCTCATTGTGCACAGGAAGCCACAACGATACTTTGGCACGCGCTTGTGAGATCAGAAGCGAGTGTCTTTCGAGTACCTTTCGAGGCAGCCCAAAGTGTAATATGGTAACGTTAGTGGTTCGCAGTCAACGAACACGCTGTCCGTAATGGTGCCATGTCTTCATGGATTCTCGAGGAGGCAGTTACGGGTGGCTTCTATAGAACAAAAGCATGGTTAGGAAGCAAACCTCAGTGCGCAACTTTGGATATTATTCTTAAAACCAGAGGTTCTTCAATCCACGCTCAAATTCTTTTTTGTTCGTGCATTTCAACTCATGGAGCTGCAGCAGTCATTTCTTAGAATTGAACCCACATGTTAAAAATTAACAACACCCTTCTGTTGCGAACTTTCCATGGCCAGATAGCGTCTTTTTAGTTGAAGCTTGCAACATATAGTGTTGCAAGCTTCACTCGTGAAGTTTCAACATAGAGTGTTGCAACTTCAGGACTCTATGCAGTGCTACGACTACCACCTTGCCGAAGTTGTGTTACTAAGAACTGTATTATTCAATGCTGAAAAATATCTGGATTCGAAAACTCTTTTGACAGGTTACAAAGAAACTTTCTCCCACTTATCAGTCCCAATGTTGTAAGTATATATTATTCCTCTTGAGTTGATTTGTACTCACTGTTTAGAGGTGCGCTGTCATCCTCTGAAAAACAAAAAAAACACTGCGTAAACCTACTCATGTTAACAGCTTATCACAAGAAAGGTGGTGCAAGAACGTTCTAAAAAATGGCACTAGTGTGTATTAGTAAACGTGCCCACATATATGCCTCATTGGAATTTTCAATAGGTATGCACATGCCATACTAGAGGCATAAATAGAACAACCAGAGAACCGTTTGTAAAGAAATAATTGCACTCATTGCTTGATTCTAGCAGGGTTGCCATGTAATAGGCTGGCTTCGCGTCTAACAGTAAAGGCTCGTTAAGGTTGTACAGTAAAAATATACAGTAAAACCTCGATATTTCGTATATTTTTTACAAACAGCTTTGAAAATAAATATAAATGTAGCAAACCGTATAACCTGAATTTCAAGAATCAAGATTACAAGCCGAAATAGCAGCCCAATTTCAAAAAAAGACATCATTTATATATTTGTTTAATTCACTATTTACCAATACTGTAGCCCCGTGTATATTCCCATACAGGAAGTGGTTAGAAAAAGTATACATCAGCATGGGGATATTAAAATTAAAAACGAAAGCAGAACACAAAATGCCTCAGTAGATATTAGTTCACTAATAGATCAAGAACCACGCAAAAAAAAGGAAATGGGATCACACATCAAGAAGCACCATACATTTACAAACTTCTAAAACATTTACCTCGTGAAATACATGCCAGTTTTGCAATAAATTCGTCCACAGATCGGCATTCAACAATTTCGCTTCGTAAAACATTCCAAGTTTCAATAGCAATATTCTCACAAAAAAAAGCGTGGGGGAACTCGCTGATATTCAAGCTTCTGTCGTCTAGATGGCAGCAAGACGCCAGATAGCTGGTGCCACTCTTCACAAAAAAAACACCTCTTGGCCACGTGGTGAAACATCCTGACAACCCGAATGTTGCAAATTTAGTCTTGTTACAAACAGCGTAAAGTACCTCTACCACCGTGGTAAAAAGTAAACTTCGAACCGCCTTATCACCGGTTTTTTCTTCATTTGCGTTTTGAATTATGCGGCTAGATGTGCCAACGAAGTGACAATATCAATCGTGCACTTTTGGGATGCGATTACGTACGCTCGAGAGTGTACGCGCTACTCGTACCATCCATAAAGAAAAATGCCAGCCTGCTAACTGCTTAAAAAGTAACCTCTGCGCAATGCATGCATCCGTAACAGTAACAGACGGTATTGGAGCTTTGCGATAGTCAAAAGCCCATCTGAACATGAGAGCCGTTCGTGCCTATAGCGTGTGACATTGACACAGGCACCGCTCTGTTAGCGTTGTCCTAACTTGAGGTATCTTCGCCATATCTCGTAATCACACCATCTAAATTTTCGGAAGAGGATTTAAATGATAACGGCAGGTGAAATGGCAACCTAAGGTGAAGTCCCGAAGCGCCTTTATTTCGATTCCTCATAACTTCACAATGATGACGGTGAGCACGTATCGTGTTGTTTTATGTGTGATAGCCAGAAGCTTTCCATATACCGACCGAAAAATTTTGTCTATGCAGTATCCATCGACACGATGGTATGCAGAGTGGCCCAGCTAAAGCGATACAAACGCGGACAGGAATTGCTCCACGCGAAGGGCAGAGTGCCCGAAAACGAAAGCACACTGGATAAAGGCGGTGTTGCTATAGTTACATGTCCTGGCATATTGTGGAGCGCTGAAATCTGCATTTTCGTTGGTCTCGTACCCAACTGAGAGAGCAACAGCCCACATTACTTGTATCGGGTACTGTTGACTTCACTGTGTTCCTCCGGATGATGTTGCGACGAGGTCAAAACCAGTGTTGACTTTCAAAATTTTGAAAATAACCCACACCAAAAATTAAAGTACTACACTTTACACTATACGTTTTTTTAAACACTACGTTTTTCACCAGTCCTAGAAATATCACCGTGTAATAATGATAATATACAGATGACGTGGGATTTACAACGTTGACATGTTCACAATGTCTCCGGCGTTGGCCTTCCTATAACCGAGTGACTACGACATATGGTCACACAATCAATGAACGTAGCTTAGTGATGTGATAGTGAAGTCCCAATGACTTCTTGGAGACATGAAAAATTTCGTTGCTATGTCCAGCCACAATGACATCATGAGGTGATGCTGGTTTATTCACGTTGTCGCTGACTACACGGACGTTACGTGCATTGCATAAAAATTGATACGTGTAGGAGAGCAGCGGAATGTATTTCAGCACTCGATGAACGCTAGAAAAATAAGTAGATCTTTTCTGCGCGAGAAATGCGCCACTCGCGGTGTCGGTGCTGTAAGCGATAGTGCGGGCGTGCCACTAAATTGTTCTTTTCGGCATGAATGAGAGCGTAATTTAAACCTAATACCATTATGATTAAGGTTATTCAGGCAACTCACGCCGATTGCAGAGTTTAGTTTCCAGGAAGTGAAATTTATGCATAAGAGTTAGGCTTGCATTGTTTCACTGGGTTCATTTCCACAACGTCCGTGCGGTATTTACAGCTATTGCGAACGTCCTTTCGGTACGGTCAAATAACTTGAATGGAACTTCGTACGCTGGCGTTAACGCTTGTCAGATCTCTTCTCGTCACACAAAGACGTTACTTGCTAAACAAAGGTCCTTGTTTGCCAAGGCATCATGAGATGAAAGTAGCCGGGCAGGTGTTGATGACAGTCGTTCACGTAAGGTGCTCGATGTAGTCAGGTGGCGACAGTCTAAGGTTGCCCTAGAGGCGAAAAATTCACAAGGTAGGTCGAGGGTGGTGCCGGATGCTATTTCGTCTGTTGTGCACCACTTGTCTTCTTCTGTCACTGAGAGAATACCGAGCAGCGCGAAGGGAAGGTCACCAACCCAAGAAGTTCGAGTGTTGCCAGTGATGAGTGCAGGCCTCAATCTCGCTGAACTTATTTGACAATCACAAATCTGTTCGCGGAAGAGTAAAAAGTTGCTTGAATGGGACGTGATTCGAAGATATGTGTTAGTGTTCTGAACAACTCTGACCCAAGTGAACGACTTCAGTCTGTAGTTAATACTATGGGGCAGCCAAAGCGAGAGATCCACCCAACAAGAAATGCTTATAAGACTAATGATGCTGTGATATTATGTAGCGGTAACGCCTCTGTAGCGGGTCGCCACAAGTTAGGATCTTGCTCCTTCCTCGCGACGAAGAAAGCCGACCGACAAAATTAATGTGAACGTAGTGAAAGCGGCAGTCTGGCGAGCTGAATTGCCGAAGCGGAGATTTGGTGTGCCGCGCTGTCATTGCACGCTGGCAATGCGAGCACTCGCGAGTCCAACGCCGGGTCTCCTTGTTGATGCTGGGCCACACAAAAGTAGTGGTGATGATACATTCTGTGGCACAAATGCCCGGTAGACTTGCTTCGTGCAGCTTTGAGAAATTTTCATGATGATATGAGGAAGGCACAATATGTGCTGTTGCGGCCGGAAAACACAACTGTACCTGAGAAGAATAGAAGTGGCAGAACAGTCAACGAAAAAGAGCTGGCGCTTTTGCGTAATTTATGCTGGTCACTACCAGAACACTGTGCGTCTGCAATGTGTTGAGCCCCAAAACTTGGAAACTTACGACAATGACACGCGAAAGGACCTCGACAGCAACGTTGATGGGGACTTCTAGTACCTCAGATTGATAGTGAATTGCAAACACAAGCTGATGCCGAATTTGACGAGATGCGTAAGCACTGTAGTTTCCATAAAACGTGTCAGAGGCATGTAGTAAGTTAGTGCGCGGAACACAGTAGCTTGCAGTTGGTGGCGAAAGTGTGTGTTTCGGCAGGCTATACTTTTTGAGAGATGTAATCTAGCGGACATCACGAGTCTTGCTGGAATTACTGTAAAACTGCACCAACGGTGAAAAAAGAAGCGTCTCTGATGCACGAGCTGAGTCGAACGAACGAACAGAGTCAGACGCAGGAGCAACATTGAGCCCTTGAGAGCACCTTTAGCCTCTGCAAATGCTGTCTGCACTACATTTGTCAACTCCGGAGTGTGTTCGTGAAAAACATTATTTATGAAGAGTTTGCAGGCTCATAAGTGCCTTTTACCCAAAGGTAGTAAATTCCAGGACCCCACTGGACAAGGCCGCTACTTATACCCATTGAACCAGAGCTTCTTGAGCCTCAAGCCCTGAGAAATTGAGCAGGGCTGTCTCCCTGGAGGAGCTGAAAAAACCTTTGATTGGTTTAAGCATGTTGGCAGGCGGCTCAAGAATCCGGGCCGCTTGTGGTAGGAGGTAGCAGTCCAAGAAACTTGCGCTGTTTGCGCGGTCAGTTGTGTGAGGAAAATTGCGCATGGCTTTACCTTCGCTTTCAAAAGGCTGGATTCCTTCAGGTGTGGCGAGGTGGTGACCAGTAAATTCGATGCTGCCGACGCCAGAAACACACTTTTTTTGTGCTGACGAGCCATGTTTCTGGAGGCTTGATAAAAGAATTCACATATGATCTTCAGAAGATTTTGCACGTTATCTTCAGGTGAAGAACTTGAACAAATATGTTCGAGGTAGGCGGCAACAAATTGTCAGCCGCACGTGATATCATTGATGAATTTTGGCATGTTTGGGCGGTGTTCTCGAACCCCAAAAGCATGCGAACGTACTCAAAAAGACCAAAAAGTGTTGCAATGGTGGTCTTTGTTATGTGCGATGACTCGAGAAGAGTGTGCTGGTAGGCATTGACCAGATCAAACTTGGTGAAGATAGCCAATTCAGCTATTGTGGCCACGAAATTATGGATTGTCAAAGCGGATATTTATAGCGTAACGTGTGCCCGTTTAATGCACGATAGTCGACACAAAGGTGCCAGCCGCCGGGTGATGCTTCGGCACCATGTGCCGGGCAGATGACAAGATGCTTGTCGATGGGTGGAAGATGCCTAGTTTCAGCATGCGCTGAAACACTCTGCGTGTTGTGGCAAAGCAGTCACCCGCAAGACGTCGTGGCTTGATGAATACTTGAGGTCCCGTTGTGAGAATGTGTTGAGTGATGCTATGCCACAGCGAATGTTCCGAATTGTTGACTTCGGTGAAATTTTTGTAATCATGCAATATAATGCGAACGAACGTTTCGTAGTTGGGAGCCATTTGCATACGGGCCCACACAGGTACGATGATGCCGTGCACATACAAGGTTGGAGTATAGTCTAAAAAAGACGCGAGCGCATGTCCACATTCACGCTGAAGTTCAGAAGTGCGCACAAGTATTATGAAGTGCACATCAGCGATAATAAATATCCGCCAATTTGTGAGGCAAAGATTCAAGCCGATGATGAAAGACCAATGTCCGGACGGGGTCATTGCGGAACTGTTGACAGCTCGTAATGATGAAGCCTTTTTAGCATGTTGCCAACGAATACGTAAGGCAGAAATAACGTGTTACTTGCACACCAGTGTCCACAAGGAACCGACATCGGCTTATTCTATCTAATATATAGAACAGAACGCTACGTGTCGTTGTGGTGTCTTACGAGTCATTCGCCGCGATTAGCGTCTCGCATTCGTGTTTTCCTGCGAGCAGCAGGGTTTGCGGCATTGCATAGCACTGACACCAAAACGAGTGCAATACATGCAGTAGTCGTCAAGGTTCTTTGTTGAGTGCGAGTGAGATCGCGAACCTGAGTTGCTGCAATAAGGCGAGGTGTCGTAGTCCGAGTGGCAGCGATAGAAGCAGCGAGTAGGTAACTTAGTCTTCGGGGCGAGAGTGCCGCACTCTGGCGTCGGGTGTCAAGGCGGTCCCCGACATAACCGTGGGACAAGCGGGGGAGTAATCCTATATGCGTTAAGCGAGCTCCACTAATTTCTTCAAAGCCATCTCACCAGCGGTAGCCCAGACAGCAACAAGGATTTGAGATGGTCAATGTAGGAAAAACTCCCGAAGGAGCGGGCTTTTTAAGCCGTGCTTGCCGTCGCTGAATAGCTGCACCTATGGTGCCGCATGGGGTGTTATCGTCATCTGTTTCCAGGCACTCCAGATTTGAGGCGTTGTTGCAGGCGGCTGCATTCAAAAACCGTGTTGTGCGTGAAAATAAAGACTAACATGTTCGTAAGGCTAGGGCACGTGTGGCACGCTTGACACGCTGTCAAACTCGTGTGTACCGGCCTGCAAGTATTTCGCGCTTGGTGAAGTTATGCGAAGCTAGTCGACTAGCTATTTTACTTCAATAAACCATACCACTGGGTTATGCAGTCGAAGTAGCTGCATTCGCACCTGATCTTTGGAAACTGCTCCCGTGTCTGCGGTGAGGGCTTGCTTCTAGTTTCTAAGCGTTGGCGGCGGCTGCTGTGGTCATGTGCCGTTTTCCGCTGTCTGACTCCGGTTCACCAAGCTTTATTGACATGACCTACGTCCTCTATAAAGAGCGCGTGTAAGAGAACAGCGGAATGGATGTCAGACACGATCAACACTGTAGAGGAAACATGCTCTTTGTTGTGCGCGAATTGCGCACGCAGGGTGTGGCCGCTGTACGGGGAAGTGAATTGGACGTCCCGCTCGGGTTTTGTGGCGCTGTAAGCGGTAGTGAGGGCGTGCTACTACACCTACCATCACTTTTTGTGAATAAACGAACTTATAAAGCTTTCGCTAAAGTAACTGTAGCCGCTAACCATCGAAAAATTTATAAGCCCCTCCGCACAACTCACAAATGAAAGACGGCAAAGAGAAAAAAAATATGCTTTCCAACCACTCCGCCCCACAAAAAAATCTAACAAAAGGTTATTTTGCGTATTATGTTTAGAATTTCCTGCTGGTAACATACGAATTTGAAAAGTTCCGATTCATATCAATCCAGAGAAATAACCATTGGATAGGTAACGCGGATATTCTACATTTGTCACTGAAGCATGGCGAAAAAAATGTCGAAATTCTCTACGTCGACAACATAATGTTCTACGCTGGTCAAAAAATACCGGAAATATTTTTCAAATAATCATCCTACGGTTGGCAACCTTGGTCTCAACAAAAGTTTGTCGATTGCTTGTGCATTTATGCACCGTGCTAAAGTTGAAGGCTTTGTAAGACACAGCAAAATCCGGCTAATCGCTACAGGAAAGACATATATTTTGAAAGAAACTTAAACATTCTGGCATACCACGTTGCCCACTTGCTTCGGGTTGGTGAGTGGTCAAAAGAGAATGGTGGTCGATGAATGCCGAAAAGACACGGGGGTACCATTGCGTATTTCTGAGAAGAGGTGGAGCAGATGGTCGAGGGTTCGGGAGAAGAGGTTGGGGGACAATTGACGAAAGCAGCGCCAAAGGGGAAAATTAGGAACTGCAGAGAATACGCCAGTTGTGCGCCATGGCAATCTGGCCCTTGGCGCTTCACAAGTACACGAGAGGGCTAGTCTCAAAAAGCTGAATAAGATTTTCTAGCTTGGCTGCAGTACGGACGATGCGACCGTATTTTTTCGCGGTGCTGGTAGTACCTGCCTAATATTCATAATTTCAGTAACATGTTAAACAGAACGTATCACATACCGCTTCAAGGCGATAATTTTAGTTTTTCTGACTGCAAGTGGCTGTTCTCAATCTCTCTCTTCTTTCTCTATTTCGCGATAGCTACCCGCTCGCATGAGCTTCCATGCCTCTTCCCGTCTTGACACTTGGCCATGACTTCGCACGCGAGGGCAGCCGTTATTGTATCCGGTCGGTCGCACTGGCTGCTTAGCCGCGGCCGGACGTGGCCACATGGTTACCTTGCACGTTGTGGCTGGTACTGTTGCCTTGGTCGGTCGCAGTCTTGCTGTAGATGATGAGCATTCACATTTCCTTCTAACTTTGTCGATGATTGCTCTGGGGGACGAGACTGTATTTGCCTCGGCGGTAACCTTTATGAGGGGGCACTCAAGTTTGGATATCTGGTGCTCGACACTAGGTCCGATGTAGTGGTCGTTGCACGCCTAAGAAGCACCTATATTCAGCAAGAAAGTACTTAGCCTCCCCAAAGTGCGTGTAAACACGTACAGTCTATGGGACGTTACAATCATGATACTATGTCGCTCCATATCTCCTGCTGGGACCGTCCTTACTCATTCGGCACTGCTGTAGTCCTTACCATTCCTGCGTGCGTTAAGGCAAATATTTTTGCATTCAACACTGACACCCTTGAACTTTTTCTTTGAAACCTCGTTGCTTTGGTCGAGTTTCTTTGATCTATCCTCGGTTGCGGTCAGTTTGGACTGGGTGGTAGTAGTGACGTGATAGTCAGTCGGTTTAACGGCAGCTACAAGCTCATTTATTCAGTGCACCCAGAACTGCTGCGGCAAGCCTACGTATCTATGCCACACAGCGGCCACTTTCCGAAGCCAGTCAATGACCATGCATGGTGTCTTTTTCTCAATCCAGGCCTCACGACCTCCGAGACTGTTCATGGTCACCGCTCATTCCGGTATATATGCGGAAACCACGAAAGTGCCGTTTTTCGAAGGCAGCTGGTGACACGACAGGCGTAACTCAGGAAAATAACAACGCCACACAGCCAAGTTAGAGTGAGAGTGCCGCAAGGCTAGACCGGAGGTTTCCATGGCTCTCAGGTGAGCTTCGTCCATGCATTTCCGAGGCAGCGCTGCAGCCAACGCCTCATCGATCACGCGCAGTTCTGACCAGGTTGCTGGGAACTGCAGAGGGGTCGATGCTGTGAAGGCGTTTACCATGAGGCGGAGTCGCGCGATGGTACGGGAACGCTCGCCTGGGTTTTTGTGCCAATCACATGCGCAGCCAGGGGCGACGTCTTAAGGCATAGAGTACTCCTTTATGAACGTGATCCCTGCGGCGATATCCGCAGCCGAAGGTTCTTGAACAGCACCTCCAAGTGGCTGAGGTGCCCATGGGGTATTTAGCGAGGCGTTGTCCGAAGCGTGAAATGCATTCCCGGGCCCCAGTAGGCCGTGCACTGTCTTTGAGGCACCAAGGCAAGCCTGATTTTGAGCCATTGAAAATGACTAGACTCTTTCCTCTAATTGGGACGCAGGTGCTGCCATATGTAGGAAGCTCGCCGGCTCCATTACCGCAGAGATGTGAAGTAAACGGCGTTCGTATGTGCACCGAACCCTCAAGAGTTTCTCTCTCTCTCTCCCTCTTTCTCTCTCTTTCTCTTTATATATATATATATATATATATATATATATATATATATATCCAGGTGGGCCTGACTGCGACGAAGGCAGGCCCACCTGCCGAAACGTTAGTAAAACTAGTGTTTTTTCGCACGTTTGTCGACCTCTTTTTCTACCGCATATATATATATATATATATATATATATATATATATATATATATATATATATTTATATATATATATACTAGACACAGAACAAGAGACATGTACTAGACACAGAACAAGAGACAACACCCAATCCTGGGCCAGCTGTTCTTATTCTGTACTTCGTCTTCCTCTACCTTCCCTTAGCTGCCCACGTGCCCGATCCCCAGCGTCTTTCTTCGTCTTGACAATATATATATATTGTAGGGAACTATGTGAACGACGACGAAGCAGCATGAAACGGCGAGCCACAGCGTTGGTGCACGAGCGACCCGAGCTTGCGTTTGTTTTGTGTTTTCGGCCTGTTGGCGTTCCTCGCTCTTCTGGCGTTCCTCGGCCTTCGAGTAGGTCTGTACGTAAAGAAACTGCGCGACATCCGGTGGAGGTGTGTGGACTCCCGGACAAACTTGGAAATTCGCTCCCGTAAGCTTCCCCCTCTACGTGACACGAACATGGCCACCGAGACGCCTCTCCAGGTGGGACCTTCGACCGTCCATGTCACTTGCGGTGCCGTGTATCCTCAACGAGACCCTCCTATCTTCACGGGCTCCACTGAGTCGGACGTCGAAGATTGATTGGCGAGGTACGACAAAGTCGGCGCAAGTACAAATGGGACGACCCAAGTAAGCTGGGCTACGTCACATTCTACCTTGCGGACACCGCGCAACTGTGGTTTAAGAACCACGCAGCTGACATTACTACGTGGTCTGCATTCAAGACGGCTATTACGGACGTCTTTGGACGACCTGCGGCACGCAAGCTTCAAGCCGAGCACCGTTTACGTCACTGTGCGCAGCCACCAGGCGAGACCTACACAGGCTACAATGAAGATGTGTTGCATCTATGCAACCGCATCAAGTCTACCATGCCTGAGGAAGAAAAAATCAGGCACATATTGAAAGGCATTGACGACGGCGCCTTTCAGATGTTGCTCGCGAGAAATCCCTCCACCATTGCTGTCCTCGTTTCCCTCTGTCAAAGCTTCGATGAATTGCGTAGGCAGCGCGCAATTGGTCGTCAAGCCCTCACGACGCCAGACACGCTCGCAAGCTTGCACCTAGCTGCCCATCCTACCGACCAGCAGCCGCTGCTTTCGACAATCAAGGACTTCGTCCACAAAGAGGTAGCGCGCCAGCTGTCGCTGCTGCCACTGACACATGAGCCCACGCAAGCTTTCGCACCGGACCTCCAACACGTCATTCAGAGCCAAGTCGCTGAAGCCATTCCGCCGGTGCATCAGCAACCACCAGTCACAACACCTCTCATGTACGCCGTCGTCGCTGCTCGGCCTACGCAACAGCGTATGCCGTATGCTCAACCTGCCACGCCACCCTATGTCGTTCCTACAACCCCAATTGCGGCGCCGTATACCCTACGCGAAATCTTCAGCTCTATTTTACCGTCGCTCAGACGCTTGGAGGACGCCGGATGATAGGCCCATCTGTTTTGCCTGTGGTAACGCTGGACACGTCGCCCGCCACTGTCGCCGAGATCCCCCTCCAGTCGACACCCTGGGCAGGCCAATGGCGTCGTCATCTAGGACGCCATCAAGGTACACCACTGACGGTCCTCGACCATACGCAAACCATCGGTCACCATCGCCACGACAACGCTCCCTGTCACCTATGCGTCGCCGACCTGCTACGGAAGAAGGGAACTGATTGCTGCAGCTCCGGAGGCAACAGCTGCATACAATTCGAACTGCTTAAGGCCTCCATCTTTCTCGCTGCAAAACGTTATTGTCGTCAATGTTGAGGGGACCGCCGGACAAGCACTTATCGACACAGGGGCCGCCGTTTCCATAATCTGTGAGACCTTATGCCGCAAGTTGAAAAAGGTGACGAGGCCTCTTTCGGGCCTGATGCTCCACACGGCCAACTCGCAGTGCATAGAACCTACAGCTGTGTGCACTGCACGTGTCATTATCCAAGGTGAACTTTATGCCATTGAATTTTTCGTGCTGGCATCCTGCTCCCACGAAGTCATTCTTGGATGGGACTTTTTTTCGCGTCATCGGGCCATCATATTGCTCACGTGCAGAAGTTGCCCTTACACCGCTGCCAACCTCTTGTTTGGTGGATTCTTTTTCTCAAGCTTACAAACTTGTCGTTGTTGCAGACACGGAAATAGCACCGAGAACATTCGCCCTTGTAGCCCTGACCTGTATGGCCGCTCCTGCCGGAATTGTTTTGTTCACTCCATCTGACGTATTTACTCGCCGCCGTAGCCTACGCCTGCCCTTTGCCGTACTCACCGTGGAATCCGGTGCTACCGCCATGCTCGTCGCGAACTCGCTATCGTCGCCAGTTACCTTACTTCGCGGAGAATGTTTGGGTAACATACAATACGTTGAGCTCTTGCGCCCTCTAGAGTTCGCCGAACATGCACCTCACCTCCAGCTCAATGCTATAACGCCACCTGTGGCCACACTGCCCGCGCCAGACTCATTCCAGCCCTCTGTTGCCGCTGAGCTATCGCCGACACAAAGAAGCGAACTCTTCTCCCTTCTTCGAGAGTTCCGTTCTGCCTTCGATTGCGCTCAACCATGTTTGGGTCGCACAGCGAACATCACGCACCACATTGACACAGGTACTCATGCTCCCTTATGCCAACGAACATATCGAGTTTCAGCGGAAGAGCGCCGTATTATCAACGAACAAGTCGACGATATGCTAAAGCGTCGTGTCATCCAGCTATCGCAGAGCCCTTGGTCGTCCCCTGTAGTACTTTTGCGCAAAAAGGATGGGTCTATCCGATTCTGTGTCGACTACCGCCGGCTCAATAAAATAACTCGGAAGGATGTGTACTCGTTGCCACGCATCGACGACGCTCTCGATTGCTTGCAAGGGGCAGAATATTTCTCCTCTTTAGATTTACGCTCAGGATATTGGCAAGTTCCAATGGCTGATCCTGACCGATCGAAGACTGCATTTGTAACACCTGATGGGCTGTATGAGTTTAACGTCATGCCATTTGGACTCTGCAACGCCCCAGCTACCTTCGAACGGATGATGGACACCATCCTTCGCGGCTACAAGTGGAACACGTGCCTTTGCTACCTAGACAATATCGTCGTTTTTTCTCGCGACTTTTCCACTCACCTTGTTCGTCTTCGTGCTATTCTCACGTGTCTCACCTCTGCTGGCCTTCAACTTAACATAAAGAAGTGCCATTTTGCCGCACGTGAGCTCACCATACTGGGTCACGTCGTCTGCAAAGAGGGTGTTCTCCCGGATCCGGCGAAACTCCGTGCCGTGGCCGACTATCCGAAGCCCAATTTTATCAAGACGCTTGGAAGTTTCATCGGCCTGTGCTCATACTTTCGTCGATTTGTGCGCAACTTTTCTTCCATCATCGCGCCTCTTACCAACCTGTTGACAGCTTCCAAAGGCATTTCTGCTTGGTCAAAAGAGTGCGACGAATCCTTCACCGCGCTTTGGCGGTTATTATTATCACCTCCAATACTACGTCAATTTGACCCTGATGCGCCTACGGAGGTCCACACCGACGCCAGTGGTGTTGGTCTTGGTGCTGTATTGGCTCAACGAAAACCAGGGTACCAAGAATACGTGGTCGCTTACGCGAGTCGAACCCTCAAGAAAGCCGAGTGTAATTATTCCGTCACGGAGAAAGAGTGCCTCGCAATTGTCTGGGCTTTGACGAAGTTCCGCCCATACCTTTGTGGCTGCCCTTTCGAAGTCGTCACGGACCACCACGTTTTATGCTGGCTATCATCGGTCAAAGACCCGTCGGGGCGCCTTGGCCGTTGGGCGCTTCGCCTACAGGAATACGACATTCGTGTTGTACACCGATCCGGCCGCAAGCGCTCCAACGCTGATGCGCTATCCCGCTCACCGCTACCGGCTGACCCAGCCTCCTCGTCACCTTCTTCAGCTGTCATAACACCAATCGACTTCACAGACATGGCATCGGAACAACGCAAAGATGTGTGGATTTCCCAACTCCTCGCCTTTCTGACTGATCCGTTAGCTAATTTAGTCTCAAGAACTATCCGCCGTCAAGCCACACATTTCGCTATTCGAGACGACCTACTCAATCGGCGGAATTACACGTCTGAAGGTCGGAAGTGGCTGTTAGTGATACCCAACCACATGCGCTCGGAAATCTGTACTGCTTTCCACAATGACCCGCAAAGCGCTCACGCTGGCGCTCTCAAAACGTATAATGGTCTACGTCAGCGGTACTACTGGCGCGGCATGTACACATTTGTCCGCAAGTACGCACGTGCTTGTACTGCATGCCAGCGACGTAAAGTCCCACCTCAACGCCCTGCCGGTTCACTTCAGCCTGTGCCGTGTCCAGCGCGTCCGTTTGACCGCGTCGGTATCGACTTATACGGACCATTTCCCACGTCGTCATCTGGAAATGGGTGGATAATTGTCGGCGTTGACCACCTCACGCGTTACGCGGAGACAGCAGCACTACCCGCAGCAACCGCGAGGGAAGTTGCGTTTTTCATCTTGCGCAACTTTGTTCTTCGCCATGGTGCTCCCCGCGAACTTTTAAGCGACCGGGGGCGTGTTTTCTTGTCTGACGCCAATCAAGCGTTGCTCGCTCAGTGCAACATGGTTCATCGCCTGACGACAGCATATCACCCGCAGACGAATGGCCTCACAGAAAGATTTAATCGCACTCTCGGTGATATGTTGACGATGTACACAGCTTCAGACCAGACTAATTGGGACACTGTCCTTCCATTTGTCACGTATGCGTATAACACCGCTACGCACGCGACAACAGGGTACTCCCCTTTCTTTCTGTGTACGGACGTGAACCATCGTGCACGCTGGACACTATCCTCCCATACAGGCTCGACTCCTCTGAGTACACTGCAATTTCTGATGTTGCCAGGTACGCAGAAGATTGCAGACGATTGGCCCGTTCTCTGACAACTGAGGACCAAGGCCACCAGAAGCTACGGCTCGACACCGACTGACATCTCTCTACTTTCACGACTGGTGCTCTCGTTTGGCTCTGGGTTCCACTGAGTACTCCTGGCCTTTCGTCGAAATTACTGGCACAATATTACGGGCCCTACCGCATTCTCGCCCACACGTCACCCGTCAATTATGAGATTGAGCCATTGACACAGTCTCATGACTTACGCCGTCGTGGCCGAGAAATTGTGCATGTGAGTCGCCTGAAGCCGTATTACGACCCCGCTATAGTGACTACGCCTTAAGTCGCCAGGTTGGCTACGCTATTCACCGGGGGCCAATGTATGGAACTATGCGAACGACGACGAAGCAGCATGAAACGGCAAGCCACAGCGTTGGTGCACGCGTGACCCGAGCTTGCGTTTGTTTTGTGTGTTCGGCCTGTTGGCGTTCCTCGGCCTTCCAGTAGGTCTGTACGTAACTAAACTGCGTGACAATATATATATATATATATATATATATATATATATTATGAAGTCTTGGTGGTCTTGGTTGCGACAGGGTTTAATTGAGGAAAGACTTCGCAAAACGAACGGGCAGAGCCAGTACACAGACGATGACGATGATGATGACCCAGAGTGGCAATTAGGACAAAGAGACGAGCGGATGATGGTGATTGTGATTATGCAGGGATGAGGACGATGTAAGTAACAAATGCCCACACTAATTCTCCCCACTTGAAAGCGGACACCCTGGCCGCAGTAAGTCAAAGTTACGGGGTCCATCGCGTGAAAGGTTTGATGCGACAAACGTGGACAATTTCTGTGCTGCGGTAGCGGCGGTCTGTTGGGGCGACGAGTGGTGTCACACGATAGTTAACCGGCGAAGTCTGTTCTAAAACAATGTATGGCCCGATGAAGCGTGGTTGGAATTTGTCACAACGACCAGGAGTGCGAATAGGTGTCAAAAGCAGCACCAAGTCACCAGGTTGGAAAGACACAACGCGGTAAGATTCGTCATAGATGATCTTCCGCTCGCCTGTCTCGCTTCAGTATTGATGCGAGCCTGATGGCGAGACTGGGTCAGGCGGGAAATATATTCTTCGCTAGAAGACTGACATGAATTCCCATGGCTGATAAAGAAGGAGACGTCGAGAAGGGTAATCGGGGTGCGTCCGTACACGAGGTAAAACAGTGAGTAGCAAGTTTTTCGCTGAATGGCGGTGTTGTAAGCGAGTGTCAGGAATGGTAAAAGAGTATCCCAGTTTTTGTGGTCGGGTTGGACGTAAACGGCTATCATGTCTGCAAGGGTTTCGCGAAATCTTTCTGTGAGACCACTTGTCTGAGGGTGGTAGCTTGCAGCTGTCTTGTGAGTAGTTCCGGAAGCGCGCAGTACTTCATTTACCATTTGTGACAAAAACACTTTGCCGCGATGACTAAGCAGTACACGAGGAGCCCCATGACGCAGGATTATGGCGTGAAGAATGAAGTCTGCAACTTCCACAGCTGAGCCTGTAATAACAGAGGTAGTCTCAGCGTAGCGTGTCAGGTGGTCAGCGGCGGTCACTATCCATTGTTTGCCAGCAGATGTGACACAGAGAGGTCCGTAAAGGTCAACACCTACAACCTCGAAAGGCATTGGAGGGCACGAAAGTGGCTGTATAGGTCCAGCAGGTGCAGACGTGGGGAGTTTACGACGCTGACATGGGTAGCAGGACCCTACGTACCGAGCTACACTAGAAGAAAGGCCAGGCCAGCAATAATGACATCGCATGCGGTCAAGAGTTTTTTTAGAACCAAGATGACCAGCAGTCAAGTCGTCGTGGAAGGCTTCGAGCACCTGAAGTCGAAGAGAGCGTGGCAGTACAGGAACCCAGCGCTGACCGTCAGGGTGGTAGACGTGGCGGTAGAGAACCCCATTGTCCAGCTTAAAGTGGAGTAGTTGACGATGGAGTCGCGGGTTTGGTGGTTTTGAAACTCCCGAAAGGTGGTCCATCAAGCGTCTGCAGTATGAATCGGACCGCTGGCGGAAGATAAATGTTGGCTCGTCGACCGAAAAGAATTGCGTTATTGATGCGAGCGTATGACCTTTGGTAGATGTGGCGGTTGAGTTCTCACCAACGCTCATATGGGCAGTTCGAAGCGGGCAACGAGATAAAGCATCGGCGTCTTGATGTTTTCTGCCTGACTTGTAAGTTATGTCAATGTCATACTCCTGCAAGTGTAGTATCCTCCGACCCAAGCGTCCGGACAAGTTCTTCAGTGTAGAAAGCCAGCATAAGGCGTGGTGGTCCGTAACGATTGTGAAGTGACGGCCATGGAGATAGGGACGGAACATCTAGACTGACCAAACCACAGCCAAACACTCTTGCTCAGTTATAGTGTAGTTATTTTCAGCAGGGTTGAGTACGCGACTGGCATATGCAACAACTTTCTCTAGGGAAGACTTGTCGCGTTGTAGAAGAACGGCTCCTATACCAAAGCCGCTAGCGTCGGTATGAAGGATAGTCGGTGCGGCTTCGTCAAAGTGGCAGAGCAGAGGTTGAGACGTGAGTGCCCGCTTCAACAGCTCGAATGTCTTTTGACAATCTTGGACCACAGAAAGGGGACGTTCGAAGCGATTAGTTGGTGTAATGGAGCAGCAAAAGAAGCGAAGTTTTGGATAAACCGGCGAAAATAGGAGGCGAGGCCAAGGAAACTGCGAAGCTCTTTTGGTTTTTCGAGACATGGAAAGAGAAGGACTGCAGAAATCTTGTCCGGGTCGGGCCGGACGCCATCTTCGCTAACGACATGTCCTAAGACTTTGATAGATTTCCTAGCGAAAGAGCATTTGTTAGTGTTTATTTGAAGCCCGGCGCCGGCAAGGCATCTCAAAACTTGATCCAGTCGTTCTAGCTGCTCACGAAACGTTGACGAAAAGATAATAATGTCGTACAGACAGCAAAGGCAACTTTTCCATTTCAGGCCACGCAGCACGGTATCTATCATGCGCTCGAAAGTCGCGGGTGCGTTGCAGAGCCCGAAAGGCATCACGTTGAATTCATATCGCCCGTCGGGGGTTGCAAACGCCGTTTTCTCCTTATCGTCTTCATGCATGGGGATCTGCCAGTAGCCAGAACGCAAGTCGATGCTTGAAAAAAATTCCACGCCTTGTAGAGAATCAAGAGCGTCGTCAATGCGTGGCATAAGGTACACGTTCTTGCGTGTGATCTTATTGAGCGCCCGGTAGCCCACGCAAAAACGCACAGAGCCATCCTTTTTGTGGACCAAAACAATAGCAGACGACCAAGGGCTAGATGAGGGAAGGATGATTTCCCGTTTAAGCATGTCCGCAACGTTTTCTTCTATAATTTTTATTTCAGTAGAGACATGCGGTAGGGTCGACGGTGTACGATAGATGTTCCAACAGTTTGAATTCGATGTGCTGTAGTATTAGTGCGGCCCAGCTTAGACGAGCAAAAATCGAAAGAAATTGCATGTTTCTGTAACAATGCGAGCAGCTGCTGCCTCTGTGAATATATCAATTCGCTGCTGATAGCGGTGGTAAAAGCGGAGGAAGAAACATGCTCACCGAGGGAAGGTTCTTTGGATGCGAAGGCCTGAGTGGCGTGACAAATATAGGCTCGAAGTCGGCAACACGGGCCACTGTAGGGCCCTGTGGCAGTAAGATCTTCTCCGGTGTAGAGTTGACAGCGGTGAAAACCACAGAGCTATTGCAAAAACAAACGACACTGGACGGAAGAACTATACCTTTACGAACGCAAAGTGGTCACGGTGAGACCAATACATCACCGTGATAGATGTCATTGGACGTAATGATGACAATTGGCTCTTGTAGTGGAGGCAGTTCGATGTCTTTCGCAGCGACCACACGAAGTGGCTTGTGATTGTCGTCGTGAAGCATGTAGTCGGTTTCAGCGAGGTGAACGACGCTTTGTCTACAACAAATTGCTGCGGAAGCAGATGATAGAAAATCCCACCCTAAAATTAGCGGGTGAGAGCAGCGGGACAGGACAGCAAACTGGACATGATGGCGGATGCCGTCGATGAAAACACGCACAGTACAAAACGCGGAAGGGCGAATGACGTTCCCCTGGGCAGCAACCAACGTGGGGCCATCGTAAATCGTCATTACATTCCTTAAATGTTCACAGAAATCAGCACGCATCACAGACATTGTCGCACCTGTGTCCACCAAAGCAACGAATTGTAATCCTTCCATTTCCACAGAAAGCGTGTTATACGGGCCTGAGGGAGGAATTTCAGTTCTAATTCCGAATGCAGTTTTTTCTCCATAAACTGCATCACTTATTTCCCGAATGAATATCAGATGAGAATGAGGCGGCCGAAGGGGAGAAGTGGAACGGCGGAAGGCGAAGGGGAGCGGCGTCTCGTGTTTCGGCTGTTTCGTGGTGCAGTCGATGCCGGATGAGATGGAGACCGGTGCGGGGGAGACAAATTACGCCGACCTTGATAAGACGCCCCAGTGTACGAATACCGTTCGCGCACGTGACTGATTTGTGGGGTTTAACGTCCCAAAACCACCATATGATTATGAGAGACGCCGTAGTGGAGCGCTCCGGAAATTTTGACCACCTGGGGTTCTTTAACGTGCAACTAAATCTGAGTACACGGGCGTACAACATTTCCGCCTCCATCGGAAATGCAGCTGCCACAGCCGGGATTTGATCCCGCGACCTGCGGGTCAGCAGCCGAGTACCTTAGCCACTAGACCACCGTGGCGGGGCGTTCGCGCACGTCGTTTCGACGCTCATCTTGTTGGCGCTTTCGGCAGAAACAAGATATGTGGCCGCGATAGCCACAGTAGTAGCATACAAGGCGAGACGAGCGCCACTGTGGGGAATAGAAGGCATTCGGGGCACCTGAAGATAGTGTGGTCAAATAGGCCGGAGGGCCAGGGAGCAAGGAATGGTACTTTACCGGAGGAGCGGCAGCAACTGATGCGTAGGATGGACGCAGCTATGTCGCGTGGGCGTCGCTGGAAGGCACGGCAGCAACTTCAGGGTACGTGGGTATGGGGCGTGAATCAGGTGGCTGTACGGGCGCAACGCCGGTCAGCGATGTAAGTTCCTCCCTGACGATGTCACGCAAGGGCACTCCCGAAGACTGTGTAGGACGCGGTGTAGGAGGTGTGAAGCCCATAGACCGCAATTCTTCACGTATAATGTCCCGGTTGAGGTCAAGCAGGTGGCCAGGAGACGTAGAGTGGTGGTCGTCAATGTCCGGTTGGAGGCCAAAAGAGTCCAGCGTATCAAGGCGCTGGCATGTCGTCGCGACATCAGCGATGGTAGCTGGGTTTTGCACAGCAAGTGCATTAAAAGCAACAGGCCCAATGCCTTTCAATATGTGGCGCACTTTGTCCGATTCCGGCATGGATTGATTGACACGCCGGCACGGTGCGAGAACATCCTCAATGTAAGAAGCGTACGATTCACCGGAATGTTGTCAGCGAGTATCAAGGGTCTTCTTCGCGACGGCGGATCGAATGTCCGGGGTCCCAAAAACGTGTCGCAGCTGCTGCTGGAAGGTAGCCCAGTCGGGTAGGTCAATGACGTGGTTAAAAGACTATGTCTTTGCGACTCCAGTCAAATAAAAAGGGACAGAACGCAGCTTGGCGGCCTCGTCCCACCGATTAGTGACACTTACGCACTCGTAGTCGTCAAGCCAGTCTTCTACGTCTTCTTCACGAAGACCGGGGTTCCCGCTGATGTCTGTGTATGTAAATAGGAGGGGCAGCTTGCGTCGGTGCATGGTTGATGACATCGGCTCCGGTAGGCTTGGTCTGGGACATGCTGCCTGACAGTGGGCACAATCGGCGGCCTGAACGAAGCTCCAGCGGGTGGAGCGGGCTGCGGGAGGTAAGAGGACCAAAAATCCATCTCCACCACGTGTGAAGTCTTGGTGGTCTTGGTTGCGACAGCGTTTAATTCAGGAAAGACCTCGCAAAAAGAACGGGCAGAGCCAGTACACAGACGATGACGATGATGATGATGATCCAGAGTGGCAATGAGGACAAAGAGACAAGCGGATGATGGTGATTGTGATCAAGCAGGGATGAGGACGATGTCAGTAACAAATGCCCACAATATATATATATATATATATATATATATATATATATATATATATATATATATATGATTTCATTGATTGATTGATTGATATGTGTGGTTTAACGTTCCAAAACTACTATATAATTTTTAGAGATGCCGTGGTGTAGGGCTCCGGAAATTTCGACCACGTGAGGTTATTTAACGCGCACCCAAATCTGAGCACACGGGCCTACAATATTTCCGCCTCCATCTGAAAAGCAGCCGCCGCAGCCGGGATGCAAACCAGCGACCTGCGTGGGTCAGCAGCCGAGTACCTTAGCCACTAGACCACCGTGGCGGGGCATATATATATATATATATATATATATATATATATATATATATATATATATATATATATGGCAAAGAAGGCTATACTGGAGGGCTCGTTTGTCCGTGTTTTTGACACAATAATATTGAGATCTAACAGACAATAATGCCAAGAAACGTATAGGGGAAGTTCTTTGACCTAGTTTTATTATAAATGGAAAGAGAAGTGGCTGAAAGGATAACTTGCCATGAGCAGGAACCAAAACTGCTACCTTCGAATAACGCGTTCGACGTTCTACCACTGAGCTACCACGGTGGCTATCCCCCCAGCCACTTTATCAGATTTATATGTGAATATAAACGTGGAAGTGTCAGTCAGCGCCACCTGTAGCCAAGGCTTCAAGTGTGGAACACTCTTTATGAGCCTGTATGGCGTCATGTAGCACCTAAGCTATTACGAGCTGGCGGCTAACCAATAGTCCCTCGTATACAACCTAACAGCACCATGTCTGCCACTACGAGCCCATCGATATATATATATATATATATATATATATATATATATATATATATATATATATATATATATATATATAACGGGATTTATTTGCAGAGCAGAACGCAGAACGCGAAGCAGTCAGCAGCATCCGGCCAAGTGCAGTATGCACGAGCTTATGCTGATGGCGGTGCCCCTGATGGGCCGAGAAATGCCGCTGAAGCTCCCCTTCTTCACTACAATCGCCCTCCGCACAAAAACGCGCCATTCTGACGGATTAGGGAGAAGAAACAACTAATGAGTCATAATATGGCTTGAGGCGAGAGACGTGGACAGTGTCGCGGCCGCGGTAGCGTAGGTCTGTGGTTGAGATGATGGGCTCCACAATATAGTTGACGAGTGACGTTTGCTCTACAACGCGGTATGGCCCGATGTATTTTGGAAGAAATTTTACGGAGCGGCCAGGTGCGGTAGCAGGTGCCCGAAGCCATACCAATGAACCAGGCAGAAAGTTTGGAGCCGAACGGTCCCCAGTCTGGCGGGATTGCTGCTGCCACTGGTCCTCGGTAGAAAAAGAGGCGACAAGCTGGTGGCATTCTTCAGCATGTCGGGCAGCTTCGGACAGAGTTGTACTTTCGGACTCATAAGGTTTATATGGAAAAATAGTGTCTATTGTATCGGAAGGTTCTCGTACGTACAAAATAAAGCATGGCGAAAACCCAGTAGTAGCTTGTACGGCAGTATTATACGCGTAGGTGACGAACGGGAGAACTTGGTCCCAATTTGAATGATCAGAGGCGACCTACATCGACAGCATATTGCCAAGGGTACGGTTGAAGCGCTCCGTCAGGCCATTCGTTTGAGGGTGGTACGCTGTACTTGTGCGGTGCGCGATTCGGCATTCGTTGAGTAATGCCTTCAAGGCGTCAGAAAGGAAGGCACGGCCTCTGTCACTTAAGAGCTCGCGAGGGGCACCATGACACAGAATGAAACGTTGCAACAGAAACGTTCCAATGTCACGGGCTGTGGCGGTCGGCAGCGTGGCTGTTTCGGCATAGCGTGTCAGATGATCTACCGCAACAATAATCCTGCAATTACCAGCTAGAGTTGATGGTAGTGGTCCGTAAATATCAAAGCCGACGCGATCAAAAGGTCGACTAGGACAAGGCAGAGGTTGTGACGGGTAGACTTGCCCGGGAGGTAATTTTTGTCGTTGGCACACAGCACACGAGCGAATTAATTTTCGCACGTAGTTATACACGCCACGCCAATAAAGTCAGAGTCGAAGCCTAGCGTATGTCTTGAAGAGGCCTGCGTGGGCGCACTGTGGGTACGCGTGAAAAGCTTCGCAGATAGCAACTCGAAGATAGCGGGGTATCACAAGGAGATTCTTGCGACCGTCAGAAAAGTAGTTGCGTCGATGAAGAAGCTCATCCCTTAGGCAAACGTTGGTAGCCTGGCGGCGGAGAGCGCGAGACGGCGAAAGAGTGAGAGGATCAGAAAGAATGCTTATGAGGCCACTGATCCAAGGATCCTTTCGTTGTTCCACCGTCATGTTGCGCATGGCGGATGACGCAAGTATAGGCTCGAGCGAAGAGAGGCAAACACCTTCATTCAATATGGGTGAGCGAGAAAGGACGTCGGAGTCCATGTGCTTACGACCGCATCTGTAAATAACGCGGATGTCGTATTCCTGAAGTTTGAGCGCCCAGCGAGCAAGTCGTCCGGAAGGGTCTTTAAGTGTGGATGGCCAACAAAGGGCGTGGTGGTCAGTGACGACATCGAATGCGTGACCATACAGGTAGGGGCGAAATTTTCCAAGGGCCCAAATACTAGCTAAACACTCTTTCTCAGTCAAGGAGTAGTTAGCCTCGGCTTTCATCAAAGTTCGGCTTGCGTAGGCGACGACATATTCTTAAAACCCTGCCTTTCACACACCGTCAAGTTCAACACCGCTAGCATCAGTATGAACCTCCATGGGAGCGGCAGGATCGTAGTGGCGAAGGATGGGTGGTGAAGTTAGCAGGTGGCGTAATTTGGTGAATGCATTGTCGCATGCTGGTGACCAGGTGGAAAGGTCCTTGCCGCCGCTAAGAAGGTCCGTAAGGGGCGCACATGCGGAAGCAAAATTTCTAATAAAGCGTCAGAAGTATGACGACAAGCCGACAAAGCTTCTAAGTTCATTCAGGTTCTTTGGCTTCGGAAAATCGGCGACTGCTCGAAGCTTGGCGGGGTCGGGAAGTATGCCGTCCCGCGATACGACATGGCCAAGAATGGTGAGCTGCCGGGCACCAAAACGACACTTCTTGAGGTTGAGTTGAAGGCCGGCGTCGGTGAGGCGTGTGAGGACGTGCTCGAGACGATTTAAATGGGTGTCGAAATTGGTGGAAAAGACAACTACGTCATCGAGGTAGCATAAACTGATGTTCCGCTTCAGGCCTCGTAAAATAGTGTCCATCATTCTTTAAAATGTGGCTGGAGCGTTACAAAGGCTGGAAGGGATAACGCTAAATTCGTATTATGCATCAGTTGTGAGAAGTGGTGTTTTCGGTCGGTCAGATGCTTCCGTAGGAAATTGCCAGTATCCAGACCGTAAATCCAGGGAAGAGAAGTATTCTGCTCCCTGCAAACAGTCAAGGGCGTCGTCGATTTGCGGTAACGGGTATATGTCCTTACGGGTGATCTTGCTTAAACGTCGATAGTCCACAGAGAACAGAATGGAGCCGTCCTTCTTCTTGACAAGACGCCCAGGGACTGTAGAAGGCTGTACAATACCCCGCTGGAGCATGTCAGCAACCTTGTCGTCAATAACACGGCGCTCCGACGCTGAGACTCGGTAGGGGCGTCGCCGTAGAGGCATATAGCTTTCTGTGTCAATATTGTGAGATATTTTCGATGTGCGACTGAGGCCAGAAGCGTGGCTGTCAAAAGAAGCACGAAACTTTCGCAGCAGGTTCACTAACTGGCTTCGTTCTGAAGAAGACGTTGCGGCATCGATGGAGCGGTGGAACGCGTCAAGGACTGACTGGTCAACAACAGAGTCAGAAATGAGTTGCTGAGGTCCGTAGAAAGTAAACTAGATGGAGCGTCGAAAATGTGACGGGCGTCGATCGGATGCACGTGACTGAGACATTCACCATAGAATAAAGGTAAAGGTCCTTCTAGCGTATATTACATGAGTGTCTTCGTGACGCCAAGGTGGAGAGTAAGGAGAGAAACGGGCAGTGGAGAATGTTTGCGTTGAATCAACAGGGCAGAGGATGTAAATAAAACATCACCGTCGCAAATAGCGTCACACGACACAGTCACCAGTAGATAAGAGCGCGGTGGTACGGTGGTGTCATCGGAAACAAACAGTTTATAGCACAGCAGGGAGGCTTTGACAGCGTCAACATCAGGAAGTGCAGATAGCTCAAGTTCAGCGTCACAGGAGTCAATGACGGCATTATTATTCGCAAAGAAGTCCCAGCCGAGTATCATGTTATGGGAACACGAGGGCAGCACTACAAACTCGACAATATACACAATCTCTTCGATGACGACTCGTGTGGTACAGGCTGCGAGAGGTGTTACACTTTGTGCGTTAGCCGTTCTAAGAGAGAGTGCGGATAATGGCGTCGGAACTTTGCGGAGTTTGCGGCACAGTTTGATGGAAAGGACGGATAGAGCGGCTCCGGTGTCGTCAAGCGCCATGACGACGATACCATCGACTGACACTTCAATGACGTTAGTTGGACAGGGGCGAGGACTTGTTCATGGCGACGGGGACGAAGTTCGTGCCTCGGGAACTGCGGCCGTTAGTTTTCCTCGTCGGTGGGTCCGGAACGGCGACGCATAGGGGAAAGCGTACGTCGACGTGGAGATGGAGAGCGGCGGGTCGGGCAGTGTGGACGATTAGAAGGGGAAAGGAAGAGGAAGGAGGGCTTGAAGGCGTAGAAGAAAACTGAGGGTGAAAGAGGGCATTCATCGAATGTTCTGAGCAGCCTGGCGACGACGACAATAACGTGCCACGTGGCCAACATCGCCACAAGCAAAACATATGGGACGGTTGTCGTAGGCCCGACTTGCGGCTGGGGGGCAGACAACTGCGGCCGAGGTGGTATCGCCATAGGCACCGGTGAATAGGTCGGCGGCGAAAAGGGCAGCAGCGAATACATAGGTGCTGGCTAGAACGCAGGCTGTCGAGGTCGAGCAACAGCCTCGGCGTACGTGAGAGGTGCGGCGACTGGGGGCGGTTGTCGGGCGGGAGGAAGAACATGTGCGACCTGGTCTTGAATGTAGTCGCGGAGTGTAGACGTCAATCTGCGTGGTTAATCGTGTACGCAGAACATCAAAGAGCGCCGACGAGCGACCTCAGCGTGGGTGAAATCTTGGATCTTGAACAGAAGAGGGGCATGGTCTTCTCCTATGCCAAGTGTGGAAAGGCTGGACAAAGAGTCGTCGAGCACTGAGCGACGTCGGGTGGAAAGACATTGCCTGCGCAACTCGTCAAAACTCTGGCATAACTCGGTCAGTTCTAGGACAGTGCGAGGACTCTTAGAAAGCAACATTTGGAAAGCATCGTCTTCAATGCCCTTCATGATGTGCTTGATCTTAAGCTCTTCGGACATCGACTCGTAGACTCACTTGCAAAGGTCCAGAACGTCCTCAATATAGCTTGTGAAATTCTCACTTAGCTGCTGGGTCCGAGTATGTAAGCGTTGTTCGGCACGGGGTTTGCGTACCTCAGGCCGTCTGAAAACTTGTGTGAGGTTCGTTTTGAAGACCGACCATGTAGGGAGTTCCGCTTCGTGGTTTATAAACCACAGCTTGGCCACATCCCACAGGTCGAAGGAGACGTAGGCCAATTTGGCGGCGTCATCCCATTTGTTGTGAGTACTCACTCGCTCGTACATTGAAATCCAGTCGTCAACGTCCTTGTCTTTTGTGCCTGAGAAAACAGGGGGATCTCGCAGACTCAGAGAACCGGCACAGAAAACAGTAGGCGGTGCCGGTGGAGGAGTTGGAGTGGCGCTTGCGTCGGTAGGCAGAATGAATGATAAATGCGATTTCGAAGCTCCAGGGTGATCGAAACCCAGCAGACTCCACCACTTGTAACGGGATTTATTTGCAGAGCAGAAAGCAGAAATCGAAGCAGTCAGCAGCGTCCGGCCAAGCGTAGCAAGCACGAGCTTATGCTGATGGCGATGCCCCTGAGGTGCCGAGAAATGCCGCTGAAGCTCCTCTTCTTCACTACAATATATATATATATATATATATATATATATATATATCATGCCGATTGATGAAAAAGAACGCACACAATTTGTATATAAGCAGCGCGCAAGTTAGGATTCAGTTTTCTCACAATTGCTGGTGCGACATTGGCCTCCTAACAATTTTCTTGTGTGGTACATTTCTTTATTGGAAACAAACAGAAGTGCCTGCGCTCTATACTTAACAAACATTGGTCACGTGCAAAATTCTTTCATACAAGGTTCTAATTAGGAAGCTACAACTGTTTCTTGCGTGAACTGCTTCACTCATACAAGTTTAACTCGATGCACTTGTCAATACCTATTGGTGAAGAACCTTGGCATCATATTTCTGGGAAGATATATAAAGTTTTGCGAAACATCAGTGGGCGGGTTACATGAAAATTTGTGTGTTTTAGGCCATCCAAGTGCATTTGAAACAATTTCTATTGAGAGTTAGTAATTAGTCTGCCACAGCCTACCCTTATGAGGTGAGTGATGCGGCAATTTATGGCGGTCCTAACCTCTTTGACCAGCGGGAATTTTTCGCAATAAAAAACTGAATGAACACGTTGACAAAAACAGTATTTTATCTGTACAACCATAACAACAAAAGGAAGGCGAAGCCTTTTTTACATACTGTCATTCTTATGCATATATAACTAATTACAGAATAATATCACCAACGCTGAAAGTTGAGCGAATTGGTGACAGCTCATGATTATTTATGCAGCCCCGCACAGAGACAAGCAAAAAAGAAACAAAAAGGACACCGCAGCGGTGTTCCTTTCGTTTCTTTTGTGCTCTCCTTTGTGCGCTGCTTCATAAGTAATCATGATTCCGTAATATTCAATAGATATACACTAAACTGTCAGAAGGCTTACCCGATTCTTTAAGGACCTCATAACTCACTACAGCGCACGACCCACTTTTGTCATAGTAAAGCAGACGCTGAATATCCAAGGTTTGCTCATCTGTAAAAACAACGGGATTGATATGCATATCTATAAATCTGAGCTGAAAACTAAAGGTAACAAAATATTTTGTTCAGTCCACGAATAAATACACTCAGCAGGAGTTGAGCAGCTCTAAACGACAATTAACCAAGAATTTTAGAAAAAAGCCTAGGCATTTCCTGGTGAAAGATAACATTGAAAAGCGTAAACTCTGTGAGCTTCTCAAAAATATACGAGACCTATGAATAATAGCTGTCAATTTCATGTCTTCATGGCGTTGTTTATCAGCTTTTCCGTAAAATGTCCAGGACTTGTTATATATCGCGCGACGTATGAAGAAATGACTTTACGCCAGTTGCCTAAATTAGTACGCGTACAATACCTCCGAATCGTAACATAAATAAAAGTCGTCTTTCTATTTCCTTTTATTGCCAGTGCTAAGCAGCGATATATCGACCCGTGCAGATTTGAGCTTTCATTTAGTGAGTTCTCAAACGTTCCATCCTAATCGCGACAATTAGCAGCACAAGGCTACGAGTTGGATCACTTCACTCGAGTCGAGGCCTTCTGTAGGCGCTAAGGTGTTGCCCAAGGGACGGTGGCTTGACACGTCCAGTTTTACAGCAAAACCGAACGAATGTTGCGTACTGAAAGAAGTTTTGAGGTCGGCTGCCTTAGGCTTCATCAAGATGCATGAAAACTAGCGGCAAACGGACGGATTTAGTAATGCACCACTGTGTTCTATTTTATGGCGGCTGCAATATGAGGAGTCTTCCTAGTAAATCAATGTAGTCGTTTCAAGTCACTGTTCGGCAAGGTGACGCAATGAATATAAATGGCGGTTTCACTTCTTTTAGAATTTATTTATTTATTTTTATTTATAACTTACTGCAGACCACAATTCGGACCTTGAAGAAAGGAAACTCATAGTACACAAAAAAAGAAATGATATACAAAAATATCAATACAAAAAGTACAAGCAACGCACAAATTTTTACACTCAACTTAGTAAAGGCCCTCATACTGCGTACTATAAAAAATGAAGTACTTTAGTTATAACGGAAGCGAGTAAAATGAAGTAAAACATACAAAATAAAAACATAACACCTAACGCGTGTACTATGGTAACTTAAAAAACGACATTCATTATATGCCCAGAGTTCCACTCTAACATACAAAATCATACAAAAACAAAACACAACATACAAAAAAACTTACAAAATCAAAACACAACACTTAACGCGGTTATTGTGGTAACTTAAAACAGGTCATTCATTTCATGCCTACAGTTCCACTCTGATACTGTCCTGGGAAAATCGAGTGTTTGTAAATATCTTTCCTAGCAAAATGAAGGGTTAAAGCGTGTGTGTGATCGTGACGAGTACGCCTTGTGGACAGAGGTGTTACATATATTGTTGGGTCGATGGATAATTCACGTTTAATTAGTGATTGTAGATAATTGAGGCGGAGAATCTGCCTACGTGTTTCGAGGAGGGGGATGTCATTTTCTGTCATCAGCTGTGTGAGGGAATCGGTGTGCTTGAACTTATGGTAAATGAAGCGAAGAGCATTTTTCTGGATTTTCTCTATTATTTTGAAGTTGTGTTTAGTGTAGGGATCCCATGTAATGCAAGCATACTCTAACTTCGGTCGAATGCGTAAGTATATATATATATATATATATATATATATATATATATATATATATATATATAATATATATATACGTGCGTGTGTGTGTGTGTGTGTGTGTCAGAGTGGATGGGGTTCATCACACACACAGCAAAGGTTTAAAGGAGTGTGTAACGAAATGGAAACGCTGTTATGTTTGGCCCGGCAGTTCATCTGAGCATCTGAGCAGACGTCATTGTGCATGAGCCGGTCTGGTATGCTGATTACAACCCCATCGGTGCCCAATCGGCTAGATGCTGTCCTGTAGAGGTTCCATGTAGTGGTCGGGTCTCAACGATAGCTTCGCGAGACAACCCTTTGTTGGTCGAGTTCGAACAGCGTGGGACGGCGCCACTGTGCCAGTTTTCTTGGAGTCAACCTCTAGACTCGGCTGTCGTCACCGATGCGAAATCACCACGAAAGGACCGACAGTCCAGAAGCGTGCCAAGATGTCGAAGAAGCCATTCTCAGGGATCTAGCGTTTGGACTGCCATGTTCGAGAGAGTTCTGGAAGCCTGTTGCTGAAAGCAGCCATGGACTGCTGCTCGCGTTCGTGTCAGCGGCCACCTAAACGGAGGAGCTCAACTTAACCGATCCTGACTCTACCTCCTCGCTTTCAATGCCTTGATGGCGTGGGCCGGGTGCGTCATTGTGTGGGGCGCTCGGGAACACCATTGAACAATTTCACCCATGTTTTCACGAGTGGCCCAATTTGTGCACCCTTTCTAGTGCGTGGACCACTGAGACATCAGGTCACCTGATTTCTGGCAAAAGTTGTCCCCAACTTCTTTGGACTGCCATGTAAAGAATCAATTGGGTACAAAAGCGGAAGCATTTCGTAAATAAGGCCTGAATCTTTGTACATAGCTGACTCTCTGTCGAATCTCTGTGCAGTTCCATCTTTCAACTGTCACATAATAAACCTTCTTTTATCTCTCCTACAAACGCGTCTCCTCATTGGCGAAGATTGGCTATGCGGACGACGGCGGGAGCCAGTTACCTTGAAGAAGCCCGCCATACATGCAATACATGCTAACGTCAACCAATGTGCGATCATTCGCATAATGCAATGGCTTCAGCTTCCATCTTACGTCTGCGACTTTCTGGGGTCTTTTTTGGTACACCGTACCTTCTGCATCCGAGTAGGCAAGAACGAACCGGACACTTTGTGATGAAGTGGGGTGTACCGCAGCTTTTGGTGCTGACCCCGATACCCTTCAATCTTGCCCTATTGCCCCTCACTTGGCAAGTAGCACGCAATTCAGTAGCTTATTACTCCTGTAAGCGGATGATTTGACTGTGTGGACACTACATCCAGACCTGCAACACCAGTAGGAGGCCCTTCAGAGTGCTCTGGACAAGGCGTCGAACTGGGGTGCGCCCGTAGATCTGACACTATCTGCCAGAAAGACTGCATTCAAGTCTATCGACAACGGACGAGGTCACCATCACCTCCAGCAGACGCCGATTTGTTTGAGCCTAACTGGCCAAATCTTCACTCTAGTATTCACAATCCGTGTGCTCGTGGTGGAAATGTCACAACTGGCTCTGCAAATTTGTGGGTTCACTCTGCTCGTCGGAAGAGTGCTAATACCCTCTTTGTCGTCGCATCTCCCAAAAGACCGGAGCTGTCTGTTCTCGAATGGCCCGTGTGTTGGTGCGATCAATCCTACACTCTCGGATTGTTTATCAAGCTCAGTTTCAACGACTGACATTAAGAGACTTGGACTTGCTCCAAGCTGCCACCTGAAATTCTATAAGGGCGATTACATGCCTTCCTCGTATAACACTATCACGACCCTTCAGGCGGAAGCGCAGCTCAAACCATCGACGAAATTGTACACCACCGTCGAGACATTCGGTACCTAACGAGTCAAGCTGTGCCTGCAGAGTGGCTCTAGCTCTCTACTATCTTTCAACGCCACCACAGCCTGGCGCACCCTTGGCAGAATTTCGATTACGGCTTAAGGCACAGGCAAGCGATAACCGACCACTGAACCGCCTGCGACCATCCATCCGACAAATGGCGCAGGAGGGGGACGTCACTACTGTCGACAACTCACTAGCATTATACGTAGATGCAGCTATCAATAACTGTGTTCTGCACACTAGTCTCGTATGCCCCGCGCTACCAGAAATTTAACATACATATTCTTACGTAACAGGGACACCGTTTCCATCAGTATTAGCAGAGCTCACGGCAATAGGGGTTGGGTTAACAGTTATGATATTCAAAATGAATTCCTTCTCACGCGACGAATTGCTTGGACTCCACGCAGGAAGTTAGAGAGCGGTGAAAAGTGACCAGCTCTCTCGTTATGGCCTCTGATATACACCGACTGATTCATTTCTGCGCCTATCCTGACAGCGTGTTGTGGACCCGCCGGTCTGCACTGGCTCAATTGGAAGCAGATGCTGCTTGCCATTCAGCCACTGTTCAACACCCTCTGTCTCTTCTTCGTTTTTTCGCGAAGGAGAGCTTACTTGTGCTCTATGAAATCCTCCAGAACTCCACGCGTGCGCTTCTTGTTCTGTGTGGAGCAGACCTTCCCGGTGGCTTAAGTCGCCGAGAGGAGTTTGCGCTCAGGTGCAATAATGTGGGCGCCAACTTGACTCCAGCAATCCGCAATACATTAACACCTGGTGCACAGCTTCCCGCCAACGACATGACCATTCTGCGTTGCCGCCGCCACGGAGGCAACGCTCCATCACCTATTGGGGACCTGTTCGGGCCTTCACCGGGCTCTCACTCGGCACACACGCGGCCTTCATCACCACTCCGGCCAACCACCTGACTTGACGCGCTGGACGCGTCAAGTCAGGTTGCTCCACTGCATCGACCATTCCTGGTCTTCATTTAGAAAACAGAACTTTCACTTTTCATTTAACTGATGCCGTAGGGCATACAAAGTTGCTCCATTGAAAGAAAGAAAGATTGTGTCCAGCGTATAACGCGGTGAGAAAGTGTAGAGGTGGAAGAAAGGGTATTAACCCATTGTTTTGTTTTTCGCAGAGTGGTAAGTTAATGTCGTGAAGCCTACCTCTTCGTCACAATTACTGTGGTCAATGGGACGTACAAAGAGTTTCACTGTAAAGGGAGCACTTTTGTATGCACAAAGTTTGAATTTCGCTCTTTCGCAAAAATAAAGTGGCCTATACTTGCATCAGACTACTTCTGATTTATGGTTCCGACTTCTTTTGATAGACCAGTGCCATGCACGGACCATGTTTTTACGTCTACCAGCAGTTATGCGGCATTCTATATGAGAGGTGCTCATTAGAGTGTTCCCTTTATCATTTTACGACACTGTACACACAGAGAATGCTGGTCAATGTTTAAATTGTACGCTCTGCCAGGCCATTACTTTTCCTTAGATAAGCTTACGAGTGGTTGTTTTTTCGAGCAAATGGGCAAATTAATCGTTCGACAACATGGACAAAAAGTGAGGACCACGCTCACTTATTATTCCCCGAGTATGCCCCTACCAGCGACTGTTACAGTTCAGTTTTAACTAGGAAGCGTGCACTACCTTGGTGGAGGATAAGGCCACCGTCCCGCATTACCAGGCCATTTACTCCGCACATACTCTAACACCAAAAGCTTTTATGAGACCACAACTGGGGTCACGGGCAGCTGTCCTCGACCGCCGCCGTCGGTGTCCGTGACCACATCGCGCGAAATTAGATCAAAACCCAGCACCAATCACTCAGCGAGGCTCAAACTTGGGTCCGCTAGGTCCCAGCCCCATATTTTAGCACTGAGCCGCACCGGTGCTTAAGGCTTGTTGGCGAACTTGCCTAAGGCAGTGTAGATGTTGAAAAAAAGTTGCGTTTATCAACTTGTAAAGCGTTTTTGAACAGCGAAAGAACAACCAGTCGTCTCGCAATGCGAATAGCATAACGAGTAGGTCATCCTTGTCTTGTCTTGTCGCCTGAAAATCTTGGCTCGTACCTACACGTGGGATCGGCCAAACTTTACCTTTTAATGGAAAGTTTTGATACAACGGTTGCTAAGAAATTAGAGAATTTAGATACGAACAATAATAATGTTCCCTTGAAAAAAAGTAAAAGTGCAGAAGAACTTGATAAACCATGATATATAAAACAAGTTTGCAAAAACGATGAAGAGGAACAAAAAATGGGGTATATCTAGCAGTACCACTAGCAGCGTATCTTCCCGGTTGCCGGAATGAATTTATGTAGCGCTGACAGAACAGCACTGCGGCCCGCGCCCAAATGACTGGCTCCAAATAATAAAACGGTGGATTTATTACCTAGCAATCCGAGCATACCAATCGGCCTCTCAAAAACTAATCGGCGCAGTGACGCGAAGCAGTGGTATGTGAGAAGAAAGTGATCTTGTATTTCTGCTTAATTGAAAACTGCAGATAGGTTACCTAATGAAAACCCTGATTTGCGGAGAAAAAAATTTAGCCGAGGAACTCTACAGCGAAAGCTTGCGAGGGTCTTCTCACATTGACGGTAAAGGTATTTTGCGGTATTTCAAGTGAATTGCAAGTGTGGAAATTCTTCAGATTGTAGGAGTGATGCTTCGTTGATTTTGAACAATGAGAAGCATTTCAATCATTTGTCAGTAATAAAAGAAAACTGTGTAGCTACTAGTACCACCGGGAAATTTAAGGACGCCGAAGCGGGCAAATCAGCTTTTTCATTTAGTGCAATTGCAGCATGCCCGGGGACCGAAAGAAACCAAACTTCTGATAGGCTACGCGGTATGAGAGACCAAATATCCTGAGGAGACTGCTTTGTGGACGTTAGCT
This sequence comes from Rhipicephalus annulatus, assembly GCA_013436015.1. Lineage (NCBI taxonomy): Eukaryota > Metazoa > Arthropoda > Arachnida > Ixodida > Ixodidae > Rhipicephalus > Rhipicephalus annulatus. The sequence continues at coordinate 1,740,314 of WOVY01009410.1, read as the reverse complement.
CTGTAGAAACAGACAATGCCCCTGAAATAATATTAGCTTTTGATTGCTGAGAAATTAGTTTTTGCAGAGCTAATGTAATAGCCAGGAATTCTGCGAGATATATTGGTGTGAAGCCAGGCAGTCGGAGCGCAAAAGACCAATTAAGCTGATGAGATAATATAGGACGTGAAATGCCCCAACCAATTACAAAATCTTGTTCTTATTCCGATAATAAATGTGAAGCAAACCCACTTTAGACTTGACTCCGCATCGCCGCCAGCCACTGCATGAACAAATTGCAATGAAATTTCTTGCAAGTGTTTTGCGAATACCACGCTTTTCAGATTAATGACGAAAGATTGGCTAGAGAATACCAGCCTATACACAAAACAATTTATTACTAATGCTCTATTGAGTATCAAGCCAGTGTGCTTGCCATAGTTGCACAATGAGTGTTCTGAAAGGCCGCTATTCTAGCCTTTATTGTGACTCCGCAGCACCTTCCGCGCAGACCTGGCGTTTTTTATACACTAGTTGCATCTCGAAGAACGCAGGAACGGGGTCATCAAGTCAATGCCTACCATGTCAAAGCAAATGCTAGGTGACGTTATTGGCTGCAGGTAACTTATCGGACCTGAGGCAGGTCGCCTTTGGCTCTGATATTTTGTAGAACAAGCCACATGGGTGGCTAGTTCTAAAGTATCTGCCTGCTCAGCATTTATACGTGGATCAGGAACAGTGCCCCAAGCTGCGGTAGCAGAATTACCTGCTAAGCATACTGTGGCCAGATCGAGGCGGCCAACGTCCCCCACCAGACTGTTTGGTAGCCCAGCAAGGCAGGTCTTGGCGTAACCTATGAAAAATCCCATGTCACAGCCGACACCGGCTGCCTCAGGCATTCTGCTTTGCGACAGCAGTTCAGGGCTGTCGGTTTCCGACAACTGTGGCACTGGCAGTAACGTCCGTCTGAGTGCATTTCTGGAACTCGCCACGCTATTTTGCACTGTGGCGATGTGTCGCGTATATATAGCAGCACTCGGAACGGGGTGCAGGCTAGGGGAGGTGGAAGACGAGAAGGACGAATCAGGTAATATAACAATCAGCGAATAATTAAGCATGTAGCCACTTGTCTCTTTAAACAAGCAGGTTAAAACGCATCGGGCGAATTGACCTTATAGTCGGCTAATCTCCTCGTTTCGGTACGTGCCTTGTGCAGAGGAAAACAAGAACAACAACAGCAGGCTTTTTGTCACTCGGCAACATGGTAGGCTCTGTTGAACTGTCAACTGCCCACACAAATGCGCTTTCGTTTACTGCCAACTCCATGTGATCATCAACAAAAATGTTCTTTTAGGGGCGAAGCTCCCTATAACGGCACCCGTTCGTCCCTCGTAGCCGTTGTAGTACTGTGTAACAAGCATAACATTTTCACCTCCAACGAGGTGCCGGTGAGAGATTTTTTCTGTGCGTTGTTGAACAATAAAAGATAGGGCTCAATGTAAATGACAATGGCTGCTAAGGGGGAATGAGAGACAGGAGAATTCGGCTTTAGTTGAGGCACATGCTGCGAATTTTTTATTGCTCAACAACGCACAGAAGTTAAGAAAGGGTTGCTAAGTAATACTCGCTCGGCATAACTTCCAAGGTTTTAGAAAGGTTTTGCGAGCGTTGGGCCGCAGTGACATGAATACAGTGAAGTAGTATATACCATTAACTCGAGGTGGTTAAAGGTGGGAAGTAGACACGAAGCGCAAGCCAAAAGAAAGTGTGCGTGTGCCTCCTCTCGTTCAGTCCTTCGAATATCCGCTCGATGGCGGTGCTTCTACATGAGGAATATAAGATGAAAAGATGCGAGATGGTGGTACTTGGAGTTTTGAATAGGTAGACGAACGAACACACAGACAGATGCACGGACGGACGCACGGATGGCTGCACGGACGGATGGACACGTGGACGGACGCAGGAGCGGATGCATGGACGAAAGCAGGGATGAACGCACAGATGAACAGCGGACGCACGAGCAGACGCACGCATGGGAGGCGCCCCGCCGCGGTGGTCTAGTGGCTAAGGCACTCGGCTGCTGACCCGCAGGGCGCGGGTTCGAATCCCGGCTGCGGCGGCTGCATTTCCGATGGAGGCGGAAATGTTGTAGGCCCGTGTGCTCAGATTTGGGTGCACGTTAAAGAACCCCAGGTGGTCGAAATTTCCGGAGCCCTCCACTACGGCGTCTCTCATAATCATAGAGTGGTTTTGGGACGTTAAACCCCACATATCAATCAATCAATCACGCATGGGAGGCCACACAGACGCACGCGTGGATGGACGGAAGCAAAAACGAATGGACAGACGGATGCTTTGCACCTAGAGTTCTTGTCTAGAGTTCTGCTGTCTAGAGTTCTGTCTAGAGTTCTGTCTAGAGTTCTGTCTAGAGTTCTGCTGGGATTTGTCTAGAGTTCTGCTGGGATTTCTCGCGTCATCAGAAAATGTGCAAGGACCAATACAGGGGCATGTAAAGGAAGTTGTTTTGTCCTTGCGCTCTGTATCAGTAAGATTTTCGTTAGAACATCTGGCCAAAGTCCCACGTAAAAGCTGTATAATGACGTCGTCGACGTTTTACTGCATGTGCCATTCCACCACCAGCTGTACAGTGCAGGCCCCGCTACAGGATGCATTTAGTGGTGTTAAAGGAATGCTTGTAGTGCCAGGGTCTAGCCTTCTGTCTATAGTTTACACACCGATACCTTGCCAGGTAACCATAGTTGGATGATCGAGCACTCATTGCTACTTATATAATAAAATGTAAACAATTGATGACTTGTTGGGAGACTACTGGAGCGTGTATTTTTCTAGGACATATAGTAGAGAACCTTCGAAAAGGAATAACCGTCAAGTTTATACGGCATCTGTTTCCCTTCTATTCAAAACAAGGCCGGCGGACCTTATGATCTAATTGTGCTTCCGAACCTGCACAACGTATGAGATACCCGTGATGTCTATCGAAATGCGACCTGTACAAGTGCTATTTGTGCGACGATATTTTTGCGAATCATAGTGCCATATTTTGAAGTGCTGAATCAGCAAGGGGATATACCAGAATGCAGTCTGCGCATTCAACCAATGCTACGATCGCTATAGTATACATCAATAGTCAGCTCATAGCTGCCGGTACTTTATTGGACTTTGTAGTAGTACTCTTGTTATGCGAATTGTGAGGATGCGAAATGTGAACAGTCTTGATATGCAAGAGAAAAAAAACGAAGAAAAAAGTATTAGCAAGACTCTGTGGTAGAATGCAGGGCTGGCACACTAGGGAGCCGGGCTGGAATCTTGCTATCTTCTTGGTATAATGTTTGCTACGTTTTTTTTTTTCCATTCCGTACGATAGTGGTTACGCACACCGGCGCCGGCGGCAGTGACAGCGGTGGTGGCAGCTAACAACTACGGCGCCACACGCAGTTCTTTTTGAGATATCTTAACAGCTTTCGCTGTAATACTATCTTCATAAACCAACAGAACCTATCTTTGTCTTCACTATGTTCGTCCTCGCCGTTCTCTTCTGTTTTAGTACACCAGCCCTGCTGCCACCCATCCTTGTGAGTTTTGTACCAATCACGCTAGTTTTTTCAACTTGTGACGTGGATCTTCAATACTTTTTTTTTTCACCTAAAACAGCTCTGTGGCAATTTTACGCAGATTACCTTCAGTAGTTTACACTAGATCAGAAAAAAGAGCAGAAGATAATCAACGTTTGCTGCCGTGATGTTTGTCGCGATTCGTCAATTTACTCGTGATCATTTCGTTGAAACAAAGGAATAGAAACAGCACTTACGAGGACTCAATTTCCACATTTCATCTTTCTTAGTGTTGTTAAAGAATGCCCAAATTTGATAATTTGTTGTGCTGAAAAAAAACCAAAAAGCATGGAGTAGCATTTTGCAAAAAGAGTATGAGTTTCGTCATTTTACGTTTTTTCAGTTTGTTGATACGTTTCCTTGATGTACACTAAATTTTTCTTGATCCCAGCAACTTTTTGTCGCTTGCATACCAAGAACTTCCGGTTATTTGAACGATAAGTCCACACATCTCGATTTTCGCTCCAGAACTGCAAAAAAATATTGTTGCGGTGTTGTAGTTACTACTAGGCTGTTGTGAGGAAAGAAGAGTAAGTAGGCATGTTTTGTTGAAACTCACATATAGTCAAATGCGAATTTTCTTCGCCAATGCTCCTGAGTTTGTGTGTGCCAGAATTATCAAGCGAAAACAAGCAAACAAATCCACTTGGTTGAAACACAACCACCACAGTCGCACTATTTCCTCATGTAAATACCACGTAAATACCATCGCGACTATAACAATTCTTGTTTCTCAATCCTGTAATGCTCAAACTGCTGGGAATTTCGGGACAATGTCTTTACGTGGAGAGAACTGCCCCCACTACGACCAAGGTTCTTAGCAGTGAATTTCAGAAACTTTGTACACGTAATCAGGCTCCGCAATTTTAAACAGTTATTCGCTTACTACACTACAGTTTTTCTTAAAATATACACGTTGGCTCCTTACAACAACGGGAACAGTTTGCAAAGTTTTATGAAAGTGTACGAGATAATGAATAAACTTTTGCTGTTGCGAAGGCTGCTTTATTTTTTGCAATATTTTTGCTGTCATCAAAACATGTGTGAAAAATAAAAAATTACATTTTTCTTTAATTTGACCGCTTGAAAACACCACCAAAAAGCTTTATATTTTTGCTCACAGGAGTTTCGGAGCCACCTTCTATAGACAGCGGCTCTCCTACATGCTAAGCAGCATAATGCGACCGTAATCCTCAGGTTTGGCTGTCGGTGCTTGGAAATAACGCCACGCGGAAGCGCGTTTCAACAATACTGTTAACACTTTCTGAAGCATGATAGTTTTAGCACTCAACTTTGACTTCAAACACAAAACTCATACTTGTTTACGCATGCTATCTGTTTACACATAACGTAGAGCGAGTGCATATGCATGCCAAAGCTGTAATGGGGCATCGTCAAACCATGCCCCGGTCAATTTACACACACACATTGACGACCAATTTTGCGACATAAGCTATTACATTACGCTGTAAGTAGAATGAACACTGCAGAACCAGGTTACACAATTCAGAGGTCACATGGTTCAAGCGTACAAGTATTTGCCTGAGATAAGCAACAGTTGATACGTACAATCTATAAGAATCTGTTTTCAGTAACCTTGTTACAACCCGATCTAGAACACATGCTCTGGGGCACCATGCAGGATAGCCTGAGCTTGGTTTACTGGCGATCTTTCTGAGCTCAGATACCACCCCCTTTTGAATGAGCCTGCAGTAAGAAAAAACGTCAAATCCACCATTCAGCGCGCTGCGTTGGAATGGTTACGGTGGTACCCGCATCAGTCAGGAGTAGTCAACAAATTTTGTGACGTTATCAAACCAGAACATCTTCTTTTCTTTGTTGTACCGCTGAACGCCGAAATTCATCCATGCATTAAATATGGTATATAATATTTCTGATTATACTACTGGATAGTATGAGATATTAGTGGCGTGTTGAGTGTAGCGCAATTAGGTTGCTGCTGAAGAGAGTGGTGTTACTGAACCGTCAACTATCGACGCCGATTAGTTCCGCGAAGGCGAACACTGAAGAGCCGCGCACGGGAAAGAAATGAGACTTCTTCGTTCACGCGGTTCACGAGCGGAGCCGTCAAAGTCGCCCCAGTTGAAGACGAAATAGAGGAATGCTTAACCGGAAGCTCATCTTGCCAGAAGCAGGCCAAGCACGGCCACCTGAGTCTAAGTGATTGTTGGCACGCACGTGTGCCATTGAGAATGGCACAGGGACGCAACCACTTGGCTGACCTTGGCTGGATAGCGGCACCGAGCCAAGCTTATCCTTCCCCGCAATACGTCATTACCCAGCGTTGTTAGGATGGCGGGGAGCTTCACTGTGGCGTACACACCTGGCTAGCACAGAGGGACTGACGGGTTACTGACCGCTCTTATGTATGCTTCTATGAAGTACCGTTTAATGAGAACTGTGATGGAGCTCGAGCGTGAATACGGCTAGCGACGGAGGCCAGCACCGCCCGAGATTGGAGAGAGTGTTACACGCTAAGAACCTTTCTCCTCTCGTGTCATATTCGGTAACGTGCTTGTTTACAATGCAGTTTCTGCTATGAGGTGTTTCTGCGATTGGTTGTGGCGATGCGAGCCCACACCAGTGATTGGCTTGTGCGGAGGTTGAAAAGAGGAAGCTTCAAGGTGTAATGACGAGTGGAGGTTCGTGCTTAGACTCGGACAGACGACTGAGGCTGCAATAAAGTGTCTCTTCACCCGACTGCGGCTTTCTTTGCGCTGCCACAGTTCACTCTAGTCATCGAGGGGACCCAATCCGAACCTCAAACATCTTCCTTCTTAGCAAGTGTAGAAGCAAGTCGAGGAGAAGGAAATTAACTGGCGCAGCCAACATGATGTATATGGCATATCACACCAATAAGAAATTATAGCGGAAAGCTTGAATGAAACTAATTGTGTAACTAAAAATTTCATCAGGCACAAAATTATTACTACAACGTAAAGAACAAAAAAGCAATGCCTCAAAAACATGTAGTGAAATAGTGCGCGTGCAGTGATAGTGCTTAGACTATGGTGATGATGGAGCTTATTGTTGCACAGAAACTAACGTCAGTTTACCTGGATTTTCATTCATACAAGACAATACAGCGTTGAAATTGTGTATGAAAATTGACTCGCGCAGTTCACTGTCATGGTATAAAAAGAAACCTGATTCTGTAGTAGTAGCTGCTAGTTTATCGAATGAGTCATCAGGACTATTAGCGTGCCTAGACAAAGGTAGCTTCAGTGCCTGCCTTGAGGTCAGCATACTCCAGCAAACGGTTTCTTAGTTCAAGGTATCAGTAAAAAAAGAAACGGTCAAGCGCTACGCGATGGTACGACGCCCCCGCCTGAGGTTTCGTGACACTGTCTCGTAGTTTGGTGCAGCTCCGTATATACAGCTAAATGTACTGGCAGATTCAACTATCAACGCTGCAGCAATCAATCAGGAGGAACAAAGACCCAGTGCGCAGGCCACGCTTTTCAGAGTATTCAACTCACAAGCAGCAAAGCAACAAAATAAATACAAATGCTTGGTTTGTATATGATCCTAAGGCAGGTTTAACAGCAATGTACGCCCTTGTAGTTACGAAGCTCGCCTTAGGACTACGCATACACACATTAGATTGGTTCTCAGCCGAGAAGTTTTATTTCGTTTCAATTACTCATCCTCCTCATTTTCTGCCTCATCGATAGTTCGACAAGCTGAGTTCTCCCTTAACACTCACCTCTGTCTTACTTTCAGTGTCCTTACATCATAACTCCTACATTTATTACGTTTACGCCCCCTCCTCACCCACAAACTCCTTACCTAATAATCTCAATTATTCTTTTTAGCTCAACTCCCCACGCTATTGGCATTATTTCTTTGCACCTGTTATACTCTGTAGTGGAGCTTGCCGAATACCTGTGGCGCATGGATAACCGAGTTTCTGCGAACACCTCAAAACTTTTGGCAAGCTGAACAGCTTCGTCGCTGAAAGAAAATAACTCCGCCCAAGCACTCTCTGCAGATGGTTAACCGGTGATGCGAAAATGTTGGGTGAAAAAGGGTTGCACAATTCGCAGCCGAAGTTGAAATACTGCTCAAGAAAATCCCGCCGAGAGTAGGCGTCGGTCCCAGAGAATACTATATCGCCATTGCCACCCTGACACTACTCTGTATGCAACCCCACTTCATCGGCTCGCCTTTGTCCCTTGCATTCGGCTTGGAAGGTCTTAGGATCCTCAGTGTGCTGTTCCTGTTTCAGTTTCACAATCTGGCCCGTTCTTGTGACCCAATCGCTACAACGGCCCGTCAAACGTAAATGCTTTCACAGAACAGCTATCGGCGCTGTTTATAGAATGTTATGAGAAATTCTGCCTGGCTTGGTAGGTATAGAGGAAAAAACGTTTATCTCCAACCAAAGTGACGTTTACTTTGGTTGGAGTAAAATAATTAACTTTAGTTGGAGGCAAATAGTTCTTCGGTGTTGGTTGGTGTTTGGGTGTTCGTTTCATCCGTTCCCTCGCCATGTGGATGATGCCAGCTGAAAGTGCTGCGGGCGGGCTCGGCGGAACAGCAGCAAATAAATGAACGACGTCAATGACCAAGCTGCCAAGGGACACCGTTATCGTTTTTCGAGGCAACTGTTTTTTTTATTTCGTCTAGCCATAGATAGATTTTGCTGTAAAATACGTCTCACAGCTGGATAGTTTCAAATCCATCAAAATGCAAGTCGCCCAGATTACGCGTATGCAATAGGCTTCTCGTTTGTGGGCCAATCAAAACCTGGCAGTGTTTTTTGCCAAACTACAGTATAGACTGTCAAACTGCTGGTGATTCTGCTTGCAGGGCCTCATAGCTGCTCACAATAAAGAACACTTTTTTATTGGCGCCACTTGATTGATTGATATGTGGGGTTTAACGTCCCAAAACCACTATACGATTATGAGAGACGCCGTAGTGGAGGGCTCCGGAAATTTAGACCACCTGGGGTTCTTTAACGTGCACCCAAATCTGAGCACACGGGCCTACAACATTTCCGCCTCCATCGGAAATGGAGCCGCCGCAGCCGGGATTCGAACCCGCGCCCTGCGGGTCAGCAGCCGAGTACCTTAGCCACTAGACCACCGCGGCGGGGTATTGGCGCCACTTCTCTTCGTGGCTTAAGTTTAATCAAAAGCATTTGTTAGGCTCGCTCTACAACGGCCACAAGGAGCCCATGCAGGCGATCGTGCGTCTAGCACGTTAAGTCATATGGTCTACCGCGGTGGTAGTTACGACATCGCACGTAGCGATGGCGACAACGACTGCACTTTAATAGCAGCGAAATTTTTTCTCGAAGGGAAGGAAGGGAGGTGCAGCTTTTCTTCCGACGTGGGAGCGGGACAAGCAGTTCCGGTGAAACTATTCCGGTCCTATTTTTCTAAGTGTGCCATTGGGAGTACACAGCCTATGCGCGATTTGACAATGCACCCTGTACTTTTGTTGATGCCATGAAACAAAAATAATTTTCTACTAACGTTAAGACTCGGCCAGCCCAAACTTTTTTTGTCCTCTTACTGTTTAGGTTGCTTCCGGAACACGTGAGCCTGGCACGGGCTCCCTCACTAGGTCAGTTTTTCGGTGTGGAATGTGATAACTCGCATCAGTGGCGCAACGAGTACATTGAAATATAAAGAAATAAAAACATGCAAAAATTGAGGTAAAGGAAAGAAAGGAATCAGTAGGACAAAAAATGACGCAGACATGGAAAAGAGATCGACAGAAATCGACAAGCGAAACAGACACAGAAAAATAAAGAAAACAATAGAGAGAAAGAGAGGGCAATAAGAGACAGAAATGTTCATATAAATAAAGAAATGGAAATGTTTCTTTCACCAAAAGAGCTAGAAAATGAATACCATAGCAACAAATTGTAATATATAAAGCAGGGCTGCCAGCTAACTAGCTTGAATCAGATGTGCACGTAACTCTACAAAACGCTTCTCCAAGAGGTCATCGCTAATTTGATGAAAGACCCACTTTTCGCGGAGGCTCTTCATTTTGATTGTTGAGCAATAAACTAGTATAATAGTCACCTGTGATGCCTGGCGGAATAACGCGCGTGCCATAAGTCGCGAGCGTGCTTTTGAAGTCAATGTACACAGTTGCTGCTGGATTGACACATCATCCCTCCTTTTTCCCCCTTCCTTCGCATAGGCCTATTCTTTTTGCTTGAGTAGAAATCGATGACAGACCTGGTACGCGGCATTACCCTATCTCTTATGCCCTCCGTACAATGAAGATGGCTCGTTTTTTTTTCCACATCGTCTTCAGAGTCATTCAATCAACCCGGTTTTAATCGTTTATTTGTTTATTATTTATTTATTTATTTATTTATCGAAACTGGACCACGCAGGAAGGGTGATACGATGAAAAATTTTTCAGAAGATCTGGCTGAAAGTGATCTTTACACATAAAAGATGGAACATATATTATAAGCCATCGAAAAATGCGTACTACCATAAGCCATCATAAAACGAAATGCTTGCTTTGCCGAACAATATACCATTCGTGCGCTTCTAGCAGCGAGTAAAACAAAAATGCCGGGGGAGGGGGGACGCAATCGATTCATACTTTATGCGAAACATAACAACGGCAAAAATCTGTTGGGAACCTCCATTCGAATGATGTCGCAGTAATAGAGACAAAAAAAGGCCACCCATCTCTGTTGTTCCTTTAGAATTGGCACGACTACTGCCAATATTCCTAAACCTTTAATGAATGTTCATTTTTGATTTATTGCAGGAAAGTAACTTTATTTGCCAGACACGGTGACTACTGTAGCAACTCACCGCAAAAAAAGCACAGAAAAGCAAAGTGGTGTGAGAACGTTTCACATTCAACAATATTAAACTATGAGATTTAGTTCAAAATGTCTTACTTTTTTAAAATCATATTCAGAATCGGCTCTTTCGCTTGGTATACCGGATCGTTCTTGAACTGGTACGGAAGTGAACTCAGCAGTTGAAGTGAACTTCTCTACTATAGCGGCAAGAAAGACAGCGACAAGTGCAGTTCACAGCATCTTAGCCATACTGCTGTGGTTTCAATCCTCTGACGCTTTACTGAAAAAGCCGCAGTTGCGTCGTCTTATATTCTCGTAAGCGCATTTCCAGCAGCACTACTTAGGAAAGGGTACAAGATAATGGCAATACGTCAAAGTCGGGCGATGTTCAAGAGCTGTACATCATCTGTAAACTACACTGGCTCACTCATAAAGTACCATGACGCAGACGGCAATAACGGCAACTTCGCTGGGACTACATCAAATGAAAATAACAGCCGACATTGATGGAGCGAATTAACCATTGCGCCCATAATCAATTAGTGCTACTTTTATTTACCTCGTGATGTGCCACATGTCTGTCTGAACTGCCATCACTCACGTAGGTAGTAGTGCTTAGCCTGTACGCTCAATTCGTGCAGTACAACTGTAGCAGCCGTGAAATTAGTTGAAAATTGGGAGCCAATTCCCTCTTCTAACAAAGAAAAGTGAAAGTCTGTTTTGAAAAGCGGCAACAAGCGAAAACAAATATTTTGCTTTAAATTGACACCTTTCGAGGCTCATACGAGGACTTTAGTCCTTGAAAGTACTCCGCAAGTAGGTATACAGGGGCATTAGCGCAGATGCGCCGCTTTTTATAACGTGGTGATGCCAGTTCAGTCGCCTGTTTTTCTGAGGCAAAAGATGTTAGCTCAACTGCGTCAGTGCGTGATAACTCGCAATGTAACATACCGTGCCTTCGTTCAAATGTGCCTTATCGCTCTTCGGAAACTAATAAATTTACCTTGATCTCTATCTTTATCACAATACATACAATTCCCGCATGAAAGCACCAAATTTCTTTAGTTTAAAGGAACTTGTTATTCAAAATAGCTTACTTTGAACGTGTCGTATTGGGAAAAAAGACCGCCAATTACAGGAATAGCAGCCGAACACACCTTATCTATTCAGCGCTTGTGATTTGAGACGACACATCATTTGAATTCTTCCGAGACTGCACCAATACACCCTGACGGTATAGATTCCACACTCGCATCTATCCACAGAGAAGCAGCCGTATCACCGAACCAGAAACAAAAAATCGAGAGCTTCATACGGGAGTACGCCTCATGTTTTTCCTCGTCATCGAAAATGCAAAGAACAATCTATCACCAAACACCGCATCATGATTGATCAATCTGTTAGACCTATTCGCCAGCACTCGTACCGAGTGTCACCAAAAGAGAGAGAAGTCATCAGAGGCCAAGTTGAAGAAATGCGCAGGGACGACGTGATTCCACCGTCGGCCAGCCCATGGGCCTCACCTGTAGTACTGGTAAAGAAAAAGGACCAGACCTTGCGCTTTTGCGTTGACTACCGAAAATTGAACGTCGTCACAAAGCGGGATGTCTATCCCTTTCTAAGGATTGATGACACCCTTGACAGACTACAAGACACAAAATTCTTTTCCTCTCTAGACCTCAAGAGCGGATACTGGCAGATAGAGGTGGACGAACGAGATCGCGAGAAAAGTGCTTTCGTGACCCCAGATAGGTTATACGAGTTCAAGGTACTCCCATTTGGCCTGTGTTCCGCACCCGCCATATTTCAGCGGATGATGAATACTGTGCTGTCCGGGTTAAAATGGCAGTCCTGCCCTGTTTATTTCGATGACGTCGTGATCTTTTCGGCCACCTTCGATCAGCATGTGGAACGACTACGGACTGTGTTCGAAGCGATTTGTTCAGCAGGGCTGACAATAAAACCCCAAAAGTGCCATTTTGCATTTCATGAACTGTTTTTCCTATGTCATGTGGTTAGCTCCGAAGGCATTCGACCTGATCCCGAAAAGACAGCCGCTGTAAAAAAGTTTCCTAGACCAACGGATAAAAGGGCTGTGAGACAATTCTTAGGACTTTGTGCCTATTACAGAAGATTCATCAAAGATTTTTTGAAAATTGCGGAACCACTAACCCGACTGACGAAAGAAGCCACGCCTTTCGCTTGGACAAGCGAGCAAGAAGACAAGTTCAATGAGCTACGACAGCGACTCCTAAACCACCCGTCCTGGCACATTTCCACGAAGAAGCCGAAACAGAGATTCAAACGGACGCAAGCAATTTGGGGCTAGGCGCCGTCCTTGTACAGCTGCAAAACGGAGAAGAAAGAGTGGTCGCATATGCTAGTCGCACTCTTTCGAGAGCTGAAATAAATTATTCGGCGATAGAAAAAGAATGTCTGGCGGTAATATGGGCCACACAGAAATTCCGACCGTACTTATACGGTAGACCATTTCGAGCAGTGAGCTACCATCACTCGCTGTGCTGGCTCGCAGGCCTAAAGGACCCTTCTTGGCGACGCTAGATGAAGCCTCATGTTTCAAGAATACGACATAACAGTCGTATACAAGTCGGGTCGCAAGCACAGCGATGCTGATTGCCTGTCACGCGCACCAATAGAATCTGCACCTGTGAAATATGGAGACCACTTTCTGTTTCTTGGGGCTGTCAGCACCGCAGACATGACTGAATATCAACGATCTGACGCGGAGTTGCCTAAACTGATCAAGCATCGAGAAGGGCAACTCGTGCGTGTTCCTCGAGTTTTCTTCCGGAGATCGTCCCCGTACCTGATGAGAAACAACGTTTTATACAAGAGAAACTTCGAGCACAGCAGTGAGAAATTCCTACTCGTCGTTCCTTCGGCCTTGCGACCCGAAATCCTGGAAGCCTACCACAATTACCCAGCAGCAGCACACCTCGGAGTGAGTAAAACATTGGCTCACATCCGCACCAAGTACTACTGGCCAAAGTTACTGGATGCTGTACAGCGTTATGTAGGGACATGCAGAGATTGACAGAGACGCAAAACGCCTCCATTGAAACCTGCATGATTTCTCCAACCAATCGAACCACCTGAATCTCCGTTTGAACAAGTAGGAATGGATCTACTTGGTCCATTTCCTAAGTCATCAATGGGCAAACGATGGATAGTAGTGGCGACAGACTACTTAACCCGGTATGCCGAGACAGCCTCTCTCACCAGGGGCATGGCTATAGAAGTCGCTGCATTTTTCGTCACTGACATTGTACTACAGCATGGTGCGCCAAAGGTGGTTATCGCGGATCGAGGAACTGCAGTCACAGCCAATCTGACGGAGTCCATTATGAAACATACCCACACATGTCATAGGAAAACAACGGCTTACCACCCCCAAACGAGTGGGCTAACCGAACGACTCAACAGAACTCTAACCGATATGTTTTCCATTTACGTTGACTTGGAGCACCGTACGTGGGACAAGATACTGCCGTACGCCACTTTCGCTTACAATACTGCTGTGCAGGAGACAACTAAAGTGACGCCATTCCAGCTAGTCTATGGTCGAATAGTTACCACACCATTAGATGCAATGCTGCCTGTAGGCGACAATACAGAGCACAAGCCTGACATCAGCGAATTCATTCAGCGAGCCGAAGAAGCACGGCAGTTGGTGCTACATCACATAAAATAACAACAACGTGTGGATGCAAACCGTTACAACCTTCGTTGGAGAGGAGCCGACTACGCACCAGGTGACCGAGTTTGGATTTGGACTTCCGTGCGGACACCTGGCCTTTCCGAAAAGCTCATGCGCCGCTATTTGGGCCCTCACCGAGTCCTTCGTCGCGTCAGCTCGTTGAACTACGAGGTGCCACCGGAAGGACAAGTGAGCTCATCAAGACGCCGAAGGTGCACAGAAATCGGGCATGTAGTCATAATGAAGCCATACTATGACAGGCAATGAACAGCGAACTATACACACCCGATCATGAGGAATACCTATTTCTCCAATGGAAACCACGCATTCAGACCATCTCAGCAACACTGCTTTTACGCATCGGGACGATGCGTTTTTGGAGAAGGGATAATGACGCAAGGCAAACGCAGTATTCAAACTACGGGCGCTAGTTCGTGTGCCCCCCTAGAGACCAGCGGCTTGATGATGAAACAAGAAAAGGCCGTGACGGCGCGCGCCTCCTCTGGACGGGATTTTGATCAAAAAGAAGTGGTGCACCGCTCGAGGGTCTCTCGGAGATTGATCCACGGCAGCGTAATCTTGATAACAAAATTACGTTGCCGTGTACCACCTCTTAATCTCTACTTAAACAGGTCTGGTCTGGTGCCATCCCCTCTGTGCTCAAGCTGTAACGAGCCTGAGCATATCGACCATGTCACCGTTCAAATATCAAGGAAAAAACTGCTTCGAAATTTTATTCAGAAAACTAGGAATATCGCTTAGTACTCCCAATATTTTGTCTTTTAGGGCCACTTCATTGGGACACAGCGACAGGAACATCTACGGGGCTCTCTGCGAATTTATATATAACACAAAAAGACAACCTTGCTGAGTCAACAATCAGCTCTCGAATTTTACTAACCACACTACCACTTATTATTTAGCTGATACACTGCAATGATTCAACTTTCTGGAGAAGTTCATATAACGATTACACCTCAGATATTCAACAAATTATATTATTTCTCCCCCCTTTTTTTAAATTGCGCCAAAATATTTTCACAGTCAAAACACAGTAATCATATTCCCCTAGTCTAGAAATCCTAAAGGTATTGACTTGCATTAACCACCGGCTTCTTGGCCAATCCCCCGTAGTGGGCGAGAGTCACAAAAGAAAGGAACAAGCAAGCAAGCAAGCAAGATTGATTCCCTTTTGCTCATCACCTGTTGGAAACGCCGCTACATTTTCCTTTATTTTCAGGCACAAGTTAGCCACAACACACAGTTATTCGTACACCATTTGAATTGTAAGTAACAATATAGTAATAAACTATTGTAAACATTCAAATTCAGATTTCAATTCAGCTTCTTTATTTTTCTGGAATCACAACAAGAAAGGTACACCGTCTAAAGGAATAGCAATAGCTGACGCAAGGCATTTGTACCGGTTTGAGAGAAATCAAACAGCAAATATAGAGAAAATTGTTCGCAGCATACAATATTTATTTGTTTCCGGAGTCCTCCACTACAGCGTCTCTCATTATCAAGTGGTGGTTTTGGGACGTTCAATCCCACAAATCAATCATTGTTTCAGTGCCAATTGGAACAGACAGACGAAAACACCGTTCACAATACCTACTGACCAAACAAAAAGAAAGATCTTGTTCAGAAGTTAAAAAAATTAAAAAATCCCATCGTAAAAAATAAAGATAGCATAACTGCCAGTACGTTTTATTAAGTACAATATTTTATCCAAAAATAAGCAAAAAATAAACGAAAATTTAAGGACGTTTTTATTTAAATATTGTAAGACATTTCCTTATGGAGAAAGAAAAAATACATTTGTATACACAAAATAGTAGCATGCGATTTATTTCGCAACTTGAAATTGTGCGCGTTGTTTATTAATAGCATGTTAAGTTGTTTTTAAAGCGGTAAATTAACTTTAAGTCCAACTCTCCTTACAATCAGTTAGGAAGAGATATGGTTTGATATTTCGTAGTTTGCTTACCTTAATTTGTTCGTGTTCTTGGCATGAGCCGCTTTTGTTCTCTAAAGCAGTACATTAAATCATTTTTGTTGCTATTGACACATGATTTTTCATGATTTACTTACTGGTTGTAGTAGCTTGAAATAGAATACTTTATTAGTCCTCAAAATTTGATGCTTTATAAATAATGGTCGTGCTCTTAAATCCTATGGCTTTCACCTTTATTGTTCAAACAGCGTAGTGAAAGTTTCTTTAGTACCACTAATTTCTAGTAGTTGCCTTGTGTTGACGTCTGCCATACTATATAGCTGTAGCTGAATTTCGAGTAAAACAGAGCATAATAAATTGTTTTATTCGGCATCACAGGGATGAAAACGGCAGCTCTGTATAAACAACCCACAGATTCAGCAATTCCACTGCTACTCCATCAATATGTGCATTCCAGGATAGGTGCTGTTCAAATATTGCAACAAGAATCTTTTGCGTTGTGAATCTGTTCATATGCTCCCCTTCAAATGTAACGCTGAACTCAGTATTCATTATTTTATGCACTACGTGAAATATGACGGGGGAAGATTTTCTTCACTTCACTACATGCGATTTTTCTTTAGCCAGCATGATAAAGATGATAAATAATTCTTAATTTTCTTACTGGAGTGATTTTAGCTCTTTACTTTCAAAGAATCATTTTCTGTTGTTTGCAAGAATACTTATTCCAGGGGATTCAAGGGTATTTACTAGAATATTTCGAAATGCAAGTAACGAAGGGGGCCTAGAATTGACTCCTGTGGGGCACGTTGCGTTATCGTTAGTTTGGAAGAAGTGATGTCTTCAGTTTTTTTTGGAATGCGAAATCACATATAAAACAACAACCCACCTGTCACGTAGTTACGGTATAGAGCCTACAATATACCATTGTCACAGTCTCCACTTTCCTACCAAGACTCTGCCGATTTACCATTAGGCACCCTGCAGACGTATCTACCACATCACAAACGCACATATATTACATTCCAGTTAAAGAACGCATCGTTCATTCAGCGTGTTCTTCCCTTTTTACTTTAAGTTCCTGTACAACAACCATGTCTAAATCTTCTACAATCAGATGTTATAGGTAGTTTTGCCGCCGTTTGGCAGAAAGCCCACGTACATTTTGCGTCGCTAATCTAATTGTCGCCATCTTGATGAAAGAAAGTCGAGTGAGCGACGCTTACCTTACGAATACGAATCTACTGCCAGGCTGATGCTCAAGGCATTGTCCCAACGCTGCCGCGTGGAAGCGATGGCGAACGCAGGCGACCAGCCACTCGTCACTGACCTTGATCTTCCTGGGCCAGACGCTGCTCGGACGCCGCGTCTCCCTCATCCGGGTGTCGTTTTTACTTGCATAGTTCTGCAGTTTCCATGTCCAAATTAGTGTTGGGGCTGATGGCTGGTTCGAATTTCTGTTGGGTCTCCATTCGAGTTGACCGCCGATGTATTCAAGTACTCATATCTGTATTTTGATCTGTATCGTGCTAAAACTTCTCCTTCTCCCCCGTGACTGCATAATATGCTTCCACCGCTGCCTCCAATGCCCCAACCTTCACTGCTCACTATTCATCTATGAGCGATTCAGTGTGGTCCGCATATTTTTCTCCACTTGTTGCGCTGCCGTCAGAACGAGTAAAGTCCACCTGCTCATGCCCAAAAGCATGGCAACTGGCGCACCCGGGCACCCTGCAGTCGTGACGAATCTATCCAGAGTTTGGACCACCCAGGCAAAATGGGGCTTGACCTGGCAAGACCATCAGTGTTGTACCGCTTCTGAGCCACATCTGGTGTGGTTTGCCATCAGAAGTAACGCCTTCTTTTAGTATTAGCCGAAGGAATCTTGTAGTTGACTCAACTCCTTCGAAGTCTTCATCTCCCCACTTGTCCCTGATGTATTCTGTAATTTCACGGTACTCCAGTAAGGCACGCCCTACAATCTCTGCATTGACATAAAAGGCTGCCCAGTGCACTTTGAGACGTACTTTTTCCATGTCTGTGTCAATGACGAGGCAAGGCCAGTCTTTCAATCAGATTAGGCCAGCGCCCAAAAGTGCTTGTAGGGCTTGGGTAAGAATCCAGACGTGTGATATCTGATTCGCTCCTATATGACGATGCCTACTTGCTTGAGCGATTTTCGGAATTCATCAATCCCTGGGGACGCCCTGTGGTCTTTAATTGCAGAACCGATGTGCGTTCAAGTCTTTCTGATGGCAATAATAACAGAACAAAACGGTAGTACTTGGGCAGTGGTGTGCACGGAGCAACCGCGGCCGGCGTCAACTGCTTTCAGAGCTCTTGATGAGCCAGCCACTCCACTTCCGCACTCGTTCGTGTCCAGAAGCAGAATGTAGAGCCAATGCAGTACATGAAACTCTGATGCAAAGTCACCTTAGGCCGGCCTAATGTCGGGAAAGAGTCTCGTTAGTAGAAGCAATAAAGTGTTTCAAAAGAGGTAAAGAACAAGCAAGTGTTCCACAATGTGAATTGCTTAACTACTGGGTCGTACAATGGACGAAGTCTTTACAATGAATTGTTCTTCATCACTTAATAACTGTGACGCATATTCAATTCAGGCATAATTCTAGTAGTGCTGTGCAGCCAAGTTTTCCGAATTGACTGCAACGTGGTAAAACATAGCCTAGCGGATCAAAAAGCAACATTGAGACGGGGTTGGTAAGAACGGAAGGTGATGCGCGCGTCTGGCGCCCGGCTTCACAGGGCGGATTTCACCGGGATACACGGAGGATGCATGCACGCATCTATTTTTGCCTGTCCCTAATAACCAATGTCAGTGACTGTAAGATCGGGCAATGCGACGCCTAGCAGAAATCCGCCCGCGTGAGTGTGCAGATTGCGGCAGGGATACACGGGAATACGTGCGCACGTCCGTTTTCGGCGTGTGCCTAACGCCCAACGTCAACCAACTCTGGATGGGCTAGTGCCGGTCACGCAGCTTCTTCTGGTCAATGGACGGTATCTATAAGCAAGACGTTTTGGGGGCGAAGCTCCTTATGCCGTGTGTCATGCGTCCATGATGTGTGAAGTAGTAGTAGTTGTGGTGGTCGTAGTAGTAGTAGTAGTGCGGCGTTGTAGTACGTAGCCATCTTCGCAGCTGAGGAGCAGCACGCCCGCACTCAATCGAATTGAGGAGGAAACCCACCGACATTAATCATAAATGAAAAGATAGTTGTGTTTCCTTTAACAGTGAACCCCTCTCTACGTCCCTTTGACCACAGTAACTCTGACGAAGAGTTAGGATCCATGACATGAATTTACCACTCTGCAAAAAACGAAACGATGGGTTAATTCCCTTTCTTCCTCCTCTACACTTACTCACCGGGTCATACGCTGGAAACTATCTTTTTTATATTGGCGCCACTATATTCTATGGCAACTGTGAAATGAAAAGTGAAAGGTGTGTTTCATGTATGAAGGCCAGGAGTGGTCTATGCATTGAACCGTTTATCCAGCGCGTCATGTCAGGTGGTCGGCCGCGGTGGTGGTGAAGGCCACGTGTATGGCGAGTGCGAGCCTGGTGAAAGCCCGAACAGCTTCGCGATAGGTGATCGAGCGTTGCCTCTGTGGCTGGAGCAACGCAGAATGGGCATGTCGTTGGGGAAGGCTGTGCACCCGATGCCCATGTAGACCGAATCGCAGGAGTCAAGGTGGTGCCTTGACTCCTCAATTGAAGTACACGCAGAGGGTGTTGAACAGCCGCTGGATGGCAAGTGGCATCTGCTTCCGATTGAGCCGGTGCCTACTGGCGGGTCCACAATATACGTGGAGAGGACAGATGCATTAGTGAATCAGACGGTGTATATTCGAGTCTATACCAAGGGAGCTGGTCGCTTTTCACAGCTTTTGAACTGCCGGCGTGGAGTCCGTATACCCAAGAAACTTATCGTGTGAGAAGTAATTTATTTTAGATATCATTACTGTTAACCCGTACCGTATTGCAGTGACCTCCGCTAATACTGATTGAAACGGTGCCTCTGTTACGTAAGAACTTGTATGTTCAGTTTCATGTAGCGCGTGGCATACGAGTCTGGTGTGCAGAACGCAGTTATTGATAGCTACGCCTACGTATACCACTAGAAGGTGTTTGAAGGTAGTGATCACGCCATCCTGCACCACTTGTCGGGTAGTTGTCACGGGCGGGTCAGTGGTCGGTTATTGCTGGCCTGTTCTTTGAGCCTTGTTGGAACGTATGCCAACGGTGCGCCAGGCTGTGGCAGCGTTAAATTGTAGTAGTGGGCTAGAGCCGCTGCCACAGGAACAGCTTGACTGTTAAGGTAGTGAATGGCTCGGCGCTGGTGTACAATTTTGTCCATGGCATTGAGAAGCGCTTTCGCCTGGAGTATCGCGATGGGCGTTATAGTAGGAAGGCATTTTTGCGCCCTCATGAAATCTGGGTTGGCGGTTTTGAGCAAGTCCCAATCTCTCAATGTCCGTCGTTGAAACTGAGCTTGATAAACAGCCGAGATTGTAGGATTGATCAGACTAACACACGGGCACCTCCGGTCTTTCGAGGAATGCGACTGATGAGATGGAGGGTAATAGAACTCTTCCGACGAGCAGAGCAGTCCTACAAATTCGCAGGTTCAGATGTGTCCAGTTAAACCCCGAGCACACAGATTGCGGATGCAGGAGTGAGGGTTTGGCCATTTAGGATCAAACAAATCGGCGTCTGGAAGAGGCGACGGTGGCCTCGTTTGTTGGTGATAGACATGAATGCTGTCTTTGTGGAAGATAGTGTCAACCCTATGCGCGCACACCAGTCCGACGCCTTGTCCAGAGCGCCTGTTTGATAACCGTACGCTGGAGAACGTGCGTCATAGAGGTTGTTTGGGGCTAGGGGTTCTATTTGATGTCTGCATAGCTGTGGGGGAGGCTGTGTGCAAGCAGCGACCGGATCATACCTCTAGGTTGGACGCAACTATAAGAGGGCTTCAGGATTTCGACCCAGCTCCGGTAGACTAAAAGACGCTGGAGGACTTCATTAAGGAGGGCCAGGCGAACCCATTTTTCTGCTGTGTCCGTCTCGGCTTTGAACACGAACAAGAAAAAACGATCATCATGGCTCTGTACCGGTGAAAACGACGAAGTTTAATGAGCTTGCATACATACATACATACAAACATACATACATACATACAAACATACATACATACATACGCACACACATACATACATACATACATACATACATACATACATACATACATGCATAATATGGCATTGGTCCTCAGAATTAGCCCCCCTTATGCATCAGATATACTTCCTTAGTCCCTTCGCATAAAAGCATTGCCGTTGGTGCGATTTGAGTTTAAGGTAATCAGACAGTGGCACGCACACACCTGCGGGTATGTTCCACTGTCTGGGAAGAGTGTTTGATGGCGTAAACGCGACGGAATTTTCACAGTATTCATGTCATGACCAGCGAGTCGTATTCGTCAAGCTATGTTTCCCTGCCATACTAGTTTTGGTTTTCACTAAGTTAAGAGGGTGAAATTCAGACGTAGGCAGCTAAATGATTCATAGATAATTATTATATAAATAGATAGATAGATAGATAGATAGATAGATACGCAAAATGCCTGTAGTAGGCAAAGAAATGCTTTGGATATAAAACTGGATGATGGTTAAACCGTATTGTAGAATATTTTTGATCCCGTACTCCGTCTTCCGGAAGCTGAATTAACTCTAATTTATAACACGCTTACTTTGCTTGCGCATGAAATTATAAATGCGACTTTTATACCATCCAAGGTGTGACTTCAACGCCCGATGTCAATGTAATATTGCTTGTGAGCTGTCAAACGGTACAGTAATGGATCTATTGAACATGACTATGTTGAGAACTCCATTATCCATGTTTGGCTCAGAATGGTATACATCACTATAAGACGAGAATGAATTTACGAAATCAGTATAGCTGTCTGTACACAAATGTATTATAATGTACGAGGCATGCCAGCAAAAACAATGACAAAGGAATACTTCCGTAAGCCCAAGCATTGATCGTTCAGAAAGGAGACGCTATTTCAGAGCCATGCGCTTCATGACAACTCGAAGCAAAGACGAATTCTTCAGACGTTGGCTTTTCCGATATTAGTGTTGGAGCTCAAAATATTTCCCACATGCACACCACGTCGAATCAAATTGCCGTGAAACATCAGCGGCAACATTCAAATGACAAAGGTCATGAACGATGAATCTGAATTTATAGTTTATGTATTACCAGCGCAATGCGAAGCGCAAATCAAACACATGCCCTGATCTCAAGTTACACGTACGAATCATCACTATAACACTAGCAAAAAACTCCTTCATTTTACTGCGGCTTGTTGTGCATATGCATGCATTCCTAACCACTCGATAAGACCACGCATAGTACAAGGCAAGATTCACGAATAAATTTAGAGCAGTGCATGAAAAATTATGTTACTAATAAGCTTCCCCTTTAACAGACGAAGGTGATAGTGATATTTTTTTCCTAGTGCATACTTCTAAGACATAGTGCTTGAAGTCTTATAGAACTTGCTGTGCACGCACTACATGAATTTGATGACCCAGTAGCGTATGTGCCTTCTGTAGTGATGACTTCCTTCAAATTATGATGTCATTATGATGATCACACCCTCTGAAGCCCCATGGAAATCAACGCCTGTACCACGGAATAATATGCTAACATTTCTTGTTGTATTGTGAAGCATGTGGCTACGACAACGTGTTTGTAAAGCGTGAAAGTTACTTTCACTGCAGTTCCAAGAAGAGCAAGCTATTTTCACGGTGTTAACATGTAGAGGCATGGCTGTGTGTTAGAATACCCGCTTGCCACGCAAACAACCCGCGTTCCACGTTCCCCGAAGAGGTGGGAGCATGGATACGCTTCGAAGACTCAACGACGCAACGAAGGACCATCCAGCGGCTTGAAGAGGCCCTGGCAAAGCAGAGGAGAAAGGGAGCCGACGCCCCGGATAACCAGCACGGAGAAGCCCGAGTATCCAACGCCTAGCCGGAGCACAACGTCCTCAAGATCTAGGCCCTGGCACTATAACACTCTATTAGCCATAGTCTTCAGATAGGGAATACCTGCGCCCTACGTGGCCGGTGACTTCCCGCAGGTCGGATGCGTAAATGAATGTTGTTTCTCTCTCTCTCTGCGTTCAATACCCACTAAGCCCCACATGGTCGAAGTTCGGACACCACAGGCACCCAAAATTTTTTTCTTTCCAACTTTGTAAATTTTTTGGTTGCGAAGAGCTGCTGATTTTTGCTCACAGCCAACGACACCCACGCCGCACTATCTGCGCTACGAGCTCTTTAACGCTATCGCGTTGAAACACGCGCGACATATTGCAGGCGATGACGTAGTGTAGGGGTCAGTTTGGTAATTTTTAAGCATGATGCTTCACCCACCCAGGCACTTTCTGCCCAATCTGGAAGCACTTGTTGCTTACATGTTGCGCATGTTGCTAAATTTTTAGTTGACCATGTTTTTTCTTTCCCATCAACAAGGATTACTAAATGGATTTGCAGATTTGTGTGGTGCCATTCATTGCTCTAGCGAGTTTTTTAGGCATCTTTTGACAGCCCGAATGCTTTTACCCAAGAATAAATTTCCCTACGTTTATTACTATGACATTTTAAATGACAGATACTTTGCGTGGCATTTACTGTCTTTATTGAATGCCGAAAAGTTTTCGTCATTGAAAGCCTCGTTTATTATTGAAGACCAAGTTTAGATCACCTCAGATTACTTATTCTTGCGTACTATCGTTATGATTACAGTGCTGTGCGCGTGTATTTCTGTGCGTTTAGTGGTATGGATTAGACGCACAAACGCATTAACAAACACTTGTCATTGGTCGGGCCAGAACTTCAGAAATTTTGCAATTGTTTGAGACTCTCTTTTCACTGAGGTATAACAGGAAGAGCGGAGCTTATTGTAGACATAAGCTGAGCATTGGCGCCTACGCTGGAATGTTCGACAGGCATCTCTCAAAGCCTGCGCATTTCACTGATGGCCCGTAATACTATACTGTGGTTATGGTGCTAGGCTGCTTACCCAAATGTCACGGCTTTAAACTTAGCTGCAGCGGTCGCATTTTGGAGGCAGCGGAATGGTAGAGTCCAGTGTACTTCTATAAAAATATGCGGTAAGAGCACCACATGGAGTAAATTCCCGGAGCCTCGCCACGCTTATATACTTGTTTTGGGACCTAAAACCACAGCGACGATTATAACTTTACAGACGAACACATTACCAATGCCCAAGTGATTGTGGTCACCGCTGTTTTAGTTAGAACGTGCATCGCTTGTTTTCGAAGCTTAGTTTTTTTGGCAGAACGTCGCCTGAATGATTTGTCATTCGCATGACGACTATAATCTTGAAAGCTACTAACAGGTGGCATGTGGTATAGGAGCCTGTTCCCTGGCGCAGTCGAAAAGCCGTGATCCAAGCGTAATCCAAGAAGACACAAAAGACATTTCGCATCATTGAGCTAGCCACTGGCAATAAAACTACTACTGTGAAGAGGTTTATTAGCCGTTAAAGGCAGCGACGAGACAGCGTGATGAACCGTCCAGCGATCGGCACAGCAACGAACCGAAGCACGAGCCGAGAGAGCCGGTCGTTGGCGATGCTGCTCGCTGCAGGCACATCATCTTCTTCACAATCGCCCCCGCAGAAAAAGGAGCCATCCTTGCGACAAGAAGTTTCAGGCAAAGGCTCATGGTACGGTTTCAGTCGGGAAACATGGACGATGTCACGTGCACGCCGGCGCATGTCGTCCGATCGGGAAACTTGTTCAATTAGGAAATTAACCGGAGAGGTTTTCTCCAAAATGTTGTAAGGCCCCTCGTACCGGGGGACAAGTTTCGAGGAGAGTCCCGGTGTTTGGTATGGGATGGCAAGCCACACAAGAGACCCTGGGGCGTAGCTGGGATCCGGAAGAGAGGTGCTACGGGTTGCTTTCTGGCGTTGTTGCTCTTCCGACGTGAACGTACGGGCGAGCTGGCGGCACTCTTCGGCTTGTCTAGCAGCATCGGAGATAGGTGGACACTCGGAAGCATCAGGACGGTAGGGAAGTAGGGTATCGATTGTATGGGAAGGCTCACGTCCGTAAAGAAGAAAGAAAGGTGAGAATCCCGTGGTGGTTTGTACTGCGGTGTTATATGCGAACGTGACGTGTGGGAGAACACGGTCCCAGTTGCTATGATCAGATGCCACGTACATAGAAAGCATATCACCTAGCGTGCGGTTGAACCGTTCCGTTAGTCCGTTAGTCTGCGGGTGGTATGCTGTCGTTTTCCGATGAATGACGTGGCATTCCGAAAGCAGCGTTTCGACGACCTCGGAAAGGAAAGCGCGGCCTCTGTCACTAAGGAGCTCTCGAGGTGCACCATGTCGAAGGATAAAGCGCTGCAAAATGAAAGAGGCGACATCCTGAGCTGTAGCGCTCGGCAAAGCGGCTGTTTCGGCGTAGCGTGTCAGGTGGTCAACCGCCACTATAATCCACCGATTACCATCTGGTGTCAATGGAAGGGGACCGTAGAGGTCAACGCCGACGCGATCAAATGGCTTGGCAGGGCATGGAAGTGGCTGCAATGCGCCAGTCGCACGTGGCAGTGTTGATTTACGTCGCTGGCAGTCAGGACAGCACTGCACGAATTTACGTACAAAATTGTACATGCCGCGCCAGTAATAGCGATGGCGAAGGCGTTCATATGTTTTGAACACTCCGGCGTGGCCACATTGTGGATCGTCGTGAAGGGAGGCGCATACTTGCGATCGTAAAGTGCGTGGAATGACCAGCAACCACCGGCGGCCATCGGGAGCGTAGTTGCGTCGATGAAGAAGTTGATCGCGGATGGCGAAATGGAAAGCTTGACGTCGGAGGGATCGAGATACTGGAAGGTTGGGCGTGCCAGATAAATATTCGATAAGAGAGGCGATCCACGGGTCACGACGTTGTTCGGTGGCAATCGAGTCGAGATTTAGCGATGACAAGGTCTGGAGGCAAGTGTTTCCGCACGTCTGATCTGGTGGTAAAGGTGAGCGGGACAGGGCATCAGCGTCAGAGTGTTTGCGTCCGCAGCGGTATACGACGCGAATGTCGTACTCCTGGATGCGGAGTGCCCATCACGCAAGGCAGCCAGAAGGGTCTTTCAACGTGGAGAGCCAGCAAAGCGCGTGGTGATCAGTTACTAGATCGAACGGGCGGCCGTATAAGTACGGCCGGAACTTTCCAAGCGCCCACACCAGAGCCAAACACTCTTTTTCTGTCACGCTGTAATTAGTTTCGGCTTTCGTCAGAGTGCGGCTAGCGTAGGCTACAACGTATTCTGAATAGCCGGGCTTTCGTTGAGCGAGGACCGCGCCTAGCCCGACGCCGCTGGCGTCGGTGTGCACTTCGGTAGGAGCCGTCGGGTCGAAGTGGCGAAGAATAGGTGGGGAAGTGAGCAGACGGCGCAGAGTAGTGAAGGCAACGTCACACGCAGGGGACCAGGAGGTGAGGTTCACGTCACCGCGAAGAAGCTGGCTTAACGGTGACATAATAGATGCAAAATTTCGAACAAAGCGCCGGAAATAGGAGCATACGCCTACAAAACTGCCAAGTTCTTTCATGGTCGTCGGCTTGGGAAATTCTGCGACTGCTCGAAGTTTTGCTGGGTCTGGTAATACGCCGTGCTTGGACACGATGTGGCCTAGGATGACGAGCTCGCGTGCAGCGAAGCGGCATTTTTTCAGTTTAAACTGCAGACCAGCGTTGGTAAGACAACTCAAAACGTGCCTGAGGCGAAGGAGGTGCGTAGGAAAGTCGTGGGAGAGGCTCTACCCCAATGGAGCAGCAAAACACTGGGCATGAACGTAAGATGAGCGACAGGAAGCGCCACCCTGGTTCCTGCGTCTATGGTGTTACAACAGCAGTGTTACACTTGTTCCTCTAAAACTTTGACGAAAGCTGGTTCATCAGTCATTCCTAATTAGGGAACCAGTTTTTCTTACAATATTTATATACGCAAAATGAACTCATTACAATTACGTGTTGAAACATGGAACATGTCACTACAATAACGTTACATCAAATATATACCACCCGATAATCCTGAGACAAAATAAAGTGAGCAAGCTAAAACGTGCATTCAGCTACGTGTGACGTTGTAATAACTTGAAGATGTGGCCTGGCTCATGCACCATGACTTTACACCATTGTGAGTTTCTCCTCGTCATCTTCCAACCATCAATAACTTCTAATGTCAATAAATCTCCCTCCACCTGAAAGCACGCACTGGTTATAATCCACAAAGGAAGAAAAGCAGTGTCAAAGTGAAAAATGTCAAAATGCGCAGAAGTTCCATTCTAAAAGGGAGTTCTTTGCCTCGCGCGAGAAATCGACAGCAAAGAGAAGCAGTCTGGTATTATTTCGGGGAGCTCTGGTGGATGAGGATGGCTCTTGCTTCTGGATAGCAAAACCATGTCTTGCAGATCTTCACTGAAGATGGCATGGGTTGAGGTTGTAGGGAACCAACAAGGCTCGAATTTCATGTAGCAAGTTAAGGTTGGATATCTTTGGCATCGGATTCCACGTCGCGGCTGCAACAGATGCTTTGCTTCTAGCCGGCATGTGCGAGAAGCAAGGCTGATGGGGTGTCGTGTGCTTCCTGCGTTGTGCAAATGATGGCTTCTGATCTCTTTCATTATTTCTGTGGTGTTTTTCTGATTGGATCTTTGACACAACCTTGACAATAGGTTTAGGAAACTTCTTCGACGTTGCTTTTTGCGAAGATGGCTTGAATGTCGACTTTGTCTTTCCTTCTTTACTTTGTGTTTTTCTGTTGACCTTTTTGAGACACGGTTGTACCCTTGGTGACGTTTCTCTTAGCTGCTGCTCTGGTTCGAGTAACCGCTGTAGTGTCAGGGGTTTGTTAAATATACATCCCTAAAGTTCGTCGTGTTGTTGCGAAAATTGGTGAGATGAACGTCATTTAGGACGATAAGTTGAGGTCGCATTGCAAGATGACGTGATCAGTGGATGGTTGGTAGTCCATAATCAACTGCAAGGCTTGCTTTTCGATGAACACAGTGTGGAAGACTGATGAGAAAGCTCCCAAGAAGGTTGCCAGTCGTTGTTCATAATGTATTGTTCTGCCAGTTTGCAATGTGAACGTTTTCGTGGATCCAAAGTTTTCATACTGCTTCGACTCTTGGTGTTACTATTGGACTACCATATTACAGCAGAGTTTACTGGCACGAGTTCAATTGCCTCATGTTAATATTTTAGCCGCGTAATAGAGCTGCAAACTTGGGTCAGAAAAGATCGGGTGTGGCTTGATAATTTAAGAATCCACCAGCTCGAAAGTGGTAAATTCTACCGTCTTAACAGTCTTTCTGTAAGCTTCACTGGCGATACTGTTGTCAGATTAAGTCTTGTGATGTAGGGCTTGAAAGCGACATGAAACAACAAGTGATTCGGATGGTTTAGTAGTACCTGGAATAACATGGGACAGTGAACACGTTGAAATGCCGAACGGGCAAGCTCGCCATAGATTCGGTCTTTCGCCAAATAGTTGAAACGCATTTTGATAAGCAGATGCTTTACCTTGCCTTTAGGGACGTGCAAGTTCGTAGTCAGTGTACCAATGCGTGGCCACATACTCGGAAAAATCTTATGTTGGTACAATGAGGAAAGTTTTCTCTCAGGTCTTGTTTAGAAAATATGCTTTTACGGCAAGACTTCTGATAAATGTGATGAATGATCTGACAGGGGCGTCTCAGTAAGCAGGCATTTCGTACGTAGCGAAGCCACGGAGCAGTGCTAAAGAAGTCAGGGTGTGGGTTCGACATTCTCTCCCACCCATCTGTCCGTTATTGGCTTAGGCAAAGTTGGAAAAAAGGGGATCCTGGGCATTATGCCGATGCCGGTGATTGGACCTTTAGGCCCGCCGGTGCAATCGGCTCAACCCTTTTTATTTGGCCTAAGCTTCACGTAGACGGCAGCCCTCCGCTGACCCATCCTGAGGAAATCGGCAGGCACCTTTTCTTAACTCTCTCTCTACGCCTATGTCTTTCCTAACACTTTTGACCTTCAATGTTTTTGTGTTTCTTCCTTTTACTTTTGAATTTCTTGGCGTGAGAGATAAGCCTATGCAAATAGCCTACCGTAATTTAGGCGCATTAGGTCACGGTAGTGTTGTATGACTGGCGTCTCCAAGTTTTTGTTGATTTGATTGATTGATTTATATGTGGGGTTTAACGTCCCAAAACCACTATATGATTATGAGAGACGCCGTAGTGGAGGGCTCCGGAAATTTAGATTACCTGGGGTTCTTTAACGTGCACCCAAATCTGAGCACACGGGCCTACAACATTTCCGCCTCCATCGGAAATGCAGCCGCCGCAGCCGGGATTCGAACCCGCGCCCTTCGGGTCAGCAGCCGAGTACCTTAGCCACTTAGACCACCGCGGCGGGGCTCCAAGTTTTTTTTTTGTATCCACAAACTTGTGGCGTCCCCTCGTTGGGCTCCATGACGTGTGGTCGCCCACGTTGCTGAACACAAATACGGCTTGCACGCATAGAGCATTCCCCTTTGTTTGGAATCGTACCGGCTTGAAGCGGGTACGCACAGGTGATATTGCCACGTTCCATTTCCCAAGTTTTTGTTATCGTCCCGAAACACCACACGATTCTCAGCGCAAACCGCGCCTGCAGTTTTCTAGAAGGTTCCGGACTGTAGTAGATCATTTCGATAAGATCACGCCGACTGTGAGAACGGTACAGATTGTTCTGGAACCTACGCCACCACCGGCGATAACGCTAGAACATTCGACGGCAAGACTATAAATGCCGACGCGCTTCGCCGCTTGTGAGTTGTTGATCGAAGGCCGACGCTCCGTTCGCCGCTATCAGTCCGAGACTGTTATCTGTGCGAGACTGCTGCTGTAATTGGACTTTCCGTTTACCGGGCACAGGTTCGCCATAATAAACAGTTAAATCCCAACACGAAGCCTCCTCTCTTCGGCCACGTCACGACCCCGTGACATCTGGTGGACGTGCTGCTTCGTTCATGTAGCGGACGCCCCCGTCAAGCCGTGAACCCAGCCCACGTAGCGGAGAAGACACCGGCGCCAACCAGGAGCAGCGAACAAGCCGCCGACAGCAAGGGCTACCACCGGAGTACGGGCTCCTACAAGACAAGGCGTGGAAGACCAAGGCCATGACCGTGACTGCAGCGACAATGACAACCGCAGCGTCCCAGCCCACGATGGTCATGCATCAATCCAGGGAACCACCAATTTTCCATGTGTCATCGTTCGAAGACCCGGAGTCCTGGCTAGAAACATACAACCGTGTGGCCACCCTCAACCACTGGGACAATGACGAAAAGCTGCGTCGTGTGTTCTTCTATTTGGAAGACACCGCAAGGACCTGGCTTGAAAATCGAGAGTCCACGCTCCGAACGTGGGATGTTTTCTGCGGCGCAATCCTGCAAACGTTCGCGAGCGTCGCTCGCAAAGAGAGGGCCGCTGCTTTATTCGAGACCCGGGTTCAACTACCAAATAAAAATGTCGCCCTTTTCACAGAAGAAATGACCCGACTGTTCCGTCACGCTGACCCAGACATGCCTGAGGAGAAAAAAGTTCGTTTCCTCATGCGAGGGGTCAAACTGGAGCTCTTCGCGGGACTGATGAGAAACCCACCAAAAACCGTTCAAGAATTTGTAGCCGAAGCGACCACTATCGAAAAGACCCTGGACATGCGCACCAGACAGTATAATCGTCGCCTGACTGCAGACTGCGCTGCTGCTCAAGCCAGTAACTCCGGAGACTTGCGTGAAACGATCCGAGCGATCGTGCGGGAAGAGCTGCGCAAGCTGTTGCCTTCGGCACAGCCTCAAGTGGATTCAATCGCCGACATTGTGCGAGAAGAAGTTCGGCAATCGCTTCAAATTCCCCACGCACCGCTGCCCGAGCCGGAAGCTATGAGCTACGCCGCTGCACTGCGCCACAACGCTTCTCCCCGTCCACGCCGAAACACCGCTCCATCGCACTTCCGTCGGCAATGCCACCGCCGCCACCACCCCCACCGACGTCATACCGTTCGCCAGCGGCCCAGCGCAGTGCAGCGAGGGAGACTGACGTCTGGCGCACCCCTGACCATCGCCCGCTCTGCTACCACTGCGGCGAGGCCGGACACACATACCGCCGTTGCCAGTACCGACAGATGGGACTGCGTGGCTTCGCCGTCAATGCACCGCGTCCACAGCCAGGAGAACGACCACGTGACATCGCCGACTACCTGACAGGAACTCGGTGGACACCACGAAGCCCTTCGCATTCGCCGTCGCCCAGCCGCCGCACGTCACCGCACCTCCGGCAGTACTCTGGCCCAACGCGGGGCCGGTCTCCTAGCCCGTATCCGGGAAACTAAGGGCAGCAACCAGTGGAGGTGCGGTTGCTGTGCGACGAACTACCGAAGATCCTCCAACGACGACGACGCCGCGACGGAGCTTTCCGAACACAACGCCAACCAGGCAAAGCCCTGACGGCGAAAGCTCATTTACCGAAGGTGGTCCGACGACTCAGCATGGAAGCAGCGGAACAAGCCGACGCAGCCGTGACCCGACGCCACGCCCTAACTGTAATGCGAGACGGCGAACTAGCGACCTCGACATTCTTATCGACAGCCACAGTGTGACCGCTCTCGTCGATACGGGAGCCGACTATTCTGTCATCAGTGGGTCGTTCGCCGCGAAGTTAAAGAAAGTTAGGACTGCTTGGAAAGGCCCTGAAATCCGCACAGCCGGAGGTCATCTCGTAACGCCTGCAGGAATCTGCACAGCGAGAGTCACCATTAGCGGCCGTATATATCCTACAGACTTCGTAGTCCTACAGCGTTGCTCGAGAGATGTCATCCTTGGCATGGACTTCTTATGCCTCATATGTGCTGTCATCAACCTAAAAACAAAGTCGATAACGTTATCCACAGAAGAACCACTACCGCCGCGCACGCCGTCAGGACACCATGCCTTGAATGTGCTGGAAGAACAAGTCACCATTCCGCCTCGCTAAAGCGTCATTATTTCAGTCGGCGCTCCTAAATCACCTGACTTGGAAGGCGTCGTTGAAGGCAGTCAGCATCTGTTGGTCACCCGAAATATTTGCGTCGCAAGAGGAATTGCAGAGCTGCGGGGAGGCAAACCAACGGTTATGCTCACGAATTTCAGCAATGAGTACAAACATGTGAACAAAGGAACAACGGTCGCATACATCGAAGAAATTGTCGAAGCCACTAGTGCTTTCGCCCTCGCCGATTCTGCGGAACCTCTTCAGAGGAACGAAGCCCCTCCCATAGCTTTCAACGTCAATCCCAGACTTCCGAACGATAAGCGAGAACAGCTCAAGGCCCTGCTTCTGCAATACGAAGATTGCTTTTCGTCGTCATCGAAAATTCGGCAGACCCCAATCACGAAACATCGCATCATAACCGAAGAAAATGCCAGACCACTCCGTCAGAGTCCGTACAGGGTTTCGACGCGAGAACGTGAGGCCATGAAGAGACAAGTTGATGAAATGCTGCGGGATGACATTATCCAGCCGTCCAAGAGTCCATGGGCATCCGCCGTGGTGATAGTGAAGAAAAAGGATGGGACCCTACGTTTCCGCGTTGATTATCGCCGCTTGAACAAAACCACAAGAAAGGACGTGTATCCCCTCCCACGAATAGACGAGGCACTTGATCGGCTCCATAACGCCAGGTACTTTTCGTCAATGGACCTCAAGACTGGCTATTGGCAAATCGAAGTCGACGAAAGAGACCGAGAGAAGACGGCGTTTATAACACCGGACGGCCTCTTCGAGTTTAAGGTGATGCCATTCGGCCTTTGCTCAGCTCCTGCAACGTTTCAACGCGTTATGGATACAGTACTGGCAGGATTGAAGTGACAGACTTGCCTTGTGTACTTGGACGACGTCGTCGTGTTTTCCTCGAGTTTCGACGAACATCTTCGGCGCCTTGAAGCTGTACTTCAAGCCATCAAGACTTCCGGACTCACACTGAAGCCAGAAAAGTGCAGATTTGCGTATGAGGAGCTCTTGTTTCTGGGGCACGTTATCAGCAAGTCTGGAGTTCGTCCCGATCCACGGAAAACAGCCGCCATCGCCGACTTCCCGCCGCCCACTGACAAGAAAGCCGTGCGCCGATTTTTGGGCCTTTGTGCCTATTATAGGCGGTTCGTGAAAAACTTCGCCCGCATCGCCGATCCTCTCCCTAACCTTACCAAAGCCGACGTGGAGTTTAAGTGGGAAACGCCGCAGGAACACGCTTTCCAGGAGCTTAAACATCGCCTCCAAACGCCTCCGTTACTTGCCCATTTTGACGAATTCGCCGAGACAGAAATACATACTGACGGAAGCAGCGTAGGTCTTGGCGCTGTTCTTGTGCAGAGGGCTGACGGACTTGAAAGGGTTAATAGTTACGCCAGCTGATCGCTATCCAAAGCAGAAGCAAATTATTCCACAACAGAAAAGGAGTGCCTCGCCATCATCTGGGCTACGTCGAAATTTCGCCCCTACCTCTACGGCAGGGCCTTCAAAGTTGTGAGCGACCACCACGCATTGTGTTCGCTAGCCACCTTGAAGGACCCCTCAGGCCGCCTCGCTCGATGGAGCCTGAGACTTCAAGAATATGACATTACTGTCATTTACAAGTCCGGCAAAAAACACTCCGACGCCGACTGTCTCTCTCGTGCGCCTCTCGACCGACCGCTACCCGACGACCCGGATGACGACTACTTCTTAGGAACGATAACTACCGACGACTTCGCTGAACGACAGAGGGCCGACCCGGAACTTAAGGCCCTAATAGAATACCTCGAAGGCAGGACTGCCGAAGTCCCGAAGGTATTCAAGCGCCCACTTGCGTCGTTCTTTCTACGGAACGATCTTCTACAAAAGAAAAACTTTTCACCGCTTCGAGCTAAGTACCTCCTTGTGGTGCCTTCAGCTCTGCGACCAGAACTCCTGCAGGCCCTTCACGACGATCCGACGGCAGGGCACCTCGGTGTTTCTCGCACGCTCGCGAGGATACAAGAAAGGTACTACTGGCCACGTCTTACCACCGACGTCACTCGTTATGTGAGAACATGCCGGGACTGTCAGCGACGCAAGACACCGCCGACAAGGCCAGCGGGACTTCTGCAGCCAATTGATCCACCTGGCCGACCTTTCCAGCAGATTGGTATGGACCTACTGGGGCCGTTCCCGACGTCGGCTTTCGGAAACAAGTGGATCGTGGTAGCTACCGACTACCTCACCCGCTACGCCGAGACAAAAACCCTGCCAAAAGGCAGTGCATCCGAGGTAGCTAAATTTTTCGTCGAAAATATCGTCCTACGTCATGGCGCCCTGGGGGTCCTTATCACCGACAGAGGAACGGCATTCACTGCCGACTTAACTCAAGCGATCTTGGCATACAGCCAAACAAACCACCGCCGGACGACAGCGTACCACCCACAGACCAACGGCCTCACCGAGCGGCTTAACAAGACGATCGCCGACATGCTGTCAATGTACATCGATGTCGAACACAAGACGTGGGACGCCATTCTTCCGTATGTGACCTTCGCATACAGCACGGCGGTGCAGGAAACGACGCAGATATCTCCATACAAATTGGTCTACGGAAGGAGCCCGGCAACGACGCTCAATGCCATGTTACCCAACGTCACCGACGAAGAAAACCTCGATGTGAGCGAGTACCTTCAACGCGCCGAAGAAGCCCGACAACTTGCGCGTCTCCGTATCAAGAATCAACAGACGACCGACAGCCACCGTTACAACCTTCGACGACACTTCGTGGAATACCAGCCCGGTGAACGTGTTTGGGTGTGGACGCCGATACGCCGACGTGGACTAAGTGAAAAGCTTCTGCGACGGTACTTCGGACCGTACAGGGTGGTTCGACGTCTTCTACAAAAGATCTTCTACAAAAGAAAAACTTTTCACCGCTTCGAGCTAAGTACCTCCTTGTGGCGCCATCGCACTTCCGTCGGCAATGCCACCGCCGCCACCACCCCCACCGACGTCATACCGTTCGCCAGCGGCCCAGCACAGTGCAGCGAGGGAGACTGACGTCTGGCGCACCCCTGACCATCGCCCGCTCTGCTACCACTGCGGCGAGGCCGGACACACATACCGCCGTTGCCAGTACCGACAGATGGGACTGCGTGGCTTCGCCGTCAATGCACCGCGTCCACAGCCAGGAGAACGACCACGTGACATCGCCGACTACCTGACAGGAACTCGGTTGACACCACGAAGCCCTTCGCATTCGCCGTCGCCCAGCCGCTGCACGTCACCGCACCTCCGGCAGTACTCTGGCCCAACGCGGGGCCGGTCTCCTAGCCCGTATCCGGGAAACTAAGGGCAGCAACCGGTGGAGGTGCGGTTGCTGTGCGACGAACTACCGAAGATCCTCCAACGACGACGACGCCACGACGGAGCTTTCCGAACACAACGCCAACCAGGCAAAGCCCTGACGGCGAAAGCTCATTTACCGAAGGTGGTCCGACGACTCAGCATGGAAGCAGCGGAACAAGCCGACGCAGCCGTGACCCGACGCCACGCCCTGACTGTAATGCGAGACGGCGAACTAGCGACCTCGACATTCTTATCGACAGCCACAGTGTGACCGCTCTCGTCGATACGGGAGCCGACTATTCTGTCATCAGTGGGTCGTTCGCCGCGAAGTTAAAGAAAGTTAGGACTGCTTGGAAAGGCCCTGAAATCCGCACAGCCGGAGGTCATCTCGTAACGCCTGCAGGAATCTGCACAGCGAGAGTCACCATTAGCGGCCGTATATATCCTACAGACTTCGTAGTCCTACAGCGTTGCTCGAGAGATGTCATCCTTGGCATGGACTTCTTATGCCTCATATGTGCTGTCATCAACCTAAAAACAAAGTCGATAACGTTATCCACAGAAGAACCACTACCGCCGCGCACGCCGTCAGGACACCATGCCTTGAATGTGCTGGAAGAACAAGTCACCATTCCGCCTCGCTAAAGCGTCATTATTTCAGTCGGCGCTCCTAAATCACCTGACTTGGAAGGCGTCGTTGAAGGCAGTCAGCATCTGTTGGTCACCCGAAATATTTGCGTCGCAAGAGGAATTGCAGAGCTGCGGGGAGGCAAACCAACAGTTATGCTCACGAATTTCAGCAATGAGTACAAACATGTGAACAAAGGAACAACGGTCGCATACATCGAAGAAATTGTCGAAGCCACTAGTGCTTTCGCCCTCGCCGATTCTGCGGAACCTCCTCAGAGGAACGAAGCCCCTCCCATAGCTTTCAACGTCAATCCCAGACTTCCGAACGATAAGCGAGAACAGCTCAAGGCCCTGCTTCTGCAATACGAAGATTGCTTTTCGTCGTCATCGAAAATTCGGCAGACCCCAATCACGAAACATCGCATCATAACCGAAGAAAATGCCAGACCACTCCGTCAGAGTCCGTACAGGGTTTCGACGCGAGAACGTGAGGCCATGAAGAGACAAGTTGATGAAATGCTGCGGGATGACATTATCCAGCCGTCCAAGAGTCCATGGGCATCCGCCGTGGTGATAGTGAAGAAAAAGGATGGGACCCTACGTTTCCGCGTTGATTATCGCCGCTTGAACAAAACCACAAGAAAGGACGTGTATCCCCTCCCACGAATAGACGAGGCACTTGATCGGCTCCATAACGCCAGGTACTTTTCGTCAATGGACCTCAAGACTGGCTATTGGCAAATCGAAGTCGACGAAAGAGACCGAGAGAAGACGGCGTGTATAACACCGGACGGCCTCTTCGAGTTTAAGGTGATGCCATTCGGCCTTTGCTCAGCTCCTGCAACGTTTCAACGCGTTATGGATACAGTACTGGCAGGATTGAAGTGACAGACTTGCCTTGTGTACTTGGACGACGTCGTCGTGTTTTCCTCGAGTTTCGACGAACATCTTCGGCGCCTTGAAGCTGTACTTCAAGCCATCAAGACTTCCGGACTCACACTGAAGCCAGAAAAGTGCAGATTTGCGTATGAGGAGCTCTTGTTTCTGGGGCACGTTATCAGCAAGTCTGGAGTTCGTCCCGATCCACGGAAAACAGCCGCCATCGCCGACTTCCCGCCGCCCACTGACAAGAAAGCCGTGCGCCGATTTTTGGGCCTGTGTGCCTATTATAGGCGGTTCGTGAAAAACTTCGCCCGCATCGCCGATCCTCTCCCTAACCTTACCAAAGCCGACGTGGAGTTTAAGTGGGAAACGCCGCAGGAACACGCTTTCCAGGAGCTTAAACATCGCCTCCAAACGCCTCCGTTACTTGCCCATTTTGACGAATTCGCCGAGACAGAAATACATACTGACGGAAGCAGCGTAGGTCTTGGCGCTGTTCTTGTGCAGAGGGCTGACGGACTTGAAAGGGTTAATAGTTACGCCAGCTGATCGCTATCCAAAGCAGAAGCAAATTATTCCACAACAGAAAAGGAGTGCCTCGCCATCATCTGGGCTACGTCGAAATTTCGCCCCTACCTCTACGGCAGGGCCTTCAAAGTTGTGAGCGACCACCACGCATTGTGTTCGCTAGCCACCTTGAAGGACCCCTCAGGCCGCCTCGCTCGATGGAGCCTGAGACTTCAAGAATATGACATTACTGTCATTTACAAGTCCGGCAAAAAACACTCCGACGCCGACTGTCTCTCTCGTGCGCCTGTCGACCGACCGCTACCCGACGACCCGGATGACGACTACTTCTTAGGAACGATAACTACCGACGACTTCGCTGAACGACAGAGGGCCGACCCGGAACTTAAGGCCCTAATCGAATACCTCGAAGGCAGGACTGCCGAAGTCCCGAAGGTATTCAAGCGCGCACTTGCGTCGTTCTTTCTACGGAACGATCTTCTACAAAAGAAAAACTTTTCACCGCTTCGAGCTAAGTACCTCCTTGTGGTGCCTTCAGCTCTGCGACCAGAACTCCTGCAGGCCCTTCACGACGATCCGACGGCAGGGCACCTCGGTGTTTCTCGCACGCTCGCGAGGATACAAGAAAGGTACTACTGGCCACGTCTTACCACCGACGTCACTCGTTATGTGAGAACATGCCGGGACTGTCAGCGACGCAAGACACCGCCGACAAGGCCAGCGGGACTTCTGCAGCCAATTGATCCACCTGGCCGACCTTTCCAGCAGATTGGTATGGACCTACTGGGGCCGTTCCCGACGTCGGCTTTCGGAAACAAGTGGATCGTGGTAGCTACCGACTACCTCACCCGCTACGCCGAGACAAAAACCCTGCCAAAAGGCAGTGCATCCGAGGTAGCTAAATTTTTCGTCGAAAATATTGTCCTACGTCATGGCGCCCTGGGGGTCCTTATCACCGACAGAGGAACGGCATTTACTGCCGACTTAACTCAAGCGATCTTGGCATACAGCCAAACAAACCACCGCCGGACGACAGCGTACCACCCACAGACCAACGGCCTCACCGAGCGGCTTAACAAGACGATCGCCGACATGCTGTCAATGTACATCGATGTCGAACACAAGACGTGGGACGCCATTCTTCCGTATGTGACCTTCGCATACAGCACGGCGGTGCAGGAAACGACGCAGATATCTCCATACAAATTGGTCTACGGAAGGAGCCCGGCAACGACGCTCAATGCCATGTTACCCAACGTCACCGACGAAGAAAACCTCGATGTGAGCGAGTACCTTCAACGCGCCGAAGAAGCCCGACAACTTGCGCGTCTCCGTATCAAGAATCAACAGACGACCGACAGCCACCGTTACAACCTTCGACGACACTTCGTGGAATACCAGCCCGGTGAACGTGTTTGGGTGTGGACGCCGATACGCCGACGTGGACTAAGTGAAAAGCTTCTGCGACGGTACTTCGGACCGTACAGGGTGGTTCGACGTCTCGGCCCACTTGATTACGAGGTTGTCCCCGACGGCATCACGAGCTCTCAACGACGCCGATCGCGACCTGAAGTCGTCCATGTCGTGCGCCTCAAGCCGTTTCATGCGCGTTAACAAACTGAACTAGTGTTTTTTTGTATTATTGTTGTATCGTAATTTATCCATTGTACTTTCTTGCATTATTATTGTACCTTCATCTTTAGTTAAAGCATCAGGGACGATGCCTTTTTTTAGAGGGGGGCAATGCCACCTTCCTTTTCCCAAGTTTTTGTTATCGTCCCAAAACACCACACGATTCTCAGCGCAAACCGCGCCTGCAGTTTTTTAGAAGGTTCCGGACTGTAGTAGGTCATTTCGATAAGATCACGCCCACTGTGCGAACAGTACAGATTGTTCTGGAACCTACGCCACCGCCAGCGATAACGCTAGAACATTCGACGGCAAGAGTATAAATGCCGACGCACTTCGCCGCTTGTGAGTTGTTGATCGAAGGCCGACGCTCCGTTCGCCGCTATCAGGCCGAGACTGTTATCTGTGCGAGACTGCTGCTGTAATTGGACTTTCCGTTTACCGGGCACAGGTTCGCCCTAATAAACAGTTAAATCCCAACACGAAGTCTCCTCTCTTCGGCCACGTCGCGACCCCGTGACAATATAAAATTTTCAACCGCCCAATTGAAACATTTCCACTCTCTCATGTGATTCATTGTGAGAAAGCTGGAAAGCAAGCCAGGACTATATCTCCCTTCGTGTGAAAAGTCTAGCCGAAGAAATTGGTGTGCCAATTTGAGGACACTGTTTCGCTGCTACCGCTGTGTATATCCCGCCATGGCAACGGCAGATCATAGATTTGAATAGGTCCTTCATTGAAGGTACTAAAAGTGAGCCTATTGGGCATACTTTGGACATACATTGAGCTTCAGCATAAATATTCATATCTGAAAATTTTCACCAATGCCTCAAAGACTCGCACTTGTGTGTCCTGTGTAGCAGTTAGTCCATCTTGTTAAGATGTAGGTGTTCCGCACCACAATACGAGCATCTCAACCGCTGAGGCACACGCGATATTATCAACCATAAAACATACAACAGAGCCAGAACTCTCAAAATCAGCGGTATACGATGATTCCCTAAGCGTAGTATTAGCTCTGACATCTTTAAGGAACACAAGAACCCTTATCTTGTCTCTGACTTGTCACTTGTATGCACAATCTATGCACAGCGACAGTGTGTCGTAGTCTGCTGCATGCCAGGACATCGCGAGGTTCAAGGAAACAAGATAGTGGATCAGCTAGCTGTTTCCGCCCACAAGAATGTCACTGTCAATACATCTACAGCTGCCCTGCACATGAACTCAAGCCCTTCATTAAGCGAAAGCTCAGAGATTATTGGCACTGTGTAGGACCTAAACAAACAAAAAATAGGCTTCACCTCATCATGCCACATATCGCGAATAGGCCGCCAGTATTGAAGTCATGCTACACAGCTGTAACACTTACAAGATTAGGATTAGGGCATACAGACAGCGCCCACTCACACCTTTTGTCCGATGGCAATCCACCTCTGTAAAAAGTGCGGTTAACCTCTCACCGAGCTTCATGTTCAATGCCAGTTTTACAACGCCCGTGTGCTGATCCATCGACATCTTTTAAAGCAGCACGCCGATTAATATGTCGAAAGCGGATGGTTTCCCCTTTTATTCTTCAGAATGGATTGACAGAGGCCTATAATCATGGCAGAGCTGTGTTGTCTAAATACAAGTTCGTTCTGTATTCGTGTGCAAACTATTAAATTATGAAGGACGCACGCACAGTCCGATATATTTGCAGTGCGGCTCCTGGGAGACGCTACAAAACGCAATTCTGGAATGCCGTACATTCGTTGTGCAGCGAGCAGCGTATACGAAGAACTATTGACTTAAGGGACTTAGGCATATGACACTTGCCGGTTGCTTGTTCCCAGGAGGATGTGCATCTTTGCTTTACCAGGTACATCGAGCCATGCTATCTTTTCTAAAAAACGTTCCAGCCCCTCATTTATAGACATTTTACGTGTGACATTTTATTTTTGTTTACGTGTGGTGCTAAGTTTTCTTGCTTTGGGTGTTTTTTCCTTTCTTCTTTCACCCATTTAGTTCTCTTATTTGTTCCCTTCCTCTATGTCTCCATTTCCCTAAGAAGCAGGCAGGCGTTAAGCATTTATAGATGGCAGCTGTCAGCTAGTTTCCTCCACGTTTCCACAGTGTTTTCGTTCTTTCTGTGTAAACAAACCAAATAATAACGTATAATATTCATAAAATGAATTGTCAATAACCTGCAGCACAAAGGCGCATACCAGTTGCAGGTACCCGCTCGTGGGTATGTGCCACTTTTTGGCGAATAGTGTTTGAAGATGTACGTGACGAGATCGTGACATTACTTATGTTATAACCAGCGATTCGTATTAGTCAAACCATCTTGCCCTCCTAATCTATTATTGACTTCCCGCATGTTCAATAATGATCACGAGAGCACTGAGACGTAGGCGGCTAAATAGATCGCTAGATAATATATAGATAGATATATAGATAGATAGAAGCAGAGAAGAGTGAGACATAAAGGACAGAAACAGACAGACAGACAGACAGGCAGGCAGGCAGGCAGGCAGGCAGGCAGACAGACAGACAGACAGACAGACAGACATGTAGATGGATAGATAGATAGATGCAAAGAAAGGTGCTGAAAGTACTTGTTGTACGCAAATAAATGCTTTCCAATAAATGTTTAAGGCTTCCTTATCCATAATGTTTACAGTATTTCAAGCAACAGACATCTTTGTTTCTGAACACTCCCATGCAAGAGCCGCTCTATTGTGGATGAGAGAGCCTTGGTTGTTGGGGAGCAGAACTGCAACGCTTAACACATGGAACTGGGACACAAATACAAAACCTCAGAAAGAAAGAACAATGACTAGACGCAGAAGACTGCGGCCTTACACCAGAAAGCTTTTGAGAACTACGAGGAGAGGGTCTAATCTTAGTGTAGTAGTCGGATACTCCGCAGATATTACCTTTACGAAAAAAATTGCAAAAGCAAAACAGCTAAGCACGCTCATAAACCTAGGTAGCAACCACAACGTTATGTAAACCAAAATAAAAGCAGACACGCAAAAATTTGGGTCAGACAATCAGACTTGTAGACTGACCAAATTGGAATTCACAAAGAAGCATATAGTATTATCTGAAACGAAACGTACTAGAGCTGGTTGCTTGAACAGAACGCTTGGCGATGCAAGCCGTCTTTCAGTAAGCCCAATATAAACAGGTGAACTGTAATTTTCTACATATGTGGGAAGTGACAGATGGTCTCTTGAGGAGATAGAAAAGCCAGAGGTACAATAGCACGCTCTTAAGAAGGTTAGTCCTATATAACAGAGACATCATGCGGAACAACTTTGAAACAACAATAGGAGGACACATGAACCTGTACAGATAAAAATCTGACTACCAAGAACCTGGGACTTTCAGGACCATTTGAGTACTAAGGACATTGAAGGCACGTACAGACCAATCATCAACAAAATATTACTTTCATAAAACAACACTGAAGTAGTTTTAATTGTTGAGGTGGATGCCCGGTAATAATAGCCTGATAAGCGAGCAACGCACCCGCTTCGGAGAGGCACTGCAAACGCCTAACAAAATGGAGATATCTAGGAAGCCGAGACTCTACTTTCAAAGTTCTCTCCTAACTGTAAGCTTTTAATTTTGGACGACATCAAGATAGTCATGATGCACGATGATACATCTGTCAGAGACATAATGATTTGGTTGTCTGCTTACGGATGCACAAGCCACATCAACTCACCCACTAAAGTTATTACCAATAGTGCCAGTCTGCTCGACATCTGCGTAACAAATCCAAATTAAAGCTACTGGAAAAATGGAATTCAGTACACAATCTAGCGAGTATCTGCCTATATTTTGCATTACGTGTTTGGAATCAAAATACGGCTCGCTCAATAAGGCTATACTTTTAAATAGCGCATGGATGATGCACAAGAAATACTATTTAGGATAATGTACATGACAAATATTGGGAAAGTGTCTACAATAAAAATAACGGTGATGAAGCATATGACTTATTTTTCAGGTTGCTAAAAAATATGACGAAGCAAATACAGGACCGCAAAAGTTGAAAGTACAGAAAGCCTTAGATGGATGTCGCGTTTCACAAGGAATCAAGGAAAAAAACCTCATTTATTTTGCTTTCATCCAGAAATGAAAACCGGAATGTTTTGCGAACTATAAAACCTACTCAAATAACTTTAACTGTGGCTTAAATACAGTGAAAATGAAACACTACTAAAAGATATTCAAAATAATTATTGATAATCATCGAAAGGTCAGGAAAGTAGTAAAAGCTCATACTGGTAGAAGCAGACAAACAAGTAATGAGTACAAAACGCCTGCTCCAAATGGTTCAATTCCAGCCAGTGAGATTTGGCAGATTGTGTGAATGCGTTATTTGTTAACTTTGGCACGAATGAAGTTGTTCATGGGGATTCTAATTCTTCAGTGCATATTGTCACAATCAAATCGTCTGTGTTTTTGCAACCGACTAACTCAGGAAATGTTACACAAAGTATTAGTAAGTTAAAAATAACGTGGCAG
This sequence comes from Rhipicephalus annulatus, assembly GCA_013436015.1. Lineage (NCBI taxonomy): Eukaryota > Metazoa > Arthropoda > Arachnida > Ixodida > Ixodidae > Rhipicephalus > Rhipicephalus annulatus. Next base: position 1,696,556 of record WOVY01009410.1, on the reverse strand, counting down.
CCAGTTGTGTTATATAAGTTCTGTGGAAAGAAATTGATATCGCCTCTAATATGTTATGTTCTTGTCCACATTCTAAATCTTTATCTTAGTATAGGTATGTTCTCGTAAGCCTTAAAGGTAGCAAGAGTTACTCCTTCGCTGTCGACGACGCCGACGCAGCCACAACGAAATCGGAAGCACCCGCCCCAAGACGAAAAGGGTTTTGACGCCGAACCTTAGCAGCCTGAAGAAAACGTCATGACGCAACGTGGAAGCAGCGGAGCAAGTAGACATACCCGTGATCTGATGCAACGACCAAACCGCAACGCACGATAACAAACCAGCGACCTCGATGTAATATTTGACGGCCACCACGTCACTGCTCTCATCGATACTGGAGCCACAATTCCGTCGTCTGTGGGTCTTTCGCGACGAAGTTGAAAAAAAGTGAGGACTGCGTGGCTAGGCCCCGAAATCGGGACCACTGGGGGTCACTTAATAACGCCGACTTGAGCATTCACTGCTAGATTCACCATGAATAACGAGACATCCTGCGAGCTTTGTAATCTCACAAAATTGCTCCAGGGATATGATACCAGGAATGAACTTTCTAAGTCAACACGGTGCTCTCATTGAACTAAGGTCTGAGCCAATCACTTTAATCTCAGAAAACATGCTGCCAACCTGTGAAACTCCATGCATTCACGCATTGAATGTGCTGGAAGAGCAGGTCACCATGCCGCTTTACTTCGGATTCATCGTTTCCGTTTTACCGAAAAAGCTGAAAACCTTGAAGCCACCTTCAAGGGAAATCAGCACCTTCTTCTAAACTGTCAGAATTGTCTCGCAAGAGACATAGCCGAGCTGCGTGCCTGCACAGCAAAGGTGCTGCTGACAAACTTCAGTAATAGAGATTCATCAACCGTGTTACGACGGTCGCCTACATCAATAATTTTGTGGAGGTCAGTAATTTGTTCTCCCTCTTCGATTCTTCCGATGCTGGTTTTACGAACTGAGCATAATTTCGATGTCAACCCGAGCATTTCGTAATACAAGCAAGACCGGCTCAAGGTATGCTTCTACAATTCAAGGACTCCTTCTCCTCATCATAGCGAATTCGGCAAACGCCCGTCACAAAACATCGCTTAACAAATGGAAGTGCCTGACCAATTCGACAAAAGCCCATACCAAGTTTCGACGCGAGAACGCCATGCCGTGAAACATCAAGCCGACAAAACGCTACACGATGACATCAATAAGCTGTCCAAGAGCGCGTGGGCGTCACCAATGGTATTAGGGAAGAAGAAACACGGGGCCCTGCGTTCTTGCGTCGATTACCGCCACCTCAACATAATAACAACGAAGAACATTTACCCTCTTCTACGTACAGACAACGCCCTGGACCGACCTCACAAGGCGAGGTATTTTGCTCGATTGACCTCAATACGGGCTATTGCGAAATTGAGGTTGACGAGAGAGATCGAGAGAAGACGGCCTTTATCACACCAGACACCGTGCTGCCTGGATGGAATCGGAAGAATTGCCCCGTGAACATGGATGATGTTGTACTCTTTTCCTCCAGCTTCGACGAGCATCTACGGCGCCTTGAAGCAGTACTTCAAGCTATCAATATCTCTTGACTAACCCTGAAGCCAGAATAGTGCCACTTCGTGTTCGAGGCGCTGTTATTCCTGGGTCACCTGATAACCAAATCTGGAGCCCGTGCCGCCTCAAGCAAAAAATGCACCATCGCTGATTTCCCGCAGCCCACAAACAAAAATGCTGTACGCCAACTATTCCGGATTGTGCGCCCTTTACAGATGTTTTGTCAAACGTTTTTCACAGATCGCCAAGCCGCTAACTTACCTCACGAAAAGCAACGTCGAATTCTGGTGTGAAGTGGCACAACAGGAAGCATTTCAGAAACCTCAGCGATGCCTCCAGACACTACCAATACGTGCGCATTTTGGCGAATACGCTGAAATCGAAGTACACATCGACGCAAGCCGGTCTGCACCGGCTCAATAGGCTTGTGTCTAACGCCTTTTTATAGTCCAAAGGAAACCAAGTATATAATTTCTGTTCCTAATAAATGTTATTCTTTTATTTGTAACAATTGTGGGTGCCTCCTCAGCTGATTTATTCTTTTGAAAACTATATTGAATTTTCGTTATTATGTTTTGCTTATTTAAGAAAGATATATGTCTAACAATAATTATGCTTCAAAAGACCTTTGATTTAATGGGTAGCATCGATACTGGGCGATATTTCGTAAGCATGTCTCGTGACTGCTTTTATATTATCACGAGGGTGAGATGTGGACCGAGGCAGCAGAGTCGATGATCAGATGAAACTCTTTATTTGCGCCGAACTTGTGGCCAACAAACTAAAAGTAATATAAAGGGATACACAATGGCACAGATAGCGGCGAACAGAACGTCGGTCGTCGATCAACTGGCAAGAGGCAAAGCGTGTCGGCATTTAGACCCTTGCTATTGAATATTCTAGAGTTATCGCTAGCGGCGACGTAGGTTCCAGAAATATATGTAATGATCAGGAAACGGGGGTAATTTAAACAAAGTAATCTACTACAGCGTCGAAGCTTTTCAAACATTGTAGGTGCAGTTTGCACTGAACGTAGAAAAAGGGGGCGATAACAAAGCTCGAGACACGAACGTGGCGTTGACCCCCTCTGAAAATGACATCGTCCCGATGCTTTAAAAAGATGAAGATACAATAATAAAGACAATAGGCAATAAATACAAGCTATAGAACACAGCAACATCAATAAAATACAGTCCTCAAAATCACGCTCGAGGCTCACGACATGAACGACTTCTAGACAAGCAAGGTGTCATTGCGAGTTCGTAATGCTGTCGCGAAAAGCCTTGTAGTCTAGTGGGCCGAGACGTCGAACCACTCTGTATGCTCTGAAGTCTCATCGGAAAAGTTTTGCCATGAGACCACGCTGGCGTATCAACGCCCGTACCCAGACACGGTCCCCAGACTGGTACTCCACGAGGCTTCGTCGAAGATTGTAACACCGGCTGTCCATTGCCTGCTGATTCTTGATGTGCAGGCGAGCGAGTTGACGAGCCTCTTCACCGCGCTGAAGGTAGGAGGTGACGTCAAGGTTCTCTTCGTCAGTGCCATTTGGAAGTATAGCGTCGAGCGTCGTTGCCGGGCTCCTTTCATTGAAAAACTTGTGCGGCGTGATCTGCGTCATTTCTTGCACTGCCCTATTGTACGCGAAGGCCACATACGGAAGTATTTCATCTCACGTATAATGCTCTACGTCGACGTACATGGTCAGCATTTCATTGATTGTCTATATAAGACGTTTGGTGAGGCCGCGCCCTGTGTAACATATTGTTACGTAAAATGAGATGGGACGTGACTAATTGCCAGTGTATTTACACCAATAAAATCGGAGCGCACACACAGAGTGAGCAAACCAGTCCTCTTCGTCGTCGTCCACTGAATGGTTCACTCTTCATGCGATAGGAACGTAGCAATATATAGTGGTATGGCAGTGACCTGTCAGGCTGTAAATGAGAATCGCCTGAGTCTTGTACACTGTAATTGTCGTCCCTCTAACAGTAATTAAGACCTGCGGCGCTCAGTGACGCAGAACGATGTTCTCAACGAGGAACCAAGAACTATAGCAAAACGTGCGCATTCGCTCGGCGGAGGTGTAGTAGATGGTAGTAGGGTGTCTAGTGGTAAGGTCGGATTACGTCCATAGAGCTTATAAACAGGTGAATAACTGGCTGTATCATGACAAAATGAATTATAGGCGAACCTCACGTGAGGTAGCGCTACATCCCATTCATGGTGGTGAGATGCGACTTACATCGATAGCATGTCCGTGGGAGTGCAATTTAGGCGTTTGGTAAGGTCATTTGTTTGAGGATGGTAGAAAGCGGTCGGTTTGTGTTGCGTTAAGGAAGAGCGCAAAAGTTCATTGAACTCGCGTGACAAAAATGCGCGCCCACGATCGGTGAGCAATTGCCGAGGAGCGCCACGCTGTAGAAGTACATCGTGGAGAAAACGTCGACAATGTCAGTAGCAGTACTGGCGGGGAGCGCTCTAGTGGTGACAAACCTGGCCGCATGGTCTATAGCAACAGCGACCCATTTCTTCCCAGAGTTTGATTCAAAGAACGGTCCGAGGAAGTCTACATCAACACGGAAGAAAGGTTACGTAGGGATGCATATCGGGTGAAGGAGACCAACAGGGGATGCGGCAGGTCGTTTTTGACGTTGGCAGTTATCACGGGAGGCCACGTAGTGTCGAACGGACCGCGCGAGACCACGCCAAAAGAAGCGGCGCCGGACGCGGTCGTACGTGCGAGATACGCCCAAGTGACCGGCAGTTGGTTCATCGTGAAACTCATGCAGGACCGCTGAAAGGAGATGGTTAGGCACGACTAGAAGTAGCTCAGGGCCATCTGGCTGGATTATACGACGGTACAGCATACCATTTAGGAGAACGAACATGCGAAGTAAGACGTCTATAGGGTCAGATTCGAGACGTGCAATGAGTGACCGCAAGAAGGGGTCGCGACACTGTTCGTCACCAACCTGACGAAACCTAGATATGGACATGATGCTCGGGCACGGCTCACCAACTGATTCATCTGGTTGGTCAACAGGGTAGCGGGACAAGCAATCGGCGTTCAGTTGAAGGCGTCCAGACTTGTAGGCGACTGAGTGGCAGTACTCCTGAAGACGCAACGCCCAATGACCAAGTCGTACAGAAGGGTTCTTCAGTGAAGAAAGCCAACAGAGGGCGTGATGATCTGCGACGACAAGGAATGGGTGGCCATAGAAGTAAGTACGAAATTTCGAAACCACCCAGACGAGGTCAAGGCAATCTCGTTCTGTTATAGAGTAGTTACGCTCCGACTTTGAAAAGAGACGACTTGCATATGTAATTACATGAACAGTGCCCCGATGAGTTTGGGCCAAAACTGCGCCAATTCTGCCACCGCTAGCATCTGTCCACACTTCTGCAGGAGCTTCTGGGTCAAAATGTGCAAGTATCGGGGGTGTCGTTTGAGCGGGGCTTAGTCAATAGCAAGCGTTAGTTTGAAGAAGATTCAAACAAAAGGGAACGTCGCGTTTGAGAAGGTCTGTGAGTGGGCGTGCGAGTGCCGCAAAGTCTTTTACGAACTGGCGAATATAAGAGCATATGCCCATAAAACTGAGAACATCGAGGATAGAGCACGGAGCGGGAAAGTTCGTTATTGCGCGCACTTTTGCCGGGTCTTGTCATATACCGGAAGCGACACAGTAATTTGACGAAGACCGAAGCGGCACTTCAAGGAATTGAGCTGGAGGCCGGCATGTGAGAATGTTTATAGAATGGTCGAAAGGCATTCAAGGTGTGTGGCGGAGGTGGGTGAGAAGATTATCACGTCATCTAAGTAACACAAGCACGTCGCCCATTTGTATTCTTGAAACAGCGGGTCAATCATTTTCTTCAAGGTTGCTGGGGCGTTAAAGAAGCCAAACGGCATGGCTTTAAATTGTTAAAGGCCTATTGGAAAAGGCGAGAGTAACGAATGTAGTTTTCTCCCGCTAGATTTCGTCTACAGCATTTTGCCAGTAGCCGGATCAGAGGTCGAGAGATAAAAAAAAGGTGGCGCCATGAAGACAGTGAAGTGCGTCGTCAATACGTGGAACAGGATACACGTCTTTCTTGGTTATTTTGTTGAAATGCCAATAATCAATACAAAAACGCCAGGAGCCGTCTTTATTCTTCACCAAGACCACTGGGGAGGAAGGGCTTGACGACGGTTCGAAGACGTCTTCTGATAGCATGTTGTCCACTTCCTTATGAATCACTGCTCGTTCTCATGCGGACATGCGGCAAGGCCGACGGTGGACGGGCGCAGAGTCACCAGTGTTAATTTGGTGCTTGACAATATTAGTTTGGCCCAAGGAATGATCACAGATATAAAAAGTGTCAATATAGTATGCCAAAACGCAGTAGAGAACGTCAGCCTGATCAGGCGAAAGGTCTGGTCCAATCATACTTCAAAAGATGGCTACGGCAGAACCGGGTAACCATGAAGCTTCGGCTTGGTCCGGAGAAGTTACAGCGACAACGTTTATGTCATAACCTCTCATGGCAGTGAGTTTACAAAGCGACATTTGGTAGGGCAACCCCTGATGAATGAGGCCAAAATTCAGGAGTGTAAGAAACACACAGTTGTCCACTATGGTGGCGGTGGTATGCGGCACTGTAACAGTGTGCGTCAGTCGTGTGTGTTATCGGTGTAACAATGTAGTCTCCATCGGGAGCTGAAGGGGTCGATGACAGACAGACGTGTCACAGTTCGAGGTGGCAAGCGAACAAAAGTGGTTGGACTCAAACGGCTGACGGGCTTTCCACAGGCATCAGGGAGCAGGGGAAGGTTAAAGCTGAACGTGCCAGAACAGTCAATTATAGGCGGTTGTGCCGAGAGGAAATCAAGTCCTAGTATGAGGTCATGGGGGCAACGACCCAGTACAGCAAAAAGGACTACGGCGTGAGAACCAGCAATGTTGACACGAGCAGTGCACATTCCGACGACTTCTACAGCGCCGCCATCAGCAACATGTATGGCTTGAGTCTTAGAGGGCATCATGATACTCTGCAAACGTCGGCGTAGATGTACGCTCATAATAGGTTAGTGGGGGCCTGTGTCAATGAAAGCAGTAACAGGAACATTGTCGACTTCTAATTCAATGAGAGTGTGGTGTGTTGGCAGCGTCAGTACAGCAATTCCGGGAGCCGTTGGTGTTGCAGCTTCACCTTCATGAGCTGCAGTATCTAGTTTTCCTGCTGCGATTATCCAGAAAAGCTCGGCGAGGAAAAGCGCCGAGGCGGCAAAGAGAGGGATTGGCGGCGTAGCAGTGACGTGGAGTGGAAGTAACGGCGACCGGAAGAAGAAGCGTCATTGGGGAGTGGCTCGTTGGAGGCGGCGAGTAAAAGTGAGACGGTGTGGCGGCTGAACGTCCAGAAGTGGCAGTGCGCATATAAGTAGGGTTGCTCTGACGTGGCGGGTTGAACTAGTGGTGATGGCAGTAACGAGAAATATGTCCTGGTTGATGGCACCAAAAGCAAATAGGCTGGTCGTCAGGGGTTCGCCATTGTGTAGGGTTCCGGAAGGGCAATAATGGGCAACCGCCAGGACCCTTTGTTGATTTCATTGATGGTAATGACTTTAGTAAATACAAGCAGGTTGAAGGCATCGTCGGCGATGCCTTTAGACACTTTCGATACCTTCTCAGGCTCGGGCATGTGTTCGTCAACCTGGTGGCAAAGCGCGATGACGTCGTGAATATACGCGACGTAGGATTCAGTAGACGCCTGTGCCTGAGTAGCCAACTGAATTCACGTAGTTATCTGTCGTGCAGCGGCGTTTTTAAAAAGGTTACGGATCTTCTTGAAAGTGTCCCAGCTGGCATTGTTTGCTTTGTGCGTCTCAAACTACACACGCGGAGGGCCGTCAATGTAAAGAAGCACATAGGCGAGCTTGAGTGTCGGGTTCCTCCCAAAGCTGGCGCTGATCCGTTCACACAGGTTGAGCCACTTGTCAATGTCAAAGCAATCCAGTCCGGAAAATACGCCAGGATCACAATCGGGAGGTGGGACAACGGATGTAGGAGTCACAGAAGAGGCGGGTGGTCAAGACGATGTACCATGAACCTCTAAAATGGTAGGACCCGTGATATGCGGCCGTTGCGGATCTCCGTGATGAGTACAGGGAAGGACCATCCCCTCCAAAACAAGTACGTGACGTAAAATGAGACGGGACGGGATTATTTGGCAGTGTATATACACTGATAAAATCGGAGCGCAGCACACAGAGCGAGCAAACCAGTCCTCTTCGTCGTCGTCCACCGATTGGTTCACCCTTCATGCGATAGGAATGTAGCAATATATAGTGGTCTGGCAGTGACTTGTCAGTCTGTAAATGAGAATTGCCTGAACCATGTACACTGTAATGGTCGTCCCTCTAACAGTAATGAGGACCTGCGGTGCTCAGTGACGCAGAATGATGTTCTCAACGAGGAAACATGTTACATCAGAGGCACTGCCTTTGGGCCGAGCCCTTTGTCTCGCTGTAGCGTGTGACGTATTCAGTAGCGACGACGATCCAATCGTTCCTTGACTTTGACGTCGAAAACAGCTACAGTAAGTCTATGCCAATTTGCTAGAACGGTCGGTGAGGTAGCTAGATTGGCTGGAGAAGTCCTTCTGGCCTATTCGGCGATGTCTTTTGTCGCTGACAGTCGCGGAAGCTCCTGAAGTAACGAGTAACATCACTGACACGGAGTGGTCAGTAGCACTCTTCTGGTATTTTTGCGAGCATACGGGAAGCACCGAGGTTTCCAGCAGTGGGGTCATCATGTAGAGCTTCAAGTATTCCCAATCTCACTGCTGAAGGAAGCATGAGAAGGTGGTCGGCTCTAGGCGGCGGGAAGTTCTTCTTTAAAAGAACTCTGTTTTGCAAGAATAACGACTCTGATCTTCTCTTGAAAACGCTCAGAACAGTCGTGCTGGTATCTTCAAGGTATTCCAAAAGGCTTCCGAGTTCCTGGTCAGCTGTCTGTTGCTCGGCGAAGATGTCGGCAATTATTGTTCCTAAGAAGCTGTCCTCATCGAGGTCGTCGGGCAGCGGTTTTTGGACGGGGGCGCGAGACAAGCAGTCGGCGTCTGAGCGTTTTCTTCCAGACTTGTAAACGACGGTAGCGTCGAATTCTTGAAGTCTAAGGCTCCACCGTGCTAGGTTGCTTGAAAGGTTTTCAAGTTAGCTAGCAGCACAAGGCGTGGTGGTCGCTCACAACTTTGAAAGGCCTGACGAAGAGGTAGAGGTGAAACTTTGACGCTGCCTAGATGATGGCAATGCCCTTCTTTTCTGTTGTGAGATAGTTGGCTTCGGCCTTCGATAGCGACCGGCAAGCCTAACTGATAACGCTTGCCCCGCGATCAGTATTTCGCACAATGACGGCACTGAGCCCTGCGCTGCTTGCGTCGGTTGTAGTGACATGTATCCCGAAGGAGCACGGCCACTAGCGTGGGTCTGGTCGTAGCAAGCCGCAGGGCACGCGTTAACCGTCGCCGTGGCGAGAACACGATACTGCTCAAATTTGCAACACTTTATTGTCTGTGGCAACACCAAACGCAGTACACCCTGTTGCAAAGGCGCGGCGAAAAAGCAAATAGGTTTATCCACGCCACGGGCATAAAAGTACTACACAGGGTGCCACAAGCACGTCTCCGCGGTAAAGGTGATCCACAAAGACACCAGGAGCAAGGGCAAAGGCGCTCGTGCTGGCTTCGGAGGGAGACAGATCGGCGTAGCTAGGCCATGCACTAGGACACCGTACCACCCTTCAGCCGAGCGTACGCAGTGGGGCAAGAAAAGGTGAGCGTTCGCCTCGGGCGTGAGGTGCCGTCAGCAAAGTCCGACAAGCCCCGAGCGACAGGAGTTGACGGACGGAAAAAATTGCATGGCTCATCGTCTGCAGCACCCGAGAGTATCTACAGGCCCGGGAAACTCTCAAGTTGAAGTGCTCATCAGTAGAGGGCGAAAAAACCCAACCACGGCGCGTTTCTGCTTCAAACACCCAGAGTGGATTCACTAACCTCTCTTGCGACTCGCGCTATTACACTTTTTTGTAGAGGCGACCTTGTCGGGGCGAAGTTTTATTTTGAAATGGTACAATACTGAATCTTTGCGTACCGCTACACATAAAACACAACGTCTTATTATAGCAAGTAGTTTTTCTTAAACATGTGCTGCGTGATCAATTTTTGTAATAGCTTTTGCTCCAGCTGACTCGAGGTCAGCAGCAGCCTGTTGACATCATTATCCTCAATTCAAAGTTTGTGGTAGCCAACGGTTGCGACGGCGGGTAACCGTGCGCGGTACGTTCGGATGTGTCTCGGACTGTTTTGTTTCGCTGTATATATTTCGAGCCTCTCCGACCGACACACTCTTTCTCGTTCTGTTTATTTTGACTCGTTCAAATGCTTTCGCGAAGGGAATTCAAGTTACTTCCGGGGAACGAAGCTACCGTTGAAGCTTTCACCGTATGAACACCCGTTGCAAGCTCGGGACAGTGAGAAGAAACCACTTCAGTTTTTTAAGGACAATTGTTTGCGGGGCTAGTTGGTTCATTTCAACATATGTAGTTTTTTTGCCAGTGAATGCGTAGGCGTCACACGTTGGCAGCGCATTGCAATATTAAAATTTAAAATTGTTTAACGTCTCAATCTCTAACCGGAAAAACGTGCGTTGCTTGCGGCGTGGCTTCACGTGAGAACGAGTCGCTAACTCAATAGTAAATTCTGAAATTCTATAACCAGGTAACACCAACCAGGCCGTTGCGATGAAAGAAGGCAAATAAATCACTGTCGCCTCGCATGTGTCTACGTATCTAGCCCATATACTAGTGCAAAAAACCTACTTGTTAATAGTTTACCGCAGTCGCGTTTGAGAAACATCACATAAATTTGGGTCTGGTTTTGCTATAGTGTGACAAAGAAAGCGTCACGTAAATGATAAATACTTCTTTTACTGCCACAGCCTCCTGGCTCACCTGACATGGAAGCAGCTGTGTACAATGGGCAAGGTACCTGCTACGTCACATGCCTTGTGAAGAAGCAGCCCTGAGTGATACACTTGTTATAAGGTACCATTAAATATATGTATCAAATACTGCTGTTTACTACTTAACTGAGTTTATTTGCTTACTTTAGAAAATTTCATGCATTGATTATGCGTTGAATACATACTATAATATCTGGTGATGTTAGTTGTTTTTTCAGACTGCCATGAAATGCCAGGATGACTACCCTCCAATGTCCACTCTGCAAGCACGTTGAAACATCTGAATGTCCACTACAAGTCGTCTCGAACCTCACACATGTAATGCTGTATTTGTGAATGCTTTACTGTGCATATTGTGGAGGGGTGCTTTAGATTGGCCACAAGCATGGGCTGTCTACCGTGGCATGGAGTCTACATTTCAGTAATGTTGAAACTATAACACTATAAGTTAGATTGTGTGGCACTGCTGAGCTCAACAACACACTGTTTGATCTCAACTACAGTGGCCATATTTTGATGGAGGTGAAATGCTAAGACGCTTGTGTGCTTAGGGATTGTTCCACTGGCCTGCACATGATTTATTTTACAAAGTAGTGCACCTCGCCATTCGTTTCAGTGGCGCAGCAATAGCATCTTCAAAATCATGCCATTCATTTCAAAAAGCGCAGGAGAGGTACAACACCAAACCTAGTTCATGACATTTCTGTGCCTTCTGCTCTGACGGCGCAGGTTTGGTGCAGCTGCACACACAGCTTAACAAACAACATAGCACTCAACGAAGGTACTGTACCCACCTCTGCAAATGCGGCGTGTTTTGCAACGATGTTTGCACCACATTAAATTAGGCGAACAAAAATAAGGATTCCACCTTGTCGGCACCTTGTCATTCACTTGTGATGCCGCACTGCTGAACTCGTGCTGCACAAGTTCTGAACTTTTCGTCCACAGCTGTGAACAAGTTCCAAAATCGCAGGTGACCTAAACTGCCCCTAAAAGATAGAGGCTTGAAAATATGAAAAAAATGTTAACATAAGGTGTCAGAGCAAACGTTTCGACAAGCACTATTGTCTCCTGTGAGGATACAATGTCGTTTGTTTGCACAGATGGAAGCTAGAATCAATCGAAATTTGCCCACTACTGTACGACTCACGATCACTTCATAATTGGCATGTGAATACTCAGAAATCATTAATTGCAAAATGAACACCCCCACAGTAAGGAGCAGGCTTTCTGACATTTTGTTGTGCCTTGTGACAATTTACGAACTACACCCAGAAGTTTTATCGATATGTCTATGCAAAAAAGAGATGGTGCTCAGAGCTGAGCAGATAAGCGTACTGTAAGAGCACCAACAAAGATGTAAAAACAACACAAATGTGCAATGCATGCCTAAAGCTTATTTTCTTAGAATTGGGTCTTTTCGATCTGTAGGCACACACCTCAAAAGTGTTCCTTTAGCATACATGTTCGCTGCATACTCAACAGACTGGTCGTCACTTGCGACGAGAAATTCTAGCTGTAGTAACTGTGTAACGTAACTCTAACAATGAATGTAGCAATCTTGAAATATTTTTAGGCCCATCACCTAAATACATATTACATATGATATGGGCTCACGGCTGAGAATTAAAACTAGTGCTTACCCTGACGACACGACGCGAAGTACTCAATGTAGCATTGCAGGGCGAAAAAAGTTCAGAACTGCAAGCATCCGCAATTGCTTATTTAACAACTTCAGCGAAACTACATTGCTCTCACTGCGTGAGCTATCTATTGGCAATGTGCAAGTTTCTTTCCCGATTCCACATCATGCATTCACTTCACTTCACTTCAAGATCAACACTACAGGGCAGGCGCCGCATCCGACTGCAAAATCTTGTCCTATTTAGCCTTCAGATGCGGCGCTAGTCCGCTATAAACTCGTCAGATGCGGTCTGCAACGCTATTCAAATCGAGCGCCGACACAAAGTGAGAGCAATGTTCATTCAGCGATCTCAATGTTCAGTTATATGAATATGCTTGTTAGCTTTCAAGAGTCTTTACACATGGGTTGAAAGCTTTCGATATGTATGAGTGACTTGTTTTGTTCGGACCCGACCGTGTACATTGATTGTACCGGCTTGGACACTCGCAATAAATGATGCAAACCTTACCTGGTTGACGTTGTTTTTGCCAGTCGAGGCCAGCTAGGTCTCCTGGCGATAATTACAGACGCGAAACCTGATATAGAAAAGAAAAAAAAGCAGAGGGAGCGAGCAGGGCGAACCAGCTGTGGGCGCGTCCACCTGCAGCAAAAAAAAAACATGCTTTTGTTTATTGATGATGATAGTACTACCAGCACCATCTGGCCTCTCGATATGGCAGCTCAGTATGCCGCCGCAGCGTATTTGCATGTTATTTTGATACAACCCCCAAAGGTACAGTTTCCGTTATCTAAACTGGTAGGTGTTCTGTGGTATATATCTGCCCGTTCTCGACACAGCGCGCGAAAACCTCTCGGGAGACGCCGCGCGCGGCGCCAGAGTCAACATCCGCTATTGGGTGGAAGGGTTAAACGTCAGTCCGCTCTCCCAGCGTGGCAGACAGCAAAGGAGGCGAGACATGTCGGGACATGATAACGGCGGAATAGGCGGCAAAGCCTGCGCAAAAGCAGTGGGCTAGCCTCAATTCCCGCACGGTGTGTACGTCTGTTTCGGCGCAATCGTCGAAATGCGCAAGTATCGGTGGTTCCTGAAGGTGTCGTTCAGGTTCGTGAACTGCTTCCTGTTGTGCTCTTCCCACATGAATTCGACGTTGCTTTTCGTGAGGTGATTTAGCGGCTCGGCGATATGTGAAAAACGCTCGACAAAACGTCTTTGAATAGCAAGAGCATAAAATTGAGCTGGTCTTGCTCGCATTATCAAAGGCTCGGTTTAACATCGAAATCTGGTTCAGGACCTAGGTTCGTCGAAGCAGCATCGGCAGCATCTAAGAGCGAGAACGATTTGCTGGCCTCCATGAATTACTGGCATCGACGTAGGTGACCGTCGTACCACGGTTAATGTGCCTGTATTCGTTACTGAAGTTTCTCAGCACCACCTTTGCTTTGCAGTCACGCAGTTAACTATGCCTCTTGCGAAGCAAATCAGACGGTTTAGAAGGTGCCTATCGCCCTCAACAATGCCTTTAAAGTTTTCGGCTTTTGCAGGCGGAAATGATGCAGGCCCGTGGGCTCAGATTTGGGTGCACGTTGAAGAACCCCAGGTGGTCGAAATTTTCGGAACTCCACTACGGCGTCTCTCATAATCTTATGGCGATTTTGGCACGTTAAGCCCCGCAAATCAATCAATCAAGGTTTTCTGCTTTTTTCGGTGCCCACGGAAATGACGACACCGGAGAAGGCTGCCCACTGACCTGCTCTTCTAGCACATTCAATGCAAGATCGCTTAGCGTTTCACAAGTCAGCAGCGTGTTTTTTGAGGCTACTGTGATTGACTCAGGCCTCAGGTCGATGACAGCGCCGTGTTCACTTAGAAAGTATATTCCTAGTATCACATCCCTGGAGCCAATTAGTAGGATTACAAAGCTCGCAGGACAAGCCTGGTTATTGATGGTGACTCTAGCTGTGTAGACTCCAGTCGGCGTTAGCAGTCCTGATTTCGAGGCCTTGCCATGCAGTGCTCACTTTTCTCAATTTAGTCGCGAAAGACCTACTGACGACAGAATTGTCGGCTCCAGTTGCGGCGGGAACGGTGACAAGGTGGCCATCAAACATTACGTCGATGTCGCTGGTTCGTTGTTGTGCGTTTTGGTTCGGTCATGGCATCAGCTCACAGCTACGTCTATTTGCTCCGCTGCTTCTACGTTGCGTCGAGACGTTTTCTTCAGGCAGCTAAGGTTCAGCGTCAAAACCCTTTTTGTCTTGAAGCAGGTGCTTTCAATTTCGTGGTGGCTGCGTCAGCGTCGTCGATGGCGGAGTTATAATTCTTGCTACCTTTAAGGCTTACGGGAAGATACCTATACTAATAGAAAGAATTAGAATGTGGACAAGGACATAAAATATTACTGGCGATATCAATTTAATTTCCACAGGACCTATATCATAGAAACCGGCTGCCACGTCGTTCTTTAACCCAGTAATATTTTGTGTAGCTTCTCGTGAGCCAGTCGGTTGCAAAAACACAAATGATTTCTTCGAAACCATAAGAACCGAAGAATTTGAATAACCATGAACAACATTATACGTGCCAAAGTTAACAAATATTCTATTTATACAATCTGCCAAACCTTTTCCGGCTAGAAATGACTTGTTTGACTGCTTGTTGTCATAACTTGTTTTTCTGCTTCTGCTAATCGGAGCATTTACTATCTTCCAAACCTTCCTATGTTTATCAAATATTTTTTGAATATCTTTTATTAGTATTTTATTTCCACTTTCTTTAGGTTAGAGTTCAAGTTGCTTCTGTAAGTTTTATATTTCACAAACCATTCCGGCTCTCTTGTCTGAATGAAATCCTGATACGAGTTTTTTTTACTCGATTCCTTGCGAAGTGCTGCATTCATTCAACGCTTTTGGTACTTCCTGGTTTTACGGTTCTGTATTCGCTTAGGTGGGAATGCTTCATCATATGTTTTCTTTAGTAGCCTAAAAAATAATTCATATGCTGTATCAGCGTTATTTTCAATTACACACTTTCCCAATCATTGTAACGTACGCTACCGTAGAAAGTATTTCCTACGGCATCGTCTATTTGCCTTTTATAATGTATAGGCTTGTTCAGCGAGCCCTATTCCGCTTCCAAACACGTAATGCAAAATATAGGCAAATGAACGCTTAGATTGAGTAAAAGTTTTCACTTCTCAAATCGCTTTCATTTAGATTTGTGACGCAGATGTCTAGCAGACCGTTAGTAGTGATAGTTATTCTGGGGGTGAGTTGATGTGGTTTGGTCCTCCGTAAGCAGGCAATGAAATCACAATGTCTCTGATATATGAATCAACGAACATCATGGCCATGTTGATGCCTCCCAAAATGAGAGCTCATAGATACGAGAGAACTTGAGAAGTAGAGTCTAGGCTTCCTGGATATCTCAATTTTGTTGGGCGTTTGCAAAGCTTATCTGGTTTGAGTGTGTTGCTAGCTTCGTCATTAGCCTGACTAAGTTTACTACAGGATTTACACCAGTCAACTCGGCCCTGTGCTTGCTGCTGCCAATTTATACCCGCAAACTTTTTAATCTCATCTGACCAGCTAACCTTCCGTCTCCCCCTAACGCGCTTGCCTTCTCTAGAAATCTAGTTAGTTACTCTTAATGACCAGTGGTTATTCTTTCTACGTGCTATATGCCCGGCCCATGACTATTTCCTGTCCTTCATTTCATCTATGATATCCTTAACTCCGGGTTGTTCCCTAATCCACTCTGCTCTCGTCCTGTTTTTTAAGGTTACACCTACCATTTTCCTCTTCATTGCTCGCTGCAGTGTCCTAAATTCAAGCTGAACCCCCTTTGTAGGTCTCCAGGTTTCTGCTCCGTAGCTAAGTACCGGCAAGTTGCAGCTGTTATATACCTTCTTCGTGAGGGATAGGGGCACTCTACCTGCCATGATTTGCGAGTGCTTGCCAAATGTACTCCACCACATTCTTAATCTTATAGTTACCTAAGCCTCGTAGTTCGGCTCCACGATTATTAGCTCTGCTAAGTACACATAGTGTTTAACAACTTCAAGTGTACTAATAACTATCTCGAAGCACTGTTCTCTTCTGAGGTTATTGTACATTATTTTCATTTTCTTCAGAATGATTTTAAGACCTACTTTTCTGCTCTCCTTCTCTAACACCTCAATCATGTGTTGCAGTTCGTCCCCTGTGTTATTCAGCAATGCAATGTCATCGGCGAAGCGCAGGTTACTAAGGTGCTCTCCAATAAAACATTTGCCTAACTGCTCCTAATCTAGGCCGCTGAAATCCCTTGTACACGCGTTAAATACATTGGGGGAGATTGTAGCTCCCTGCATTACAGCCTTCTTGAGTGGTATTGTGTTGCTTCATTTATGAAGAACTATGATAGCCGTGGATCCCCTGTAGATTTCCTCCAGGATGTTTGTATATGCTTTGTCGATGCCCTGATTCCGTAGTGTCTGCATGAGTGCTAATATTTCTACTGAGTCAAACGCCTTCTCGTGTGCTATGAAGGCTATGTATTGTGCTATGAAGGCTATTTATCTATGAAGGCTATGTGACTGGCTATATTCTGAGCATTTCTCTATTATTCGATTGATAGAATGAATGTGGCCGATTGTTGTGTCGCCTGTTAGAAATCCTTCTTGTTCATTTGGTTGATTAAATTCTAATGTTGTCTTTATTCCGCTGGCAAGTCACTTGGTAAATAGCTTGTATACTACGGAGAGCAAGCTGATCAGCCAGTAATTCTTCAAGTCCTTGTCATCTTCTTATGTATTAGGACGATGTTAGCATTCCTCCAAGATTCTGATACTCTTCCTGTCAGAAGACACCTCGTAAACAGGAACGCTAAATTTTCTCACATAATCTGTCCTCCATCTTTCAGCAGATCTGATGTTACCTAATCCTCACTAGCAGCTTTGCCTCTTTGCATACTCTCCGAGGCTTTTCGGACTTCTATCATTACTGGGGGTGGGGGGGTCATCTGGGTTACTGATGGCTCTTTTATTAACGTCGTAGTTGTGCTCGCTACCCTACAGATCTTTTTAAAACTCCTCTGCAAATTTTACAATTCTATACGTATTGGTAGTTACTTTGTCTTCCTTGTACCTTAGTGGATACATCTGGTTTTTTCCCTATACCACTTTTTCTCTTCACTGCTTTGACGCTTCCTCGGTTCTTCAGAGCACGTTCAATTTTTTCCATGTTATGCCTTCTTTCATCGAATACCTTACGCTTATTAATCAACTTCGAAAGATCTATCAACTCTATTTTGTCTGTTGTACGAGAGGCTTTCATACTTTGATGCTTCCTAATGAAATTCTTCGTTCCCTGGTACAGCTTCTTAGTGTCCTTTGTAACTAAAGTACGTCCAACTTCCACTGCACACTCCTTAATGATACTGCTCATATCAACCCTCATTGCGTCAACGCTAAGGCTATTTTTCTCCATAAGAGCTGAGTACCTGTTCGGCAAAGAGATTCTGAATTCCTCTACTTTCCCTCTCAGTCCTGGCTCATTGATTGGCTTCTTGTGTGTCAGTTTCTGTCGTTCGTTCTTCAAGCCTAAGCGAATTTGGCACCGTATCATTATATGGGCATTGCATCGTACCTTGCCAAGCACTTCCACATCCTGCACAATGCCTGGGTGTGCACTCAGTTTAAAGTCTATTTCGCTCTTAATTTTGCCATTAGGGCTCCTCCAAGTCTACTTGCGGTTCCCTTGCTTTCGGTAGAAGGTATTCAAAAGCCGTAAATTATTGCTTTCTGCAAATTCTACTAGTAGCTCTCCACTGGCAATTCTAGTATCGATGCCATAATAACCTAGTGCCTGGTCTCCAGCCTGCTTTTTTCCTAACTTTGCATTAAAATCTCCTATCAGTATAGTATACTGTGTTTTACCTTACTCATTGCCGATTCCACGTCTTCATAGAAGCTTTCAACTGAAGCGTCATCATGGCTGGATGTAGGCACGTAAGCCTGTATTATCTTCATCTTGTATATCTTATTGAGTTTAACTACCATACCTACCACCCTTTCAATATTGCAATAGAATTCTTCTATGTTGGTTCCCAACCTGATTGGGTACTCTGCGGCACCAGGATTCAAACAATGAACCTCTTACATGCATTGCTTATGTTCTAACCACTACGTCATCGTGTTGGTTTTACCTCAACCCAAATATGACCGCAATACTGCTACACTACGCCACAATAAGTGGCCTGTTGCTCAGGTATAACACCGATCAACGCAGTTCTAGTAACAATGATGAGCACACTGCTTCGCTACATTTGTATGAACTACTTTTATTGCATAATAATATTATTTCAACTTCATAATATGGGCATCTTTGACTTTAACATAGCATTAAAAGGTTCATATTGATACAGGACTTTCGTTGAAGTGGGGTAGAGGAAAAAGAAGTGAATGTGTTTTGTGCCAGTCCTGACTGCTGCAACCATCTATCATCCCGCCTGTACCATAAACATCTCTCGCCCGTAACATAATTTGTGGAGATTCTGGGTAACGCCTTGGAGCACCGGACAAGTATGGCGGAATACACACCACTGGAGTTTCACCAGAGTCGCAGACTCGCAGGACTTCCGCCCCTACCAGTCATCATGAACCCTGACGGTGAAATCCATCCAGCTGCGTTTAACACCTGTGGACGCCGTTACAGGGAACCGCGCCCGTTCTCTGGGAAACCTGAAGAGGACGTGGATGAATGACTCAAGCACTCTCAGTGGGTGGGTCTGTAAAACCATGGGACACTACCGGCCAGCGCAACAACGTACCACTTTTTCTTGAGGGAACTGCGCTGCGGTGGTTCGAAAATCATGAGGAGAATTTGACTATGTGGGCGTGGACGAAATCATGAAGTGTTTTGGAGATCCGACCGCAATAAAAAAGCGTGCTGACCAGACCCTGAGCCAACGTGCTCTCGTCCCTGGGGAGACATGTACGATGTATATTGAAGAAGATCTCATGCTTTGCAAGAGTGTAGACCCACTAATGACTGATGAGGATAAGGTCGGGCATCCCCTTAAGGGCATCGCGGAGGATATCGATCACTACGTTATAGGAAAGGATGACGTGCAGTCGGCCAAAGAAATCATCCGACATTGCCGAACATTTGAGTTATTAGTTTATAGTTTACTACTGTGTGAACTGTGTAAACTGTTTATTACTGTATTACTGCGTGCACTGCGCTATGAAAACTGTGTATTGGCATGATATTTTAACTGGTTTCAGTGTGCTATTTTGTTTTTTTTCCCATATTGTTAATTTTTGGGTACCATTCTGTATTATTATTTTATTTTTCGCTGCACAACCTAGTGATATGGAGTGTTCGGGGCAATGGGCACCCGAACCTCTCCACAGCGAAACAGCTAAAACAGAACAGAACAGAGGCCCTTAAACCTCGGCGCATTTCGGCATAGTTTGGTAGACTCCCCAACGTCACAACGGTCGCAAGCATCGACGCAGTCCCTCCACCCAGCGATCTGGCGTCAATAATGCGAGAAATAAAGTGCGAAGAACCTGATCGGCGAGACGCTGCCGCGCCTTCGATAGCACATGGCCACGGTTCTTATACGCCATGCAGCCCCCCGCCTGCGTCCATCAACGCTGCGGGATTCGTCGACTCAAGGACGCTGGTACAGTTGCGTCGTCATGCCTATATGTCTGACCCGCGAAACGACTCCGTGCAAAGGTCACCCCCGATAGGGCAGCACGGCAAGAATATCCCGCTGACAATCTTCAGTAGCGAGTGGGGCGTGAACCACCTGTGTGCTTTTACTGCGGCGTTTGTGAACACATAGCCCGCTTCTGCTCAGAGCGGCATCGGTCACCTCTACCGCAGTATCAACGACCCCCGGCATCCTCACGATGCGCAAATACTCAGAGAGACTATCGCTCGCCACCCAATGGCTACAACCAAACCGACTTCCAACAGACCTTTAGCAGCGATTTGCCGGCTTCTGTGCGGAGTGTTACGCCACCAGCATACGCCCGCCAGCATCGGTCACCATCACCAGGTCCTCGGCGTCTCACTTCTCTTTCGCCAGGAAACAAGACGCCGTGGCTGATAGAGATGAGGTCTCCAGACATTTTTCACTGCGTACAGATATGCCTCCTCCAGTTTCCATGCTACAAAATAGGCTCAGTGTTCTTTTAGAAGGTGTCCCCACGTCCGCGTTAGTCGACACAGGAGCAACTGTTTCCGTCATGAGCAGTAATTTTAAGACTCGTCTTGGCAAGAAAGTGATGTTCTCTTGGGGAAGCCAGACACTGTTTCGTGCAATCAGCGGAGAACCGTTGCGCCCAGTGGGAGTTTGTACTGCAACTGTTAGTTTCGGCGCTAAATTGTTTAAGGCAGATTTGGTAGTTCTGCTTAATTCTACTCATGACGTTATCCTGGGAATAGACTTTTTGAAAAAATGTGGAGCCATTGTGGATTGCGCAGCTGGCGAAGTTTTACTGTCTGGTTTTTGTGAAGAGCCCACGCGATGCCAACGGACTATCGCAGACGTTCATGACGTAGTTTTACCGGCCCAATCGATAGTTCAAGTGCGTGTGGATGTTGGTGGTATCACAGCAGATAACGTTGACGTTATAGTGCACCCAATCTTGCTGAACTGGGCGAAGAAGTATGTGGTTGTGCCGCACTGCGTCATTTCTGCAAGTAATGGCAAAGCCTTGGTATGGGTGGTCAAATCCTTTTACGAGTCCATTGTACTGCCTGGTGGAATGAGGATGGCTTTGTTTGAGTTTGACGTCAGGAGAAACGTTATCATTGCAGTCATTAGGGACGACAGGTAAATGAAAAATGCGTCTGGTGTGGCTTGTCCTAGTGAGGACATACTCATGAATATGGTGAATAAGTCGCTATTGCCAGAGGAGAGACAAGCGTTAGTTCGGATCCTCTCCGACCAAGCATTCGTTTTTGATTTCGCACTCAATAACCGCAGAATTTCTGCACCACCTTCACGCACTCGTTATGCGATTGATACTGGTTCCGCCCATCCCATCCGTCAGAGACCATACAGAGTATCTCCGTCGGAGCGTAAAGTTATGGCTGAGCAGGTGGAAGAATTGCTGTCTAAGAAAGTTATCCAAGAGTTGTCTAGCCTCTGGGAGACACCAGCTATACATGTAAAAAAAGAAGGATGGGTCTTGCAGATTCTGTGTAAATTACCGGTGGCTCAACACAGTTACAAAAAAGACGTATATCCGCTGCCCCACACCGGCGACATTATCGATTGTTTGCACTCTGCTTCAGACGTTTCTTCCGTAGACTTAAGATCGGGATATTGGCAAATTCCTATGCACTCTGCCGATAAAAAACGGCTTTTATAACTCCTTATGGTTTATTTGAATTCACCCTCATGCCATTTGGTCCATGTAACGCTCCAGCTACGTTTGAGCGCTTTATTGACACAGTTCTCTTTGGCTTAAAAAGAAACGTATGTCTTTGCTATTTTGATGACGTTGTAATCTTTGACCGAACGTTTGAAGAACCCAATCGCCGACTTGATGTCGTTCTCACGTACCTTGAGAAAGCAGCACTTACCTTGACTTTCAAAAAAGTCATTTTAGTGGTCGTGAAACTCTAGTTCTTGGCCATCTCGTAGACAAACACGGCATTCGGCCTGATCGCCGCAAAATCACCGTGGTCAGCACTTTCCCTCAACAACGCTTACTACGAGAACTGAAAATCTTCCTGGCCCTGCGTTCGTATTTCCGGCGCTTTGTTCCTAGCTTCGCCAATGTTTCTGAAGCGCATACTCACCTGCTCAACAAAGACGTACCCTTCAAGCGTACAAAAGAGTGAAGCGTGGAAGCGTGGGCAAGTTGGTAGGACATAACTGAATGCAGGAGCAGCGCAACCTAAAAGTAGTTACTTCGTAACTAAGGAAACGAAAAAAACAAGGACAGAAAAGAGCGCTGACTTTCAGTCAAAGATTTAATATCGGAGTTTTGTGCATATATAGGCGAGAAATGAGAAAATTGGGCATGCTTAGAAGGGTTCAGGAACAACCACTGCGATAAAATGTCAGCAAAACTCTTGTCTCGTGTTGAATGGGCTGAATACATGAGTTGAATGGGCTGTTTTTTGTCCTTGTTTTTTTCGCTTCCAAAGTTACGAAGTAACTACTTCTAGTTTGCGCTGTTCCTGCATTCAGTGACAAAAGAGTGAGAGTCATCATTTTCACAGCTGAAGCTTCTACTCACTTCTGGGCCTATTTTTTGTCACTTCAACGCATCAGACCCGACTGAGGTTCAGAGTGGCGCAAGTGAAGTCGGTATTGGCGCAGTATTAGTTCATCGTCACGGCGCCACCGAACATGTCATAGCCTACGCGAGCCGTACTTTAGGTAAAGCTGAGCGCAATTACACTGTTACAGAGCAAGAACGTCTGGCAGCTCTCTTCGCCGTGCACAAGTTTTGCCCGTACATTTAAGGCCACCGATTCTCCATCGTCAAAGACCACCCTCAGTTTGTTGGCTCACTGGTCTACGAGATCCAACCGGTCGTCTTGCACAATCGGCGCTCCGTTTGCCAGAATATGACTTGGATGTTTGCTTCAAGAGTGGCCACCGTCACGCGGACGCTGACTGCCTATCTCGACTTCCCCTTCCCACGACTGATCGCGACGCTGACAATTTAGACGACTGTCTGGCCGCTATGGACTCACGTTTTCCAGATTTGGAAGCGTTCCGTACAGAACAACGTCAAGATTGTAGTCTGCCTCCTTTTTTCTAATATGCCGTCGATAAGCCGCATCAGAACCTAATTGTCATGCAGGATGGCATTCTTTACAAGCGAAATTTCGCTGCGAAGGGGGCCCGCCTACTTTTGGTTGTCCCCAAATTATTGCGACCCAACGTGCTGCAAGCTCTGCACAACGATGCAACATCTGGGCAAATGGGGTTCACCAAAACCTATCACCGCACACTGAAACGGTTCTACTGGCACCGAATGCATCAGGCTACAGCTAAATATGTGACAAGCTGTGAGCATTGTCAACGGTACAAGAGTCCAACAAGTGCACCAACAGGATTTCTCCATCCCATACCGCCTCCATGTTTTCCCTTTGAGGTCGTCGGTATTGACTTGATGGGCCCTTTCCCACAATCTATCACTGGGAACAGCTTGATTATAGTTTGTGTAGACCATCTCACTCTGTATGCCGAAACGGCAGTGATCTCAGCCACAACAGCCGATCACGTTTGTTACTTCCTGCTACGCTACATCATCCTTCGGCATCACCCCTCGTGCCATCATCAGCGACCGGGGCCGGCAGTTTGTAGAGGAAGTCGTGGAAGAGTTGGTTCGCCGGTCTGCTTCCCTGTTTTGTCACACCACTTCATACCATCCACAGACAAACGGTTTGACTGAGCGTGTCAACAGGACGAATATTAACATGCTTGCTATGTACGTTGACTCAAGCATAAAAACTGGGACGAAGGTTTACCGTTTAAAACCGCCTAGAACAGTGAGCTACACCCTCGACACAATTCTCCCGTTTTCAGAGCAGGAAAACCCATCCCTTGCAGAGACACTCTGTAGCGCAGAGGAGGCACAGCGCATCGCGCGCCTCTGAACTTCCGCAGCCCGAGACAGTTCAAAGGCCCGCTACGATAAGCGACATCGCAATGTGTCGTACAGCGAAGGCGATATGGTGTGGCTGTGGACTCCAAATCGCAAGAGTGGTTTGTATCAGAAGTTTCAGGCCCACTATACAGGCCCATTCGTCATTTTGTCGCGCCTTACTGACGTGACGTTCGTGATATCACACCTCACATCTTCTGACCATCGCTCCAGGAAACCTGACGTCGTACATGTTGCCCGATTGAAGCCATACCACGCCCGACACTAACTCGCCCAGTGGGCACCGTCTGCAACGGGGGAAATGATATGGGGCTTTCTTTGAAGTGGAGTAGAGGAAAAAGAAGTGAATGTGTTCTGTGCCAGACCTGACTGCTGCAACCATCTATCATTCCGCCTGTTCCATAAACATCTCTCGCCCGTAACAATATCATTAACAGTTATGTGTTGCACAAAATCTCAGCATTGGCAACGCTTTGGAGTGTGGCATATAAATAATAACTTAGTGTTGTTGGGTGGCATATTGCAAGTAACTACAGCATCAAAAAAGAATAACAGGCCCAGCAATCATACCACACAGGCTTCTTCTCCGCAATACTGATAACCTGTTACTATAAAACTACAAGTCGCACAATTGTAGTGCAACACTCGCATGAGATCACAGTGAAATTCAGCAGGCATTATAAATACCAAGCATTTATACGGATGACAACTAAAATAGATACAAAACTGCAAAACTCAAGTCGAAGGTATCACTCACACTGCCTAAAGCATCGTTGTAAAGACCACAATAATCCCTGATGGGACAAGGCGATTGACCATCGCATGCGTACCCTTTTCAGTAACAGATGAACGTACATGTTTTTGACGTACCTTTGAGTTTCAGTAAGTATCAATTTCTTAAAAATAACTGCTGCTTAAAGAAGCAAGTGCCTCAAATATGATTGGTTTTATACTTGTGCACTTTCGTTCATCCCCTGGTAAACGAAACTCCGGTAAAGTGGAACAGAATTTCTCGCCCCCTTGAGGTACCGTTTAGTGAGAGTATGCAGTAATAGTGTACAAGCACTCACTGTCTGCACAATATTTAAAATTAAGAGTAATCTGCAACTCATGTACGTAACCCCTTCAGGCACGAATTATGATGCACTGTCCACAAGTGCGTCGAATATACATACCGTGATTCCGAAGCACTTAATATTACATTTTAATAAAGCAAACATTATGCTGCTTCGTGCGAGTTTCAGCAGTTAATGGTAATTATAATATATTACATACTTTGGTATTCTGCAGTCACATGTGCTTCATTTTATTATAAAAACAATGAAATCACAGGCTCCACGTGTGTGTGCAGACAGCTTTCCGTTCGTTAACAGAAAATTAGCGCTTCTGACGTTGGCTCTGGAACGCGACATGTAGAACGATCCGTAGAGCCCCATAGTGCATTCGTCAATGTGATCGGCTACAGTCACATGAACCACACTGAGGTTAACTCAAGATACGGCGACTCTGCAAGAGGTTCGCTTTGTCTCATGCACAATGCATCTTGCTGTTTTAGGGGCGAAGCTCCTTATAGCGGCACCCGGGCATTCCTAGTAGCCGTCGCAGTAGTGTGTAACAAGTATAACATTTTGACCTTCAAGGTGGTGCTGGGGAAAACTTTCTTCTGTGCGGTGTTGAACAACAAAAGATAGTGCTCAATGTACATGGCGATACCTACAAAGGAAGATTGAGAGACAGAGAATACGGCTTTTATTTAACACGCACGCTGCAAATTTTTGTTGTTAAACAACGCACTGGAGACAAGAAACGGCTGCTACGTTATACTCGCTGGGCGTAACCTCCTAGATTTTATAAAGGTTTAGCGAGCGTTGGGCCACAGTGCCATGAATACAGGGAACTAGTATATACCATGAACTCGAGGTGGTTAAAGGTGGGAAGTAGACACGAAGCGCAAGCCGTAAGAAAGTGTGCGTGTGCCTCCTCTCGTTCAGTCCTTGGAATTTCTGCTGGATGGTGGTGCTTCTATATGAAGAATATATTATGAAAAGATGTGAGATGGTAGTACTTGGAGTGTTGAATAGGTAGATGAACGGACACAGACAGATGCATGGACGGACGCACGGATGGCTGCACGGGCGGATGGACGCATGGACGCACGCAGGAGTGGATGCATGGGCGAAAGCAGGGACGGACGCAGAGATGAACGTGCGGACGCACGAACAGACGCATGCACAGACGGGCGGATAGACGCACGGGCGGCCACACAGACGCACGCATGGATAGACGGAAGCAAGAAGGAATAGACGGACGGATGCTTCGCCCCACAATCCATCCTTCACTCCGTGGATATGCTGCCAATTTTTGCCACAGGTCGACACAACTAGCCTAAACGAGTTGCGTAAACGACCATAAACAACCGACAAAGCCACTCGCTTTCAATGAATTTGGTTTTGCTAACCACACACACAAACAAAAACTCGGCACGAACTAGACAAGGTGCATTGCAGCAACACCATTACTGCGTTAACACCGTAAAGTCACAAGCACCCCGCTTCGCTCAAATGTTAAAAAATAATCTGACAGTATTTAAACGGGAGGCCCTTGCTCAGTCACGGATCAAAATTAATTATGGCAGTAGAAGAGCCGCATGTGCTTCTAGTGAAATCCTTTCTTGAGTACGCATGCAATCGCTCTCGTGATTCACCTGCATTGAGAGAATAAAAAATGAATGGAACAGTGAAAGCAGCAGGAGGGCATGAAGGGACGCTTGCTGTCATCAGCGCATATTTGAAATTTCCTAAAAAAGAAGTAAGGGTGCCAATTCGGGATTTTACGGTAAATAAGCGCATCTGCACAGCAGAAAACTAAAGACAGATAAGACAATACATTTTTCGGTAGGTTTCCTGTAAAACTAAAAGCATCAAAGATGCTAATGCTTTATTGTACTATGTGCCATTAACCAAAGAAAATTTTGTTAAGGTTTGAGCTGCTGTGGTATCCTTATGTTTAAACTGCAATTTCGCGAGAATTGTGTTTGCACAAAACCATTCAATCAAATGCTTGTCGTCAACGCATGACAGTGTCGGTGCAACAGAAGAAGGAAGTTTGGCGTGCAATATTTTACAATGTGTTTGGTTAGTGAGGCTTTCTTACTAGCAAAGGTCAACAAAAGCTTTCACTAGTCACTCACTGCTAGCTTATCAGGACAATTATACCGGGCATCTACCTCATAAAAATAAACCTTCTTCAGTGTTTTTTATGCTAGTAATATTATGTTCATGATTTGTCTGTACGTGGCTTGAATGACATTGGGACTAATAAGGTCCTTAAAAGGTTCCAGGTTCTAGATAGTCATAACTCTATCTCTACAGGTGCAGGTGTCCTCCTATTGTTGTTTCGAAGTGTTTGCGCTTATGTTTCTATGTCTCATTTAAGCAGGGCTAACCTTCATCGGAGCGTTCTATTGTACCTCTGGCTTTTATCTCCTCAAAAGATCATCTCTCACTTACCATATATGTAGAAAATTAATGTATACCTGTTTAATTGGGGCTTCCGAAAAGACGGCTCTCATCGCCAAGTAACCAATCCGTTCAAGCTACCAGCTCCAGTTCGTTTTGTTTAAGCTATATATATGTTTCTTTTTGAATTCCCAATTGTCGCAGTCTAATATTCTGAATTTCTGGCCCTTAAACTTGCGTGTGTCTGCTTCTACATTGATTTACTTAACGTTGTGATTGCTACATAGATTCATGAGCGTGCTTAGATATTTTGCTTTTGTACTTTTCGTAAAAACTTGAGATCAGGCGGATTATCTGAGTACAGCACTAACATTAGACACTCGCTTTATAGTTCTCGAAGGCTCTCTGGTGTAAGGCCGTAGTCTTCTGCATCTAGCCACTGTTCTCTGTTTTTGAGGTTTTGAAATCCGTGTCCTCATGCCATGTTTTGAGCGTGGAAGTTCTCCTTCCCAGTAAACAAGACTCTCCTATTTGCGATAGATAGGGTCTTGCATGAAAGTGTTCAGGAACAGATATGTGTGTTGCTTTCGATGCTCTAAACATTATGAATAAGGAAGCCTTGAATAATAAATGGAAAACATTTCTTTGTGTACTGCAGGCACTTTCAGCTCATTTCTAATCAATTATCTATTTATCTATCTGTCTATCTATCAATCAATCTATCTACCTATCCATTTATCTATCTCTCATCTATCTATCTATCTATCTATCTATCTATTTATCTATGTATCTAACTATCTGTCTATCTCTTTGTCTAATTATCTTTCAATCAATCTATGTATCTACCTAACAGTTATACTATCTATTTAGGCGCCGACGCCTCAGTGCTCTCGTGATCACTGTTCAACCTGCGGTAAACCAATATGGGTATAGAAGTGCAAAATGGTTTGAGTAATACGTCTTGCAATTATAACATAAGTAAAGTCACGATCCCATCACTCATGTCTTCAAACACTTTTAGCCAGACAGTGGCACATACCCTCGAGCTGGTACCTACCAGTTGTATGCAGCTTTGTGCTGCAGATAATTGGCAATACATATTATGAAAGTTATTTTTTATTATTTGGTTTATATACTTAGAAAGAACGAAGACACCGAGAAAACAGGGAATGAACAAGTTGACAGCTGCCATTTATAAATGTTCAACGCCTACCGGCTCCTTCGGAAATTGGAGACATCGAGGAAAAAAAAAGAAGAAAAGAAGAAAAGAAGAAAACAGGAAAGAGAAGAAAAATATCCAAAGCAAAAGACGAAAACATCTAAAACCCACACCTAACCAATAATAGGTAGCCACAGATAAAATGTCTATAAATGCGCAGCCAGAACGTTTTTTATTAGGAAAGCTATCATGGCTTGATGACCCTGGTACCGCATAAATGCACATCCTTCTGAGAACAAGAAACCGGCATGTGTCATGTATACCTAAGTCTAGTAAGCTCTTAGTTCTTCGTTTACACTGCTTGCTGCCCAGTGAATGTAGGGCACTGCATTTCTGAAAGTGTGCTTTGTAGTGTCTCCCAAGAGCCGCGCTACGAACATATCGGGCTGTCCGCCGGTCCTTCATGATCTAATAATTCGCGCACTGATACAGAACGAACTCGCAGCCTAAACAACAGAGCTCCGTTTTGACTATAGGCCTCTGTCAATACTTGATGAAGAACACAAACAGGAAACCATACCCTTGGGACACGTTGGTAGGCGTGCAGCTTTAGAAGATGTCGGTGGATGAGCACACGAGTGTTGTAAAACCGGCCTATGAAATATGAAGCACAGTCAAAAGTTCACCGCAATTTTCACAATGTGGTAGATTGCTACCGGCCAAAAGATGTGAGTATGGGCTGTCTTTATGTTCTAATCCTAATCTTGTAAGTGTTACTTCTGTGTAGCATGACTTCAATACTGCCGGCCTATTCGCGATATGTGGCCTGATGAGGTGAAGCTTATTATTTGTTTGCCAATCGCATAAATGCTTCCATTATTTCTGAGCTTTCATTTAATTAAGGGCTGGAGTTCAAGTGCTGGGATAGTTGTAGATATATTGACGGTGGCATTCTCGTGGGTGGAAATAGCTAGCTGACTCACTAGTTTGTTTTCTTGAATCTCGCGATGATCTTGCACGCAGCAGACTACGACATACTGTTGTTGTGTGTAGACCGTGCTTATAGTGAATAGACAGATGCAAGGGTAAGGTTTTTGTGTTTTTAAGGAGTGTGTTTTTAAGAGGACCTGTCACCACGCTCAAAAATGAGTACATACCGCAGATTTTCAGAGTTTGAATTCCTCTATAGGTTTCATGCTTGATAATATTGCGTATGTCTCTGCAGTAAAGACGCTTGCATTGTGGTGCAAAACACCTACATCTGAAAAAGATGGACCAATTACCACATAGGACACAGAAGTACGAGTCTTTGAGGCATCGTTAAAGTATTTCAGATATGAATATTGTGAATCTCAAGGAAGTGTGCATAAAAATGTCCAATAGCGCACTTTTAGTAACTTCAATGAAGGACGTATCGCAATATATGAGCAGCCACTGCCATGGAAGGACATACGCAGTGGGAGCAGCCAAACAGTGTTAACAAAGTGGCGCATCAATTTCATCAAGTAGACTCCTTACACGAAGTGCGTAGAGCTGCCTCGTGGTAGGGTGGCGTTCAAATAGAGTTGAACAGAACAAATTATTGATGGCGGAAGAGACGGGGTGTTGGTTGTTCGAATTTTTTTTAAGAAAGTATAGAGAAGATAGGTATAAATGATTTCTCGAGGTGTAGTGACCACTCGTTCGAGTGAATGTACAGGATTTGTGTGGGGCTAGTTCAGAAGGTACCCGTAGAAATAAGAATTACAAGATGTGTGAACAGAATCGAGTATTTTTAGGGAAGAGGGTGTTGCAGACTGGTATATTATTGCTCCGTAATCTAGGTGCCTGCGTATCAGTCGTTTGTATATATTCATGAGATATATGTTGTCACTACTCCATGAAATACGTGACAATACTTTCAGAGTATAAATGATTTTCAAGCACCTGTTTAGGGTACCTAATATGTGGTACGATTGTTAGTTTGATGTCTAATATTGAGCCTAGGAACTGATCTCCTTTAACAGGCAGACGTTGACCATACAGGTGAGCGTTCGAATGAGTAGAAAGGCCTCTCCTCCTAGACTATCAGGCACAAGTTCGTTTTTGAGCCTTGTTCAAACTCAAATGAACTTGCCGTTGATACGTTGAAAGGCTGCATCATTTAAAGCCAATTTGTATGTCTTCTCCATATGTGCATTAAAACCTATTTCGCGGGAATGACATTTGCAAAGAATTATTTTGATTATATAAAGTGTACAACTGGATACATCCTTCTGCGGCACCTTTATTTCGTACAAACTTTGTGACGGAACGGTGCCCACTCTAACGCGGAATTTCTGATTTGTCAGATAACTTTCAGTTATACAGAACATTCTTCCGCGCACACCTAAATGTGAAAGGTTTCTGAGTATGCCGAAGCTCCACGTAGTGTTATAGGATTTCTTCATTTCAAGGAACACTGAAAGGAGAAATTGGTAATAGACAAAACCGTCATGGATTTGTGCCGCGATACAAATAACGTGGTCCGTGGTACATTTTCTTTCTATATATTCACAATGGTAGGCTCAAGTAGACTGTTTGTTCCAAGAAAGTGTATCAGTCTGCCATTTATCATCTTTTCGAATGTCTTTCGCAAAACACTTGTCAGGTGAATAGGACAGCAATTAAAGACTATGAATTGGTCTTTGCTCTGTTTTAGAGTCGGAACAATAATGGGTTCCTTCAAGCAGCGGAGATGTCAAAAGAAAACCAAACAGTTTTATTCAGATAAACAAGACTATTCAAATTTGAGAGGCCAGATGTTTTAGCATATTGTATGTGACTCGGCTGCAAACTGGAGCGGATTTATTCGAGCAATTTAGCGGTAGATGCAGCTTAGGGGAACAAAATGGTTCATTGTGTGCCTCGTGTTTCGTGGATTTCCCCTCTAGTTTCTGTTGCTCAATTTTTGTTTTGTATGGTTGCAAGACTTCAGAATTGTGCGTCGAGCTCGACACCTGTTTGGAATAGGCGCCCAGTAAGTTCGCTTGGTCTTCCACACTGTCAACGTATGCGTTGACTAAATAGGTGAATGTGGTTCTTTTTCTGTCACCCTGCTAACCATGTTCCACACATTCTCTCATGTCTTTATGAACTCAAGCCTAGAAAAACATTTGCCAAGTTTTTCTCTTCGCCAACCAGTACATTCTCCTTCTTTCTGACTTTATTTTCTTAAAGCTTTGGAGGTTCTCAGGTGTCGGAGCCTCCTGATTTTTATGCTACATGGTTTGTTTAACTGTTTGCGTGCATTTCGTCATTGGATTTCTACCATGGCGAACGCCATATTCCTGAGCGGGTATTCGTTTGTGGGATGCAATTGGTTGCAGCATCAATAAAAATACCTGTAAAATATTCCACAGCAGCATCTATGCTTAAAGTGCTTTCGTAAGTCCAACTTAAACGAGCAATTTTATAAAACTGGTCCCAGTTGGCTCTGTTTATGAGCTATTGGGGAACAAGTGGTGGAGATTCAGTTGATGTAGTTGTGCTTAAAACTAAGGAAACGTGGTCACTGCTGTAGAGAGAACTGATGACTTTGCTTTGAAGTAGAGGCACAAATGAGGGAGATAATATGCTCTGGTTTATTAAGGAATAGGTATTATCAGCAACGTTATAACGGGTTGATTTTTTCAATTCAGGAGACAAGCGCTCGTTGAGTGGACAAACTGTTGCATCAGTCAACCACACCTGTCACAACGAGACCAATTCCAAAGCTTGCTATGTGCATTCAAGTACCAAAACAGAAGATAAGGTTCCGGAAGTTCGTCATTCAAAGTTTGGACATCATGTTTTTGTAGGTGATAGTTTGGAGGAATGTAACTCGTGCAAATTTTGATCATTTTCTTGAAAAAAAATAGTGCAAACAACCAGTGCCTCAAGGAACGTTTGAAGTTGTGTGTGCATGTGATCCCTTGATGGACTATGAAGGCATCACCTCAAGATATTACCATGGCATCATCACACATTTTTGGAAAAATAGTGTGAAAAAAGTGTGTTTTTGCATACACAGCAATTTTTGTGAGTGTTTGTGCAAAACGCTTTTGGACATCGTCAAGGTTTCTGAGAAACCCCTGACATTTCTTTGTATAGTTTTAGTGTTCAGTATAGTGGTGCTGTGTGTGCAGAACTCGAGAGGCTGTGGAGGTGGCAAGATTGAATTGAATAAGCAGAGTCATCACTGGATACCGTTATCGGTTTTTTGTTTACTTGGTGCGTTCCAAAGATCCGCGTTACTCTTCCGGCAGAAGGGGTGCCACCATTTTCATCGCCTTCTCGGAAGCACTGAATGCCCGCACGTGCGCACTGCTGATTTTATTTCTGGGCCTGACCTTGTGAGGCGAGGCGTTGAGAACTGAATACGCTGGACTACCTGGTTGCTATTCGCGAATAGGTGGAGTAGAATAGACAACGCCATCTTGGAGCAAGCGTCACAACCGCCAGATCGGTATGCGTGGCTAGAATGAGTGGGCTTATCAGGGCGAGTTTTTCAAGGAGCAATCTTCTTCTGATGCTTACTGCTCCAAGCATACTTATCCAAGAAGTAAACTTGGAGGAGAGCACACTCCTCCAAGGAGTTTGTCAACATATGCTCATGTGGTGCATCAGCGGGATGACGAGCAGAAGTGTCATTATGCGGCAAGGTTTACTTGACAGTTTACAAAGCTTGACGGTTTTTTGACGTTATCGGAAGTGTGGCTCGAGACTTCGAATTGTGCACAAGTTTGCCGACCATTATAGCTTAGTGAGGCGTGACCATACTATTGACTTTAGAAGCAATGACGGGGGTTAGGCTTGCTTGGCCTGAGGGAGGTCTTTGCGTACGCTGTTTGATTTTTCAGGGTAGATGACGAGAGCAAATGTAAGTATGGAGCGTTTCCTTAGCGTTTCCTTGTTTTCTCTTCTGACGGTAATCCTCTCTACATTGTTCAACTTCTGACTCTTCAAGGCATCCAAGAGTTGCACTTTGATCAGGTCAACTAAGCCTGCATCAGATGTCACACCTCCGAATTGTGTTCAATGATCTGCATAGCGTCACAGTAAATAGTAGGCTACCAAAAGCTGATAGACCATCTGGCTTATCAAACTGTTCTTTGTACAGAACTTCGAAGAGGAGATCTGAGTGAATATTATATGGGGTTTAACGTCCCAAAACCACCATAAGAATATGAGAGACGCCGTAGGGGAGCGCTTCGAAAGTTTTGACCACCTGGGGTTCTTTAACGAGCACCAAATCTGAGCTCACGGACCTACAATATTTCCGCCTCCAACGGAAATGCAGCCGCCGCAGCCGGGATTAGATCCCACGACCTGCTTGTCAGCAGCCGAGTACCTTAGCCACTAAGCCACCGCGGTGGGGCAAAAGAGGAGGTCCCCGCTAGTCATTTTGGTTAGCTTGTATCCAGCCTCGAAAGTTTCTGCAAGAAACCTGTTAACTATAATTAGCAGGTCTATAATGTTAACTATAATTTTATATCATCGGTGCGTACCCGCTTCAAGCCGATACAGTCGCAAAATAAGGAGAATATTTTATGCATGCCGCTCGTATATCTGTTCAGCGACGTTGGTGACCACACACCATAGAGCCCAACGAGAGGACACCACAAATTTGTCAATGCTAAAAACTTGCAGACGCCAGTCGTACAACGCTACCATAACTTAATGCGCCTAGACCAAGGTAGGCTATTTGGATAGAGTTTAATCTCACCGCCACGAAATTTCGAAGTAAAAGGAAGAAAAACGAAAGCATGAAAGGTCAAAATCGGTAGGAAAGAAGAATATGTAGAGCTAGAGTTAAGAAAAGGTGACTGCCGATTTGCCCAGGGCGGGTCAGCCCAGCGCTGCCGTCTACGTACACCCGAGGCCAAAGGAATATGCTGCTTCTGCCGGGGGGCCTATATGCCCAATAACCTGGCATTGGTTCGATCCCCAAAATGCCTTTTTCCCAATTTTAGCTCAGCCCAGCGCAGCTAGGTGGGGGAAATCAAACCGCCTCCCCCTTTAGCTCTGCTCCGTAGCTTCACTACGTACCAAACGCCTGCTGATACAGACGCTCCTGTCGGGTCGTGCATCACAGTTATCAGATGTGTTCCCGCAAATGCATATTTTCCAAACAAGACGTCAAAAACATTTTCATCATTGCGTCATCATATGATTCTTCTGAGTATGTGTCACACATCGGAAAACCGATTATGACTTGCACGTCCTAACAGGTAAGGTAAAGCCTCTGCTTACCGGAAAGCATATAGACAATTTTGCCAAAAGGCCAAACCTAAGGCGGGCTTTCCCGTTTGGCGTTTCAAAGTGTTCACTGTCCCATTATATTCCAGGTGTTACTGAAACACCTGAATCACTTGTTGTTTCATGTCGCTTGCAAGACCCACATGACATGACTTCAGCTGACATCAACATCACTATTAAACTCATGGAAAGTCTGTTAACATGATAGCATTTACCCCTGAAGAGCTGGTGCGTTCGTAAAATATCAAGCCACACCCGAACTTTTCTGACAAGAGTCTTTTGACAAACGTTTTCAGCACTACTACACGGCTAAAATAGAAACCTGAGGCATTCAAATTGGTGCCAGTCATCTCTGCTGTGGTATGATAGTCCAGTAGTGACACCGAGTGTTGAAGCAGTACAGAAGTTTCAGATCCATCAAAGCGTGCGAATTGCAAACTGACAGAGTGATACATTATCGGGAATGACTCGCAACCCTCTAGGGAGTTTTCTTATCAGTCTTCCACACTATGTTCATCACAAGGCAAGCCTTCCAGTAGATTATCGACTACCAACCATATACTGATAACGTCATCTTGCAAAGCGACCCTGACTCATGATCCTGAAAGCCGTCCATCTCACCAACTTTCGTAACAAAACAAGGATATACAGCGATGGTTAGTCCACAAACTCCAACACTACATCAGTTACTCGA
The DNA here is from genome assembly GCA_013436015.1 of Rhipicephalus annulatus. NCBI lineage: Eukaryota > Metazoa > Arthropoda > Arachnida > Ixodida > Ixodidae > Rhipicephalus > Rhipicephalus annulatus. Next base: position 1,661,127 of record WOVY01009410.1, on the reverse strand, counting down.
ACAAGAGCAGCGACTAAGTAAAATTTCATCAAGAGTACATTTGTGGCTTAAAAAAGGTCACCATAAACAACACATACTAAGCAAAGAAATACAAAGTCAACATCTAAGTCATTGTCGCAAAAAATCAACGTCGACGAAGTTTCCTGTACCAGTTCTCAAGGCTGTGTCAACAATCCAATGCAGAGATCACCACAGAATGCTACGAAAGAGACCAGAAGCTACCATTTGTAATAAGCAGGAAACACACGACTCCCCTTAAGCCTCGGTTCTTCCACACGCCTACTATAAGCGAAGCGTCTGCTGCATCTCCGAAGTTTGATCCGATGCCAAAGATATCCGCCCTTGACCTGCTACACATACACCCAACGTTGTTTGTTTCTCACAATACCTTAACCCGAGTCATCTTTAGTGCTGATCGGCAGGACGCGGTTCTGCTATCCAGGAGCAACAGCCAGCCTCGTCCACCACAGCTCTCCGAGATATTACCAGACTGATTCTCTTTGTTGTGAATTTCTCGCGCGAGTTTCAGTACTCTCTTCCGGATTGAAACTTCTGCGCATTTTGAAATATTTCGCTTTAACACTACTTTTTCTTCCTGTGTTGATTGTAACTAGCGCATGCTTTCAGAGCAGGGGGAACCCAGAGGCATAAGAAGGTATTGATGGTTCGTAGATGCCGAGAAAAAAGTCATAATTGTGTAAACACATTGCGCATAAGCCAGGACACGTCTCCCAGTCAATATTACGTCACATGTAGCTGGAGGTAGGTTTTATATTGCTCACTTTATTTTGCCTTAAAGTATCGGAGGGTTTATATTCGCTGCAACGTTATTGTAGCGACACGTTCCGGGTTTCGAAATGTGTTTGTAACGAGTTCCTTTTGAATTTAAGGCTATTTTAATCAAAACTGGTTCCCAAATTGGGAATGAACAAGCTTTCGTCAAAGTTTTATAGTAACGTGCACAACACTGCTGTTGTAACACCATAGACGAAGGAACCAGGGTGACTCTCGCAGTCACTGCTCTTACGTACATGCCTAGTTTACTGTTGCTCTGATTGGGTAGAGGTTCTTATATTAGTAGTAGTTCTTATTGGCAGTGGCCAGCTCGATGACAAAAAATGTATTTTGTGTCTTTATCGATTAAGCTTGAATCACGGCGTTTCGACTGCGCCAGGGAATAGGCACCTTCACCAGATGCCACCTGATTGTGGCTTTCAAGAATATAGCAGTCATGCGAATGATGAATCATTTTCGTGACCTGCCAAAAACAAGAAAAAAACCCAAGCTTTGAAAACAAGCAATGCATGCTGTAACAAAACAGCGCTGACCACCGTCGCTTGGGCATTGGTAATACGTTCGTCTGTAAAATAGTAATAGTATCTGTGGTTTTACGTCCCAAGCGTGGCGAGGCTCCGCGAATTTCCTCCGTGTGGTGCTCTTCAACGTGTACTCACACAGTAGTACACGGGTCTCTACCATTCTGCAACCTCCGAAATGTGACCGCTGCAGCTGAGTTCAAAGCCGTGACTTTTGGGTAAGCAGCCGAGCCCCGTAACCACAGATATGCTATTACGGATCATCAGTGAAATGCGCAGGCTTTCAGAGATGTCTGTCGAACATTCCACCGTAGGTGCCAATGCTCAGCTTATGTCTAGAATCAGCTCTGCTATTTCTCTTATGCCTCAGTGAAAAGCCAGTCTCAAACAACTGCGAAATTTCTAAAGTTCTAGCCCCGCCCACGACAGGTGTTTGGTAATGCGTTTGTGCGTCAAAGCCATATTTGACGTGCTTCCTCAGTGCGCTGATTGTACTCATTAATGTCGGCGTCTAATTAGTCGACCTTGTCGATGTCCTCATATGGAATCATGGTGTCCAGCATAGTTCTAACATCTCGCCCATAAACGAGCCGGAATGGCGTGGAGCGTGTAGTTTTCTGCGTTGCAGTGTTATACGCAAATGTTACGTACGGCAGGATGTCGTCCCACGTTTTGTGCTGCACATCCACGTACATAGAGATCATGTCAGCTGGCGTTTGGTTTAACCTTTCTGTTAAATTGTTACTCTGAGGATGATACGCAGTGGTCTTTCGATGGGTTGTGTAACTTAACCTGAAGATATCATCCAAGAGTTTCGCTGAGAATGATGTCCCTCGATCAGTGATGACATATGACGGGGCGCCATGCCGTAGCACAATTTGGTGCATAAAAACTGGCAACTTCAGATGCGGTCCCTCGTGGCAACGCCTTCGTCTCAGCATCATCATCATCATCAGCCTGTCTACGTCCACTGCAGGACAAAGGCCTCTCCCATGTTCCGCCAGTTAACCCGGTCCTGTGCTTGCTGTTGCCAATTTATACCCGCAAACTTCTTAATCTCGTCTGCCCACCTAATCTTCTGTCTCCCCCTACCCCGCTTCCCTTCTCTGGGAATCCAGTTGGTGACCCTTAATGACCAGCGGTTATCCTGTCTACGTGCTACATGCCTGGCCCATGTCAATTTCCTCTTCTTTATTGCAGCTATGATATCCTTAACTCCCGTTTGTCCCCTAATCCACTCTGCTCTCTTCTTGTCTCTTAAGGTTACACCTACCATTTTTCTTTCCATTGCTCGCTGCGTCGTCCTCAATTTAAGTTGAACCCCCTTTGTGAGTCTCCAGGTTTCTGCTCCGTAGCTAAGTACCGGCAAGATACAGCTGTTATATACCTTCCTCTTGAGGGACAGTGGCAATCTACTTGTCATAATTTGAGAGTGCCTGCCGAATGTGCTCCACCCCATTCTTATTCTTCTAGTTACTTCAATCTCGTGGTTAGGCTCTGCGGTTATTGCCTGCCCTAAGTAGACAGAGTCTTTTACAACTTCAAGTGCACTATTACCTATCGCAAAGCGCTGCTCCTTTCCGAGGTTGTTGTACATTACTTTCGTTTTCTGCAGATTAATTTTAAGACCCACCTTTCTGCTCTCCTTGTCTAACTCCGTAATCATGAGTTGCAATTCGTCCCCTGAGTTACTCAACAATGCAATGTCATCGGCGAAGCGCAGGTTACTGAGGTACTCTTCATGAACTCTTATCTCTAACTGTTCCCATTCTAGGCTTCTGAAAACGTCATGTAAGCACGCAGTGAATAGCATTGGGGAGATTGTGTCCCCCTGCCTTACACCATTCTTTATTGGTATTCTGTTGCTTTCTTTATGAAGCACTATGGTAGCAGCTGATGCCCTGTAGATTTCTTCCAGAATGTTTATATATATTTCATCTACGCCCTGATTCCGCAGTGTCTGCATGAGCTGATAATTCTACTGAATCAAACGCCTTCTCGTAATCTATGAAGGCTATGTATAGTGATTGGTTATACTCTGAGCATTTCTCTATTACCTGATTGATAGTATGAATGTAGTCAATTGTTGAGTAGCCTAAATCTAGATCTAAATCCTGCTTGTTCCTTTGGTTGATTGAATTCTAATGTTTTCTTTACTCTGCTAGCAATTACCTTTGTAAATAGCTTGTATACTACAGAGAGCAAGCTGATCGGCCTGTAATTCTTCAAGTCCTTGTCATCTCCTTTCTTATGTATTAAGATGATGTTAGTGTTCTTCCAAGACCCTGGTACTTTTCCCGTCAGGAGACACCTCGTAAATAGAGTGGCTAGTTTTTCTAACACAATCTGTCCTCCATCTTTCAGCAGATCTGATGTTACCCGATCCTCACCAGCAGCTTTGCCTCTGTGCATGCTCTCCAAAGCTTTTCTGACTTCTTCTATCATTACCGGGGGGGTGTCGTCTGGTTTACTGCTAGTTCCTATAGTATTAAGGTCGTGGTTGTCTCGGCTACTGTACAGATCTCTGTAAAACTCCTCCGCTATTTTAACTATCCTATCCATATTGGTAGTTATTTTGCCTTCTTTGTCTCTTAGTGCATACATCCGCCTTTTGCCTATCCCAAATTTCCTCTTCACTGCTTTGACGCTTCCTCCGTTTTTCAGAGCGTGCTCAATTCTCTCCATGTTATACCTTCTTACATCGCATACTTTACGTCTATTAATCAACTTCCAAAGCTCTGCCAGTTCTATTTTGTCTGTTGTACTTGACACTTTCATGATTTGACGCTTCTTAATTAGGTTCTTCGTTTCCTGGGAAAGCTTGCCGGTGTCCTGTCTAGCTACCCTGCCTCCAACTTCAACTGCACACTCCGTGATGATACTCGTCAGATTATCATTCATTGTATCTACGCTAAGGTTGCTTTCCTCGCTAAGAGCAGAGTACCTGTTCTGCAGTGACACTCTGAATTCCTGTACTTTCCCTCTCAGTGCTAGCTCATTGATTGGCTTCTTGCGTATCAGTTTCTGTCGTTCTTTCTTCAAGTCTAGGCGGATTCGAGCCCGTACCATTCTATGGTCACTGCATCTTACCTTGCCAACCACTTCCACATCCTGCACGACTCCTGGGTGTGCAGTCATTATAAAGTCTATTTCGTTCTTATTTACGCCATTAGGGCTCCTCCATGTCCACTTGCGGTTTTCTCGTTTTCAGTAGAAGGTATTCAAAATACGCAGATTATTGCGTTCTGCGAATTCTACTAGTAGCTCTCCTCTGGCGTTTCTAGTGCCGATGCCATAATCTCCTACAGCCTGGTCTCCAGCCTGCTTCTTCCCTACCTTTGCATTAAAGTCGCCCATTACTATAGTATACTGTGTTTTCACCTTACTCATTGCCGATTCCACGTCTTCATAGAAGCTTTCAACTGAAGCGTCATCATGGCTGGATGTAGGCGCGTAAGCCTGTACTACCTTCATTTTGTATCTTTTATTCAGTTTAATTACAATGCCTACCACCCTTTCATTAATGCTATAATAATCCTCTATGTTGCCAGCTATGTTTTTGTGAATTAGGAACCCTACTCCCAGTTCTCTTCTGTCTGCCAAGCCCCGATAGCAAATGACGTGCCCATTCTGTAGCACAGTATAGGCCTCACCTGTCCTCCTAACCTCACTCAGCCCTATTATATCCCATTTAATGCCTTCTAGCTCCTCGAATACTACAGCTAGACTTCCCTCACTAGATAACCTTCTAACGTTAAACGTTGCTAAGTTCAAGTTCCAATGGTGGCCTGTCCGTATCCAGAGATTTCTAGCACCCTCTGCTGCTTTGCAGATCTGACCGCCGCCGTGGTCAGTTGCTCCGCAGCTGGTGGGCACTGAGGGCCATGAGTTAATTGACGAATGCCTACGGGAGGGGGTGGCCAGATACTGCACCAGGGTGGCCAATCCTTCTCTGGTGAGATCGGTGCGTACCGGCTTTAAGCCAGTACGATCAGACAGTAGTGGGAATGCTCCATGCATGTCTTCCTTATTGTTGTTCAGCAGCGTTGGCGGCCACCCACCACGGAGCCCAACGAGGACACGCTACAAGTTTACAAATGCTGAAACCTGCAGACGCCAGCCGTGCAACGCCACTATAACCCAATGCGCCTAGACCAAGGTAGGCTATTTGCACAGGGTTAACCCTAGCCGCCAGGAAGTTTGGAAGTAAACGGAAGAGAGTAGAAGACAGGACAGATAAATAGTAAGAGATAAAGAAGAAGATGTAGGGAGAGAGAGATAGGAAAAGGCGACTGCCGATTCCCCTGGGTGGGTCAGCTCAGGGTTGCCGTCTACGTGAAGCCGGGGCCAAAGGGGTGTGTTGCCTCTGCCGGGGGGCCTTAACGGTCCAATCACCCGGCGTCGGCTCAACCCCCAGGATCCCCTTTTCCTCGGACACGGCAAAGCCACGCACGGCTAGGCGTGGGAGGGAGTCGAAACTCCCCCGTTAGCTCGGGTTCGTGGTGTCGCTACACACCAAACGCCTACTTGCGCAGGCACCAGCGTAACGCGTCAAATAATCGGTTGCGAATATGATCCATTTGTTGCCCGAAGAAGACAAAGGAAATGGGCCTAGGTTGTCATCCCCACTAGTTCAAACGGTGTACGTGGTGGATCGATCGGTTGTAGATGGCCTGAAGGCTTTAAATGTGGTGTCTTGCGACGCTGGCATTCACGGCATCATTTCACGTAGCGTTTGACACAGGCAGACATTTTAGGCCAGTAGTAGAGTTGTCGCACCCGATCCATAGTTCTCGAGTAGCCCAGATGGCCAGATGTGGGGTCGTCGTAGCAAGCTAATAAGACGTCATCGCGGAGGGCTTTAGGCACGACGAGAAGATGAGATCTGTCACCAGTACCAGCGTTCATTTTGTATAAGACTCCATTTCATAGGCAAAATGATGGCAACGTTCACTACGTTGGACGATGAATGGGCGCGGAGCCACCTTCTAAATGATCTCTAATCATTCTTAGATCGGCGTCATTTTGTTGATGAGACATCAGATCTGGTCCGCTGACAGTTGCCACGAAGGCGCCGTCCTCTTCTGCGCTAGTATTGGCGGATTGAAGAAGTGTTTGTGATAGCGTGTCGGCGTCTTCTTGCTTTTTGCCTGACTTCGCACGATAATGACATCAAATTCTTGAAGGTGTAGACTCCATCGTGCTAATCTTCCTGAAGGGTCTCGTAGATTGGTCAACCAGCACAAAGCATGATGGTCAGACACCACTTTAAATGGTCTTCCATAAAGATATGGCCTAAACTTTGTAATTTCCCAAATGACCACGAGGCATTCTTTTTTCTGATGTGTAATAGTTAGATTCTGCGTGAGACAGTGTGCGACTTGCGTAGGCTATTACCCGTTGAATGCCATCTTGTCTTTGTACCAAAATAGCTCCAAGACCAATCTTGCTGGCATCAGTGCGTACTTCAGTAGTAGCATCTTCATCGAAGTGGCCGAGCACGGGAGGGGAAGAGAGCCGGTGCTGTAGTTCCGCAAAGGCAGTCTGCTGTTCGTCAGCCCAGACAAATGGTGTATCATCACGCGTGAGTCGTAATCGTGGCTCCGCAATGTTAGACAAATTTTCAATAAAGCGCCGGTAATACGCGCACAGACCCAGAAATCGTCGAAGACTTTTCTTGTCAGTTGTAGGTGGAAAAGCGGTGACGGCAGCACTTTTGTCAGGATCAGGCCAAACACCAATGGCGCTCACGACGTGACCAAAAAACTTTGATTCTTCGTAGCCGAAAAAACATTTCTCAGGCTTGAGGGTGAGATCGCCGATCTAATGGCTTCGAGCACATTCCGAAGGCGACGAAGATGCTCGTCAAACGTTTCTGAAAACACAACATCATCGAGGTAGACAAGACAGCTTTACCACTGGAGGTCTGCCAGGACAGTGTCCATCATTTGCTTGATTGTGGCTGGAGCGGAATAGAGACCGAAAGGGAGCACTTTGAATTAATAAAGGCCATCCGGCGTTATAAAAGTGGTCTTTTCCCGGTCATGTTCATCGACCTCTAATTTCCAATAACCGCTCTTCAAGTCGACGGAAGAAAAATACTTCGTGCATCGCAGCTCGTCCAGAGAATCATCGACTCTGGGCAACGGGTACACGTCTTTCTTTGTGACATTGTTCAACTTTCTGTAGTTCGCACAAAAACGAAGCGTGCCATCTTTTTTTTTGACAAGAACGATTGGTGATGACCCAAAGCTGCTTGAAATCTGTATCACGCTATCCTGAAGCAATTCCTTAAGCTGCGTTTGAATCGCGTGCCGTTTGGTTGGCGAAACATGGTAAGGCTGCTGCCGTATGGGATGTGCGTCGTCGTAGGTGATAATACGGTGTTTCGTTATCAGTGTTTGACTTAACGTGCAAAGCATGTGTGTAACTCACGCAACAGCTCGCTCAAACGCTGCTTGTTCGCTTCAGAAAGCGTTGGATTGATGTCGACGCTGCGGAAAAGCGCTTCAGCAGTGCCGATAGCCTTGGAAGCAAAACATTCGGTGACATTGGCGACTGGGTCGGCGTAGGCGATGACAGTTCCAGGAAAAAGTTGCTGCTGCTCCTAGCTGAAGTTTGTGACAAAAACGTTGCAGTGATCATCACGAAGGTCGACAAGGCTTCTCGCTAGGCAGACACCCCGAGACAGCAAAAGCGAGTGATTGCTTTCTACGACTGCTTTACCGTGCATCACTCCGTCCCGCGCCACCTAAACCACAGCAGTTTCACGGGGTGGTAACATGACAGCGTCGTCGACGACGCAAAGAAACACTCGGGAGTGCCTGGGGTCGGCGTAAGCGGTTGTGGCGTTTGTGGTCATGAAAGTGACTAGACGTCGTCGAATGTCAATTATAGCACCATGCTTCCTGAGAAAATCCATGCATATTATCAGGTCTCGAGAACACTGTCGGAGAACGCTCAAACTGGCAACAAATGTACAATCACGGACGTGCAGTCTTGCGCATCAGCGTTATGAATTGGTAATCGGTTCCAAGGCGTCGTTACTTTCTTGAGAAGGGCGGCCAGCTCTTCACTAATTATGGAATAGTCCGCACCAGCGTCCACTAAAGCGCTGACTTCACGACCGTCTACCACAACAGGAATATCTAAGGAAACTCTTCCGCAATAAGCTGGTAGTGTCGTTGTCGATGTATCGTCGGTATCTTCCGTCCGCGTCAATAAGGGGTCTTGAGCATGATCAGTCTGAGAGGCCTTGCCCCTGAAGATCGCTGAGGCTTGTTTTCCCGACGCGGGCTGGGTGACTGACCCTGCGCCACGCCCGCATAGGTGCGATGATTCGGCGGGAACCGCCGCGGTGATTGAGAGCGTCAGTGGTACCGAGATGTCGATCCGCGCTGCTGAGCAACGTTGTCAGCGATTTCCGGAGGCCGCTGGCCGAACTTAGGAGGTCGAATACCACGAAGTCCCAGCTCTTGATAAGTGCACTGTTGGTAGATGTGCCCAGGTTCACCACAGTGATAGCAAAGGGGACGTCAATCGGGGGCCCGCCACACGTCTGATTTTCGCGGAATCGGACGGCGGTCACTGAGGTACGGGCCCGCTTGGAGTGCTTGAAGCATGGCTGGGGCTGTGGTATAAGGCTGAGTGAAATGCGATGCAGGTGGGCGCAGAGTTTAATCTGCCGGAAGCATGGCAGGGGCCGTGGTGAGAAGCGGAGCCAGAGTTGGTGCTGACTGGAGCAGAGTTTGCGCTTACGACATGCGAGGGAAGTCATTTAGGGGCCGCGGCTCTGTCTGACAGGACGGTTCTCGTAGTGCCTGCTGAACTTCATCTCAGACGATGCCGGACAAAGAACTGACAGTGAGCACCGAGGGTACAGATAACTTCTGCAGTTCTTCCCGAATTACAGAGCGTATGAGCTCTCGGAAGAAGTCGACGTGGGCTCCAAGACCACCCATGTAGTCCGTAGCAGAAGCAAAGTTCACTTGTCGGCCGTACGTCTGGGTACCCGTTGCCGAAGCGTGCTTTCAATCAGGACGGCTTCAGCAAGAAACTCTGACGTAGTCTTGGGGGGGCTGCATACAAAACCACCGACCACTCCACGCATCAGGTATCGCACCTTCTTCTCTTCCCGCATGTGAGGGTCGGCTCGTCGAAAAAGACGCGTCATGTCCTCAACATACATTGGTACGCCCTCATTCGGCGTTTGCATACGGCACTGGATTTCACGTTCAGCTCGCTCTCAGCGATCGGGACTTGCATACGTTTCGAGAAGCCGGCGTTTGAAGTCCGCCCATGACGTGAACACACCTGCCCGATTTTCGTACCAAACACGTTCCCCGTCATTCAAACTGAAGTAGACATGTCGGAGCTTCTCTGTGTCATCCCACATGTTATGAGCGGCAGTGAAGTCATAGTGGACTTGCCAATCTTCAACATCCTCATGGACAGCACTATGAAAGGGATTTAGCGTTCGTGGTTTGAACAGGGTATATTGCAATAGTGTTGCGCCTTCCATAACGGCTGTGTTGGAGCCGCTTGGGACGGCGCTGCCTGGAATAGTTGGGGTCATCAACTCTTCTGAGAGAAGTCCGAACTCAGGGTCCAGTCCACAGATCCTGCGGCTAGCACGGTGAACAGGTGTAAGCACGTGTATGGGGCTGGAGCTTCTTGTACTGGGAGGGGTTCGGTGCATAGGGTACCTAGCACCTCCAGCAGTTGTCACGCGCTAAGAGCTCGAAGAAACGTACAAAGGGACGCGACTGTCGAAAATCTCAGAGACAAAGAAGGACGTCCGCGCTGGCATGGGTTGCTCGTCTTCGTTTTCCTCGTTCACCGGCACAGAACTGACCCACTGTTCACTGGCACAGAACACCAGGTGGCAGTATGTATGTACGTATGTATGTATGTATGTATTTATGTATGTATGTATGTATGTATGTATGTATGTTAGTATGTATGTATGTATGTATGTATGTATGTGTATATGTATGCACATTTACCTTCATCGTTTTCACCGGTACAGAGCAATGATGATTGCCCCGCCGCGGTGGTCTAGTGGCTAAGGTACTCGGCTGCTGACTCGCAGGGCGCGGGTTCGAATCCTGGCTGCGGCAGCTGCATTTCCTATGGAGGCGGAAATGTTGTAGGCCCGTGTGTTCAGATTTGGGTGCACGTTAAAGAACCCCAGGTGGTCTAAATTTCCGGAGCCCTCCACTACGGCGTCTCTCATAATCATATAGTGGTTTTGGGACGTTAAACCACACATATCAAATCAGAGCAATGATGATTGTTTTTTTCTTGTTGCTGTTCAAAGCCGAGACCCATGCAGATGAAAACAGGGTTCAGCTGGCCGTCCTTGGTGAAGTCCTCCAGTGTCTTTCAGTCTGCCAAAGCAGGGTCAAAATCCCGAAGTCATATTGTGTTCATTTCCCAGCTGGAGCTGGAAAACAAACACAATGATACGACTCTTACAAATGAAACTGTTTATTTAGCCGAACTGGCGGACAGTACACGACAAGTAAGATTACAGCAATACGCACTGGCACTGATAACGCCGAGCAGAGCGTCGACCGTCGATCAACTGAGGGTTGGCGCAGCGTTTCAGCGTTTGTACACATGCCATCGCATAATCCCATGTTATGGCTAGCAGGCAGCCACGTAGTTTGTAGAAAAATCTGTAATGTTCGCGAAGTGGGCGTAATCTCAAAGGGACCCTGACATGGTTTTCGCAATGTTTACTAACAGATTGGGGTGGTAGTTCAAGTCCCAAGGGTAATTTAAAGACTGATTTGAGCTCACTATGTAAACTATGTAATTTATCACAAAGCTTCAAAGCTGTGAACCGCTCGGGAATCCTACATTTCGCTGTGACTCGGCCAAACGCGTTTTCAGCCGCCAACACGCCAAGTAACACGATCTGCCCTGTTGACGTCATCGTTTTCAGCTGAGCTTAGTGGCTGTGGATCACACAGCACAGGTATTTCTTCTCTAATCAATAGGAAACAAATGTTGTTCGTACTTTGTAAAACACTTTTCAATTTATATTGCTTAAGTTTTTTACAAAGAAAGACAAGATGATCGCACTTTACAACTAAGCTTTTTGACGTACGGCACACGGCGAACGTTGTCTGCGTGGATCCCACAGGCTTCATGTTGACGTGAGCTGCGTAACGAGTGGGCATCACGCGGTTGTTGTGACACCACAGAGCACCTATACTCTGGTGACACCATGAATCACCCTTGCCTCATTGTGCGCTGATAGTCCGTTGATTGGTGGCAAGTGAAGACACGACACCGTGCGCCTGGGAAAGGCAGCAGGCGCACCCAGTGGCTGCAGCGCATCGGATGGCCCGTATCAAATCGGTGGCGAGATTTAGGTGTATGTGGTCGCCACTTTATGCTGGAAGACTACGAACGTGATTCCGCACTTGTGCGGCGATGTGAAGAGGCATCCCCTCAAATCTGACGTAATGCCGTCTTTGTTCCTTCGTGGTAAAAATGTAAGTTCACGGTTGATCTGAATCGTGCGACACGCACTGAAAACGTGGTTCGCACGTGTGCGTTCATAAAATGTTATGTAACCTCGTTAACTATAACTATAACGACTGCGTCTCTTCAATGCAATGTCGTCCACTTCGCAATAATTATATACACGCTGAAAAACATTCGCTGGTTCACGCTTTCCAGAACCGATTATAAAATGACAGGCTGCCGGTTCGTTAGTAAGTTGACCTAAAGGTTTGAAAAATGCGCGTATGAGGCATAAAATGTACGGAAGCTGTTCAGTTACCAGATTCGCACCTAAGCTCCTAAACAAAGAGAACTAGCAGAAAAATATGCAGGATGCTGAGCAATTAGGCACGACCCCAATCGTAGAGCTTTTCTTTATTTGAGGGTTTCATAACCATCTGAGGTGAACACGACCTTGAAGGTTCTTATTTCGGCCAATTCACATATAGCAGCTGCCTTCACCATTAAATCTGCAGTGAATACACAGTGTGGTGTTTCATCCCATGAGCAGAAGTAGCAGCTTCAGCCGATGTTGCTTCAGTGCCACAGCTTCAAGCAGGTTTCAGGCCTCTCGGTGGCTCAACAACTGTCAGAATTGATGAATCTTCCCCCCCTAAAGAAAAGCTAGCTGTTGAAATATCTGTCCAAATAGACAGACCTTTCCCTGCTAAGAAAAAAAAGCCAGCTGCTGAACCTGATGTCACATACTTGCCCTAATTTAGTGAGAGTTTCTGCAGGTATTACAAGCGTTAGTCTTTGATGAACTAAAAATAAAGTTTAACTCGTTGACGATATCAGATGCTTAGCAATTCAGTGGTCTTTAACACGTGATGAGCATGTAGTCACAAACTAGTTCGCATACTGAAACCGCCCCTTGAGACAGTTATTTTCTGGGGTTGTGTCTGGCCTTTCGTGTTTGCAAAAAAGAAAGTTAAGCCCCTGTCACAAACTAGCACTCGAAAAAGGGCCCACTGCCGAATTCTTCCGACCAAGTGCTAGAGAGACGCCTCAAGGTCAACGATAAAGAAGAAAACAAGCATCCAAAGACTCTCTGGGCGCGCCGTCCATTCTCCCCTCGGAAGCGTAGTTCGCCGACTAACCTCCTCATTTCGGCGGCCGCGTAGCCCTGGAAGGTTCCCGAGGGAAAGGGGCGCGATGATACCGAGTTGCGTCATGTGTCACGGACGGCCATCGATACGTCTCGCGCTTTCCCTAGCCTTCGCTGCGCATCGCGCCGACGGAAACAATGAGAATTTTCTGGAATATAGCGCGAAGGTATTTAACCGAGCAGCGCAGATGGAAGATCAGGAGAAGAAGGAAGTTAGTGCCTGTGTGCGTAGGGTCATTCCGCCGTGTCTGTCGGTGTTGGTTTTGTCCTTAGTGACAAAGCAGGAGAAGAAGGAATTTTGCGCCTGTGTACGTAGGGTGTTCCGCCTTGTCGGCGAAGCCTTTTGTCCTCAGTAACAAAGGAGAAGAAGGAATATTGCACTAGTGTGCGTAGGGTCTTTCCGCCGTGCGGGCCAAGCCTTTTGTCCTCAGTGACAAAGGAGGAGAAGAGGGTTTCCACCTGAGAGGTGAAGACTCGTGCTACAGGCAGGAGTGTGTGTCAACCGCCAGCGAGCGAAGACGCATGGCAACAGCTGCGCGTGGGAGCCGACATGTTACCAGCGAAGAAGATTGGTGCTTGGAGAGCGGCCAATTGAAGACGCGAGGTTTCCAGAAAGAGAAACTTTGGGGGCAGCGGAACGACAACAGCGCTGGACTTTAAGTGAGTGATTCTCAAAAGAGTATCATTCAGACTGTTGTTCCAAGGATTTGGACTGGATAAGTTTTCGAACTCTTTGGTCTTTAAGTGTCTTGGTTGTTCGATGCATCCGATTGCATTGTAGTGTGTATTGTTGTTTGTGTCCGTTGTTTCGAGTGTGGCTGATTGTACTGTGTAGTGCGTTTTTTGATTGTTGACATATCGTATTCAACTATTGTCGAGTGTGCATGTGTGTATCGTTTTGATTTGCCGTTGATAAACAAACAAATATAATTTTGTTTTGTTTATCAACTCTTGGTTCTGACTTGTTCTTTGGGTCACAGCCGGCGTCGGCTGGCGCGCCAAATAGAACCACTTCTAAATTGTCCACACTTTCGTGGTGCAGTTCGGGAGGCTGATAATTAGACCCTTAAACTTAGCCTGGCCATCGTCACCCTAATCAACGGGACCTGTGAATATTCATCTGGCGTCCGCGACAGGACCTTTTTGGTGCACAGTGTGTTCAATGTAGTGAGAAAGAGCTTTGAGACGTTGATAGTACCATCGAAACATTGTTTTGTGTGTGCTGCTCAGTGTTATCGTTAACGAGTATGCAGAGAGTGTTTCGATAGACTGATTTAGGCAGATACGTTTTGCACGTGGCAAGGTTTTATTTGCGAGACATCATGGATCTCGAAAAGTTAGTATAGCTTTTGATGAGAAGATGCGTCTTTCCGGCACCGAACTACGTAAATGGGTCACGCAGAAGGGAAAAGAGGAAAAAGAGAGGACTAACGAAGAAAAGGCAGCTGAGCTGGAAAGAGAAAGGTTGGCGGTTAGAAGAGCCAAAGCGGAAAAAGCAGCTGAGTTGGAGAGAGAGAGGTTGGCAGCTGAGAGAGCCAAAATAGAAAAAGCAGCTAAGTTGGAGAGAAAGAGGTTGGCAGCTGAGAGGGCCAAGAAGGAGAGCAGCAATTCAAGTTGGAGCAGGAGAGAGAAAAGTTGGCAGCTGAAAGGGCGAGAGAAGAAAGAGAGGCAAAGGAGCGACAGCTGAAAGAAGAAAGAGAGGCGGAGATGGCTGAAAGGGAACGGCAGCGGCAGCACGAGATGGAACTCGAGCAGCCCCGTTTGCAACAACGAAGTGAAACTCCCGTCCAAGCTAGAGTTGAAAGCAGCCAACGGAAAGACCACGCCTTCCGCTTGAACCCAAGCAAGCTACTTGTAGCGTTTGGTGAAAGGAAGGACGACCTTGACGCGTACCTTCACAGATTTGAAACGATTGCAAGGAGCCATGATTGACCGGAACCTCAATGGGCAACTGCTTTGAGTACTTGCTTGAGTGGCGAAGCACTCAGTGTGTACAATAAATAGGCTGACGCCGATCGATGCAGCCAACTATGCAAAGTTGAAAGCTGTCTTACTGAAGCGATTTAGATTTACTGTG
Organism: Rhipicephalus annulatus; assembly: GCA_013436015.1. NCBI lineage: Eukaryota > Metazoa > Arthropoda > Arachnida > Ixodida > Ixodidae > Rhipicephalus > Rhipicephalus annulatus. The sequence continues at coordinate 1,646,111 of WOVY01009410.1, read as the reverse complement.
GAAGGTTTCCGGGACAGATTTCGGACAGGAAAACTAGCTGATGGTGAGATGGCTCCGCAGTACGCCGCCCGACTTAGCCATTACTTGGTCTAATGGATCAAACTTTCGAGCATAGCACAGGAGTACGATGAGCTTAGAGAGCTCCTTATTAGAGAGCAATTTTCCACCAGTTGGCACCCAAGCCTGTCGCTGTACTTGAAAGAGAGGAAGGCTGAGTTACTTGAACATATGCTTGAATTGGCCGACCAATTCTTCTAAGCGCAAGGCGGTACTAATCTGGCCAAAATTAAAAAGGAATGTCCCGAAGATTCGAAGAGATCGGCACCCGAACAGAAGAAGCGTGCACCGCAGAGTGTTCCGCGATGTTTTCTGTATAACCGAGTGGGTAATCGCGCGAACAGCTGTCAAGCTATCTTTACGAGCCCTAGTGTTGTAAAATATTTCAAGTGTGGTGAGACTGGGCACAAGGCAGACGCATGTCGTAACGGAGCGAGTCAAACTCACCAGGTGTGCTGGGTGCAAGTGGCACCAAAAGCCGATGATGACAATGTCACCGATGGACTCGTAGAGTTGAAAAATGGGCAGAAACTTCCTATTGTGGGTGCCGTAATGACAAAACGGCCAACTGGTGTTACGAAGGGAATGCCAACGCTGCCTGGAAAAGTTGCGGGCAAGAAGGTTACGGTGTTAAGAGATACCGGTAGCTCCACTGTTATCATGCGGAGAAATTCGGGGCGGGAAAGTGAGTTAACAGGCAACACGAAACCGGTTTACCTGATTGACAGTATGGTTCGAACGCTTCCCGAAGCAGAGATTGAGGTTGAAACCCCTTAATTCAGCGGGAAGGTGACTTCCTTGTGTATGATGACCCTCCTGTACGACCTCATCGTCGGAACATCGACGGGGCGCGAGGGCCGAATGATCAAGAACGTTTGGGGGAAGACCCGAAGAAGGAGCTCCCGCCGACACAGGTACCGCGAGATACAGTGGATAAAAAATCTCGTGAAGGATTTCACTCGAACCCAAGGTGAGGCCTGGGTGCAAGAGACAGTGAATCAGGAGATGATCGTGTTGAATGAGTTAGCGTGCTGGGCAGCTGGACTTACGTCAGCACGGCCTCAACTGGCCGACAGTGTCATGATGATGAAGTCGGCCAGCCAGGCCCAATGTCGTGACATGAACAAGCGGCTGATTAACCGGACAGGATCGGTTGAACGTTATGACCCGTTAACAATGTCGAAAGTGACAACGAGGGCTGAGACGCCGCCTCAGGTACCGTTGTTAGAAAGGGCTCGCCGGAACACGACGAGAAAAAACAAGAAGCGATCAAGCGAGCACTGCAAGAAAAGAAGCAAGCGCTGCTCGAAGTACACAGGATACGTGCTGAGGTCGCATCGGAATGTGTTTGGCAGTGCGGAATGCCTTATGTTGTGTTCATATTGTTGTATCCTGTGTCACAAGTGCATGTCGAGCGAGTCGAAGTGACTGTAGTGGTAATGTGATGCATAGGATTGTACAATTGTGGTAAAGACAAACCTTTGTCCATCTGTATTGTTTGGAATATGTGATGGACTGTTGTACTCATGTACCTGTGGTTATACTTTATGTGTTGTGAGATTGAATTTCAATGTGCGATTGTATTCTGTGTGACACACCACGAGTGACGAACTACGTCACAGTTTTTGAGTGTGTGGTGACCACACTCATTTGTGTGGTTTTGAGTATTATGTGATACTATTCTTAAAGTTGGGGGCAGTGTCAGAAACTAGCACTCGAAAAAGGGCCCGCTGCCGAATTCTTCCGACCAAGTGCTAGAGAGACGCCTCAAGGTCAACGATAAAGAAGAAAACAAGCATCCAAAGACTCCCTGGGCGCGCCGTTCATTCTCCCCTCGGAAGCGTAGTTCGCCGACTAACCTCCTCACATCGGCGGCCGAGCAAGCCCTGGAAGGTTTTCGAGTGAAAGGGGCGTGGTGATACCAAGTTGCGTCATGTGTCGCGGACGGCCTTCAATACGTCTCGCGCTTTCACTAGCCTTCGCTGCGCATCGCGCCGACGGAAACGATGAGAATTTTCTGGAATCTAGTGCGGAGGGTATTTAACCGAGCAGCGGAGATGGGAGATCCCGAGAAGGAAGCTAGTGCCTGTGTGCGTAGGGTCATTCCACCGTGTATGCCGGTGAAGGTTATGGTCCTTCGTGACAAAGCAGGAGACGGAATTTTGCGCCAGTGTGCGTAGGATGTTTCGCCTTGTCGGCGAAGCCTTTCATCCTCAGTGACAAAGGAGGACAAGGAATGTTGCACTATTGTGCGTAGGGTCTTTCCACCGTGTGGGCGAAGCCTTTTGTCCTCAGTGACAAAGGAGGAGAAGAAGAGGGTTTCCACCTGAGGGGTGAAGACTCGGGCTACAGGCAGGAATGTGCGTCTACCACCAGCGAGTGAAGACGCGTGGCAACAGCTGCGCGTGGGAAGTCGACATGTTACCAGCGAAGAATTTTGGTGCTTGAAGAGCGGCCAATTGAAGACGCGAGGTTTCCTGGAAGAGGAACTTCAGGGGCAGCGGAACGACAACAGCGCTGGACTTTGAGCGAGTGATTCTCAAAAGAGTATCATTCAGACTGTTGTTCCAAGGATTTGGACTGGATAAGTTTTCGAACTCTTTTGTCTTTAAGTGTCTTGGTTGTTCGATGCATGCAATTGCATTGCAGTGCTTATTGTTGTTTGTTTCCGTTGTTTTGAGTGTGGCTGATTGTACTGTGTAGTACGTTTCATAATTGGTGACGTATCGTATTCAACTATTGTCGAGTGTGCATATCTGTGTATCGTTTTGGTCTGCCATAATTGAGAATATAATTTTGTTTTGTTTATCAACTCTCAGCTCTGACTTGTTCTTCGGGCTACAGCCGGCGTCCGCTAGCGCGCCAAATAGAACCACTTCTAAATTTTTCACGCTTTAGTGGTGCTGTTCGGGGGGCCGATACTTCGGGCCTTGGAATTACCCAGCGATGTCCTCCCTAATTAACGGGACCTGTGACAGCCCCTTAGTTCCCTAAGATATTTAACCTCAAAGTTGTAGTGAGAATTTATTAGAAAGCAGAGAGGGCAGTCTGAGCTAGTTCGCTTCAGAGTAATTCTTGACAGCTCAAGTATCTTAGCCAGAACACGATTGGTTAATTCTGAAGTGCCTGCTTGTTTTCCCCATCTGAGCGTTAAAAAACTGTACGAACGCGAAGAGGCAGTTCCATTCCAGTGAAAAGCCTGCTGATACACTTTCGTGCATTACGAGGCAACCTGCAGATTTTTTATTGATGTGCATATGATCTTGTACAATTGAAATAAAGCCCGTTGCCAGAAATGTTTCAGTGGTGGCCCACCTATTGAGCGCCTTTAAAAACCTGTTTTTTCATTGTAGATGTTCGGTAAAACACAGCCCTCCATCCAAATTTTGAGGAGGGGGGCAGGCCCCTAGGGTAGCCTTAATTCTGGCCATGGGCCTTGTTGAGCACATCTATAAGAGACATGCACTGGGGAGCGATTGAAGAATCATGCAAATTTTCTTATCACCCTTATTTGAAAGTAGCCACACTGGTTTCTCTTATGCCACTTTGTCTTTTTTATGAGTGTATCATATATAGGAGTTGTACTATATAGGCAGCATTTATAAAGCCTCTTTGTCGACATTCGTAAGACGATTTCTACAACAACAGCAACGAAAATTGTGGGTACTCATTTGCAACTCACGAATGGCAGTTCATTTGAAATTCAATATACCAGTATTTTTAGATGTTGCCACAACCTCTATTAAGATAACGAAGAGTATGGGAGACCACGTTACTCTGCAGTGAGTACGCTTAGCCGCAGTGGTAAGACTAGTACTGCAATTATGCTGAAACCTATGCCTGACTTAAACGCAGCCCTGCCGAAAGCAGTTAGACGTATTTCACACGAAACACAGAGTGGTTCTTGAACACTTACTTTTATTACAAGCACATGTTTTCAGATGTTCACGAAGTAAGAAGAGGCACACTGGCACATGTGTACAACAAAATTCTGCGCAGCATTTGCAACGGGCTGCCACCTACCAAAGCAGTTTCACAGTAAACACAAAGAAACAGTAAAATGATTTCATGTGACACCATTTACACATTATTTGTGTGCCATTACATCAACATCTTTTGTATAAGACATTGCCAGTTATTTTATATAAAACTTCCAAACAATGCTAGACTTTACTCATGAAGTGACTGCTTTGTGATAGCATACTTGAGCCGCGTTTCCGGCTATTGATAAAATAGAGTGCGCCAATTACGTTTCCTTAGTTGGTTCCAAAGGGATGCACCTGAAGGGTCCCTGAAATGGTTAACTGAAGCTGCGTTAGCATTTCTGCTACAGAACAATAATACAATGAGCACCGTAAATTCAGAAGTTCACCTTGCCTGATGACTGCTAAAAGCTACAAGCTTTTTAGCAGCGCTTTGTCTCCTGATCCAATCGAGAATGCAACTGTCACTAGTACACGATTGAGCTGTAGCTATTTGTAAACTTTATACTTATATCTTTCACTACAACGACACAACCTATATCAGCTACTTAAATTTTTTCAGTGCACTTATAATTAGTAAATACTTAGAATTATTTGGAAAAATAAAGATAATCGAGCCCATAAGTAATAAAAATTGTAATAGTACCTTTGGAATTGAAGTAATGGTTAAGATGAGTGAATGCTGACATTTACGTGTTATCCCAGTGTTCACTCTACTGAAAGACCTCGGCAAATCCTCTTGAAGGTTGCCTGGCATTAGCACCAATCACTAGATTTGTTGCCAGGTGAAATGTGAGAAGGGCAGACATTGTGGTTCATGGACACTGAATAGTCTCACTTTATTCGTGTCAGCCTAAAAAAACAGGAGGCGATCTTGTTATGAGGAAATGGGGTTTAAAGAAAACCTTTCATTGTTGGGTCTGGCTTTTTATATGCTCTCTATCGTATTGTGCAACGCTCCGACATGCTAAGCACCCACATGCTACGCAACACAACACATGCTACAGGCAACATAATTATTGCGGCTGAAGCGCCTCTTCACAGTAACATTACAATTACTTTAATAACATCTCCTACACTTTCCTTGGCATAATTTTCAGTGAGTTCTCATTAATATTTTTACAAAGAAACCAACCTCTTCAATTCACCCTTACTTTTTCATTCATAGCGAGGGTCTCGTTCTGGCAGACCTAATGCCATCGGGTAGTATGGTAGGGAATATTAGTCAGCTGTCAGCCGTAAGAACATCACCTGTTGTATGATGTCTATAGGCAAAAAATAAGTGTCCCACACTCGCTGCAATGGCATCAGACAGCTCTGATTGTCACTACCACATTTAAATGCACCTACATATCCCATAAAGTGAACGGGGGGGATGACCGGGGTTGTAGGTCAGTTGGTAGAGGGTCGGATGCGTTTTTCGAAGGTCACAGATTCGATCGCTGCCGACGACAAGTTATCTTTTCGTTCACTTTTCTTCACAGTCCTATTACAATTACTTTATTATTATCTTCTATATTTTGGCATGGTTGTCTGTCAGTCACCACTAACCTAACCAAGCAGTACAATGAGAACGAAAAACAGGGGATGTTATTATTTGTAAATGTAAAGTAAATGCCAAAAACATAAAGGTGTATCAATATATTGCTTTTCGTTAGCTGGGACTGAACTTGCGAACTTCCAAGAACTAATCCGATGCTCTACCAACTGAGCTATCGCTGCGGCCATTCCTTCGTCCACTTTATGGGGCACATATGTGCATTAAACGCGAGTGCATCAATCAGCGCCACCTCGTGCTACGCAACACCAAAAGGCAGAAAAAGTGTTTCACACTCACCGTCATGGTTGCTAGTAGCATTGACTCGCGCTGCCACTTGTAAATGCACATATATACTCGATAAAGATCAAGAGCGCACGACCGCCGTGTTAGGTTACTTGGTAGAACATCAGACGTGTTATGTGACGGTCACAGGTACAGTCCCAGCTCCTAGCAAGCAATTGTTTCGTTCATCCTAATTTATTCTCACTTACAATACATTTACTATAATTAGTGTCCCCTATATTCTTTTATGGCAATATGGTAGGTTAGTTCTAATTAATATTATATCTAGCAAAAAATGAAGCCTTAAAATTTTCACTTCATTCGTTCAACCATTGTGAAATGCCAAGTAACACACGAGCACTAACATACTTTCTGGGGTCATTCATTTGCAGGCCCATCAAGACAGCATCACTGGAATTCTAACAATAGAAGAGCGTCTTCCCAGAGAATGAAACTTCATTGTGTTTGAGAGCTCCCCTATTAAAAAAACGTCAACCATAGGATTGGTGGATTCCATCATTCACCATTTTGGTGGATTTTGGTGCTTAAAATTATGGTGGCACATGGTTTATGGTGGCACATGGTGAATGGTGGAGTGCTGGCAATGCTGGAGTGCGAAACGGCGTCTGAACCACAGTGACGAGCTGCCACTAAATTGATAAGAAGAATAGTTCTGTAGAAAACGTTGCAGAAAGGCTCTTTAAAGAAACTCTGACCACAAGAAGTCGAATGTGCAACCATCTGATTTTCAGCTGAGCACGCTAACCTCTGCGCCATGCCAACTTGCTGGAGGTTTGTTGTTACGTCGCAAGTGAACTTACGAACTGACCGTTCAACTTCAGTTTTGTTTGTTGCTTGCTCCAGATAGACAGGATCTGCACCTTCTACTACACTGGCACATTCATTAAACACTAACAACTTCCACTGCGATAATGACAACAGCGCTATGTCTTTTTTTATAATTCAAAACCGCAAGAAAAATCAAATGTACTGAGAAGCAAGTACCGTTTACGCGTGGTTACTCTGAAGTTTATTCTCCGTTTTTCTCTCGTACTAAAGCGCGACATCTGCTCAGGCTTTATGACGCCTATAGGCTCTGTTGACAGATACGCCCACACAAGTGATTGAGTAATGCAATAACTTTTGCGCAACGTACAGCGCAGTCGTGCCAGCGCACCTCTGTAGCTCCATTGTTAGCAATAACTACATAACGGCTTGGCCAAAACGAATGCAGTGCGGAGCAAACATTATGCTATCAAATTCGTTCAGTAAGCATACGAATGGACAAGTATCTGTTATCGCATGTCCGGTGAGTGTCGGTGACTGGAGGTGTATGCTGCTGGAAGTGATGGCACTACGTCACGTCGATGTTTGTCGCTACTTGCGCGAACACTGTACACTAGAAAAAAATGTTTCAGTTAGAAAATGATGCCACGGCTGTGCTGTGTTGTGGTTCTTACTCGTCGAAAACGTGTTTTCTGAAACCCAGAAGCACCAATAACACTTGTACGGGATCGGTCGGGTGGCCTAAACTTTGGTAGAAATCTTGGTGGTGGAACAGAAAGGTGAAAGTCAAACTTGCTGGGACTCGTCTCGACGTATGTCGAAGGTAGACGTTTATGAATTTCAGCGTAACACGCACTCTGTTATCTTAAAATTACTGCTTCAGCAATTGCGTCGGCAAGAATTGCAAAGTTGCATTTATATCTTGGCGACATCAAGTGAACACTGTACTCATGCCTACAGTTGAAAGCAGTAATATCGAACTGGAGCTCATTAATTTCTCGACAACTGCGTGGCGATGTAACACATTTGCTGTCGTGGTTCACAGCGACACGCCTAGTTTTCTGAACATCACAACAAAGCACCACATCACGCATGTCAGATTGGTGTATACGCGCTCGAAACGTAAACAATCACGGCCACATTGTACGCTCCACAAGAGTTGAAGCGTTGTTGACACAACAGGAAAAAATTGACCCCGAATCTGCATGTTACACGGCAAATGTTGTCGAAAGACAATAGTCTTGCGTCTGGAGAGAGTGAACAATACGTTTCTTTGAAGTTCTGCGCAATTAAACTGGTGAATAGTGTTCTGGAGGCGCTACGTTAGTGTGCCTCGAGCTTATAGTGGAGGCAAACGAATGCATTGAGCCACGTTGAGCTCCATCTGCCGATTGAGCTCCATCTGGCAGTTATCTTTGAAAACGAAGGCATGCGCACTGCGGAGAAAGATGTGCGCCTGTCTCGGAGTTGATAAGGTGTAGAACGCAAAGCGATGGGCAGGTACCACCGCCGGGTCGTCGTAGCGAAACGTTGGAAACACCTTTTTGAGCATCGCATTGCACTGTCAGCGCAGCGCGATAAACGCTACAGTCCTTAGAGTTACTTGTGTGTGCCTCTTCTAGTATAAATGCGGACATACAAAACATTGACATGTTGTTAAGGCGCCTCAGATATGCGCAATAATTGCTTTTTAATTCACAATCGCACAATGAACGTCAAGTCTCGAGCAATATTGTTGGGCGCTACGGTTGGGGTCGGCCGTTTAGTGCCGTTTGAGGTATTGTTAAGGGCCGTGCCCCTCACGGTGGTCTAAAGGCTAAGGTACTCGGCTGCTGACCCGCAGGTCGCGGGATCAAATCCCGGCTGTGGCGGCTGCATTTCCAATGGAGGTTGAACTGTTGTAGGCCCGTGTACTCAGATTTGGGTGCACGTTAAAATACCCCAGTTGTTCAAAATTTCCGGAGTTCTGCACTGCGGCGTCTCGCATAATCATATGGTGGTTTTGGACGTTAAACTTCACAAATCAATCAATCAACCTTTAAGGGCGGACAAACACACAATTGCACAGACAGTCCCCAAGAAAGACTATCGTCTTTCGAAATCGTAATGAGCGGCGTTGTTTCTTTCGACCTAAAGATATTTCTCTGCGCACCACTGAAGAACAACTGCAACGCTTGCGTGTAGCAGATGATATGATGAACGTGCCCATATCTTGCAGCCTCGTGTCGGTGGTATGTGAACGGCCGTGCCGTAATAAGGATATAGCGAAGCGAATAGACACGCTATCGCTTGCGCAAGGTGTTTCAATAGCGGGAGGCGTTCTGGCACTAATTGATGGGCGAGCAGAAGCGCTCATCACCAACTTCAGCAACGAGCGTTGTCACACACAGAAGGGCACCGCGATTGCCTACTACGACGACATGGACCAAGCCAGAGATTGCTTCGTTTTCCTACCGGATGATATTACCACCCCAAACTCAACACCTCTGTCTGTCAACATTTGCTCAACCCTGTCACCCTCAGGCCCCGCCGCGGTGGTCTAGTGGCTAAGGTACTCGGCTGCAGACCCGCAGGGCGCGGGTTCGAATCCCGGCTGCGGCGGCTGCATTTCCAATGGAGGCGGAAATGTTGTAGGCCCGTGTGCTCAGATTTGGGTGCACGTTAAAGAACCCCAGGTGGTCTAAATTTCCGGAGCCCTCCACTACGGTGTCTCTCATAATCAAATAGTGGTTTTGGGACGTTAAACCCCACATATCAATCAATCAATCAATCCTGTCACCCTCAGATAAACAGCGCCTACGAGAGCTGATACACCAGTTCAAAAATTGTTTTTCGCGCACGTCGAAAGTCAAGCAAACACCACTGATCCGACACCGAATCATCGTTGAAGAAATTATGAGACCAATCCGTCAATACCCATACCGTGTGGCTCCGAAAGAACGTGAGGAGATCCAATAGCAAGTTCAGAAAAAGCTCGAAGATGACGTAACACAGCCTTCCAAAAGTCCCTGAGCATCCGCTGTGGTATTAGTTAAAAAGAAAGACGGCAGCTTGCGTTTCTATATAGATTACCGCAATTTGAACTAAGTAACGAAGAAATACGTCTACCCACTGCCACGCATAGATGACTCTCATGATTGGCTGCGGCATGCACGCTATTTCTCATCGATGGACCTGTGAAGTGGCTACTGGCAAATAGAGGTCGACGAGAGACACGATGTAAAAACTGCTTTCGTGACGCTCGACGGTTTTTATGAATTTAAAATGCTTCCATTTGGGTTATGCTCTGCGCCAGCCACTTTTCAGCGTTACATGGATACTGTGCTATCAAGACTGAAGTGGCAGACATGCTTGGTCTATCTAGACGACGTTATCGTCTCCTCGGCTACATTCGAGGAACACCTAAGTGGATTATTCGCAGTTCTACAAGCTATACGCTCGGCTGGCCTGGCTTTAAAACCAGAGAAGTGCCATTTTGGTTTCAGCGAACTTTGCTTCTTAGGCCACGTGGTCAGCCACGAAGGTGTTCGACCTAACCCGGGCAAAATTGACGCTGTCGCAAAGTTTCCCGCACTGCATGACAAAAAAGCGGTGAGACGCTTTTTAGGCCTCTGCGCTAATTACCGACGATTCATCGCCAACTTTTCGTCCATGGCGGCGCCTTTGACGCGGCTCACATGAGAGGATGTTACCTTTCTTTGAAGTGAAAAGGAACAAACAGCATTCAACGAACTAAGCCAACGCCTCCAAGCACCTCCGGTTCTTGCGCACTTTGACCAGGAAGCGCCAACAGCACTTCACACCGACGCAATCAATGCAGGCCTCGGTGCCGTACTGATACAATGGCAAGATAACACTGAGAAATGGATAGCCTAGGCCAGCAGAGCTCTCTCTCGCACGGAAGAGAACTACTCGACTACCGAGAAAGAGTGCCTCGCCGTGGTTTGGGCGGTTCTCAAATTTCGACCGTATTTGTACGGCCGCTCATTCAAGGTCGTCAGTGATCACTACTCGCTTTGCTGGCTCCCTAACTTGAAAGACCCATCCGGCCGCTTAGCACGCTGGAGCCTTCGGCTTCAGTAGTTTGATATGACCATTATTTATAAACCAGAGAAGAGGCACACCGACGCAGACCGTCTCTCGCGGTCACCCGTCGAGCCTGGCGCTAATAATGACGAGTCTATGGACGCCGAATTCTTGGGAGTCATCAACGCGTTCACTATTTCACAAGAGCAGCGCAGTGACCATGACCTGCTTCCGCTTATCGACTTCTTAGAAGGACGACGTGAAGACGTGCCGCGAGTTTTCGCGAGAGAAGTGCAATCTTATTGTTTAAGGAACGACGTCATATACAAGAAAAACTTTTCTCCCACCGGCAGCCCATACTTGCTAGTCGTCCCTGCATCACTGTGAAAAGAAATTCTGGAAGCCTGCCATGGCGAAGTCACCTCCTGTCATCTCGGTTACACTCGAACATTATCGCGTCTGCAAAACAGTTACTACTGGCCGAACCTACCTGCTGCTGTGAAACATCACGTCGAAACATGAGCCGACTGTCAAAGACGCAAAGCACAACCCGGCAGGTCGGCCAGCTTATTGTATTTCGTCCAAGTACCAGCAAAGCCATTTCCCCAAATTGGAATGGATTTCCTGGGCCCATGCCCAACTTCTACCACAGAGAACAGATGGATCATTGTCACTACGGATTACTTGTCTTGCTACGCAGAAACTGAAGCCATGCTGATAGCCACAGCAGCAGAAGCGGCTCCTTTCTTCATAGAAGGCGTCGTCTTTCAACAGTGTGCTCTAAGAGTGCTCATCGCGGATAGAGGAACTGCGTTCGTGGCAGAACTTTTGGAGTCAGTTCTCAGGCTCAGTGGTACAGCTCATCGGAGAACAACGGCGTACCACCCAGAAACGAACGGACTAACAGAGCGGCCTAATAAGACCCTCGCAGACATGCTCTGCATGTATGTCGACACAGAACACAAGAACTAGGACAAAATTTTGCCCTATGTGACCTTCGCCTATAATACCGCCCGGCAGGAAACTACCCAAATGATGCCGTTTAGTTTAATACACGGGCGCGAAGTTACTACAACGTTGAACGCTATGCTGCCGCACGAGTGTGACGACACTCATGCTGACGCTGAAGAATTCGGTCAGCGCGCCGAAGAAGCCCGATAGCTAGCCCGCGTGCGTATTTGTCAACAGCAACACAAAGACGCGAAACCATACGACCTACGACATAAATTCGTAACCTACAACCCAGGCGACAAGGTATGGGTCTGGATCCCAATACGTCGACGCGGACTTTCAGAGAAGCTATTACGACGATACTTTGGCTCATATTGAGTCACCCGACGATTGAACGATATCAACTAGAAGTTATTCACGACGGCGGTTGCAGTACCAGTCGCCGAAATCGCTCACCCGAGATCGTGCATGCCATTCGGATGAAACCCTACTTGACCGGCTAACTCTCGTTTGTCTTGTGGGTGCCGGTGCATATTTGCGTTTTTATATGTAGAGCGCCTTGGCTGCTCATTGGGACGATGCCATTTTTGGGGGGAGGCAAATGTCACGTGCGTCCCGCGAAAAAGACGAAGGTGACAGCGCATACGCGCATCTGCACTCTTTTATGCAGAACGCAACAACGAGAAAGACTAGGAAATATCTGGCGTGCGGTTAATAAAAAGACCGACCTGCTGCTGTTTTCTCGGCGTGTTCAAATACGACCTCTGTCTTCACGTCGCGATTATATATAGTAACCCACCTCTTAAGTAATAACCCCTGTCGGTGTCTTTAAGGAATAAAAGTGAAAGTGAAAGTGAAAGTCCACGCGGCCCTGTTCTGGCCTGCTGAGAACTGGACCACACTGCGTGCACTGCCGAAGTGGCTCCATGCACCTCTGCAACCCGCCCCTTGTTCGGAGAACGCCGGACGCGAGCTCGGAGGTTCGCTCTTCGACAAGTCGGCAACCCAACCACCGAGAATAACTGCAGGGGTGTCAGTGTGAAACATGTTTATTTTAGTTACTTTTATATGCATGTGTATATGTCGTATAGTGTAGTCTTATGTCTGTTCCGATATATATATAAATATTGTCACGGGCTAAGTAGATGCCTGAGGTAGACGACGACGAAATGCTCTGGGGGAACGTGCTCGGACTGCAGCAGCGTTGTACGCATTTTGCTCGCCAGTATATCTATTGTGTATACTTTATTCCCCGTAACATCATTGGGGGAGGTGCTGGGTACAACTCGCTATACAGCCCCACGAGGTCGATCTTCGCAGCGGATGGCCCATTGCAGCTACCACGATGACTGACCAGGCTACTCAATGTCAACAAGAGCCGTTAGCCCCGCAACCGATCGTTGTGGTGCAACCTCGTGACCCAGGCCCATTCAACAGCACAAGTGGCATAAACGTCGACGACTGGCTGGTTCTATATAAGCGCGTCAGCAGCAGCAACCATTGGGATCCGACGCTTATGTTGGCGAACATCATATTCTACTTGCATGGCTCGGCAAAACTCTTGTACGAGACACATCAAGAAGAGTTGACCAGCTGGGACGTCTGTAAGCAGAAATTGCGCTATCTGTTTGGGAAAACAATCGGATGTCAAGTGGCCGCAAAGAAAGAGCTTGCCACTCGTGCCCACACATCCACAGAGCCGTACATTGCGTACATCCAGGACGTGTTGGCTTTGTGCCGCAAGGTCGACAAGGACATGCTCGACGAGGGCAAAGTTGGACACATCCTGAAAGGAATTGCCGATGACGCCTTCAATTTTCTGCTGTGCAAGGACTGCTCGACGGTGGAGTCGGTCATCGAAGCATGTCGTCGCTTCGAACAGGCGAAAAGTAGGCGCATAGTTCACCAATTTGAACGCCTTCCCAACACGGCTGCTACGTCTTCTTACACAGATTTGCCCACACTACATCAACCACCAGTGCCGGAAAAAGTCACCAGAATAATCCGTCGGGAACTTGAGGCTATGGCACCCGCTATGTCTAGCGTAAGCGCCAGGACACAACATCGATGCTGTTTCAATGATACAGGCCGTGGTTCGCCAAGAGATCGCGAATATGGGCATTTTGCCACCTCATCAAAATGAGGTGGCAAAATGAGGTGATCGATATGTGTGTTTTGCCACCTCATCAAAATGCCCCTGCTACTTCCAGCTCGGCTCCAGTCGTTGCGGCTGCCACTCCAAACCGCACGTTCGCGTCAAGACGAAACCCAGCTGAATGGCACACTCATGATGATTGGCCCATATGTTTCACGTGCCATCGGATAGGACACACCGCTCGCCATTACCGTAGCCGTTGGACCTCATCACCTCGACCGAGATTGTATGATTCGGGACCTTGCTCCGAACGTGCACCTTATGCCCCATCCTATCGTGCAGACAGGTGCATAGCATAATTCAGAACATCGGACCAGCCGCTCGCCATCGCCCGTGCGTCGTCAGTCCCGCTCGCCCCAACACCGCCGTTCTCGGTCTCTCTACGACCGTCACTCGGAAAACTAGCCGGTGCAGCCCCCGGAGGTGACGCTGCATAAACGACTCGGACTGCAAATTCTCTGATTACTCCCGACCAGCGGTGCAACCTTCTTAGAATTCTCGTTGATCTTTTACGTGTAGCTGCTCTTATTCGATACCGGTGCGCAAATATCTGTGATGAGCTCAGACCTCCGCCGCCGCCTCCAAAAAGTTCTGACACCTGCGATTGCACCAACCGTTCGTACAGCGGATGGGAGTACTCCTCCTGTCCTTGGAATGTGCACTGCGTGAATAACGATTTTTGAGCATCAAACTTCAGTTCTGTTTGCTGTACTGGAAAATTGCCCTCATGACCTCATCCTTCGACTCGTCTTTCTGACTTCACACGCTGCGCTTATTGACTGTTCCAAAGGTCTTCTTCGGCTCGAACTACCATCCTTCCCAGAGACCGTCTCTACCAGCCCACCTCGTCTACGCTCTGTCGATTTCCTCAGACTTCCGCCGCAAGCCGCAATCCAAGTCCAACTCTCGCCATATCCTCCAGTACCCGATGGTGAATATGTTGCTGCCCCAATTTCTGACGTGGTCATGACACGTAATGTTGCACTCCCCAACACGGTGGTTACCGTCAAGGACAACCGAACTTCATTTCCCGTCCTCAATTTTGGCTTCTCAGTGCAAGTTATTCCTCGCGGCATGTCACTTGCGCATCTGACACCACTGGTTGACTACAAAGTTTCCGCCCTAACCACTGATCCGCCACCCGATTTTTCATCAACATCGCTCTCGTCACGTTCCTGTTCCGACCTTTTCAAGCCAATGCTATCTAACAAGCTCACCTCTGAACAAGTATCTGCTCTCTGCCGTGCGCTTGCTTCTTATCGAGAGATCTTTGACTTCGGCGACCGTAATTTAGGCCAGACATCCGTGGTCACTCATCGCATCAACACCGCTGACGCTCGGCCCATTCGCCGACGTCCCTACCATGTTTCAGCTCCGGAGCGGGCTATTATACAGCAAGAAGTCGATAACATGCTTCATAAGGGCATAATCGAACCATCATCTAGTTCCTGGTCTTCACCCGTTGTACTTGTTAAAAAGGACAATAACTGGAGATTTTGTGTTGATTACCGCCATCTCAACCATATTACCAAGAAAGATGTCTATACCCTACCGCGCATAGATGATTCACTCGATTGCTTACACGGTGCCACATATTTCTCTTCAATAGACCTTCGGTCAGGCTACTGGCAGATTGCTGTGGACGACAAAGACAGGAAGAAGACAGCCTTCGTGACTCTTGATGGACTTTATTAGTTTAAGATGACGCCTTTTATAATATGCAATGCCCCCGCGACTTTTGAGCGCACAATGGACTCTCTCCTTCGAGGCATGAAGTGGACCATTTGCCTCTGCTATCTTGATGACGTTATTGTTTTTTGACTACTTTCGACGACCATCTTACCCGTCTGTCCCCAGTGCATGATGTTTTCCGACGTGCCAACTTGCAACTTGACTTGTCTAAATGTCGCTTTGGGCAACGCCAAATCTGCGTACTCGGCCATATTGTTGACGCTGCGGGCGTTCAACCAGACCCTGCAAAAGTCCGAGCAGTTGGCGACTTCCCCACACCCTGCTCAGCCAAGGACGTCCGAAGTTTTCTGGGACTGTGCTACTATTTCCGTCGTTTTGACAAGAAGTTTGCTGAAGTAGCCCGTCCTCTAACCGGCCTCCTCAAAACCGATATCGCATTCACCTGAAGCCAACAGCAAGCAAACGCCTTCTTATCGCTCGTTGAGATTCTCACCAATCCATCAGTCCTAGCACACTTCGACCCATCTGCCGCCACGGAGCTTCGTACTGACGCCAGTGGCCACGGCATAGGCGCAGTGCTGGCGCAGCGGCAACAAGGAATGCACCGCATCGTCGCGTACGCAAGCCGAATGTTGTCGCTCTCGGAACAAAATTATTCGATCACCGAACGCGAGTGCTTAGCTCTCGTCTGGGCTATTGCGAAATTCCGACCGTACCTCTATGGCCGACGATTCTCAGTTATTACGGACCACCATGCGCTTTGCTGGCTCTCCTCACTCAAGGACCCTACAGGACGCCTTGGTCGCTGGGCGCGGCGCTTACAAGAGTACACTTTTTCAGTATCCTATAAATCCGGACAACTTCACAATGATGCCGATGTCCCGTTACCCAGTCGATCCCCCTGACATGATGGAAAATGGACAAGAGGTACTCGTTCTTTCAATTACCGACTTCACCAACACAGCTGCTGAACAACGCCGTGAGCCCTCTTTCCGTGCTATTATCAATGGTCTGCACTCCCCCCACTCTGACCACTCTTTACAACTGTTCGTTCTTCACAACGACATCTTGCACCGCTACGACGCCCGCCCAGATGGTGCTGAGCTTTTACTCGTTGTTCCTGCGCATCTTCGCTCAGATGTTTTGGCCCAGCTCCATGATGCCCTCTCCGCTGGACACCTAGGGGTGTCACGCACATATGACCGCGTTCGCTGCCGATTCTTTTGGCCTGGCCTCTACCGTTCTGTGCGACAGTACGTTGCGGCAAGCGACCTCTGCCAGCGCCGCAAGACACCTGCTCTGAGACCTGCTGGTACCCTCCAGCCCATTGAAGTACCAGATGAGCCATTTTTCTGAGTCGGCCTCGATCTTCTAGGACCTTTCCCCGTGTCGGCCACCGGTAATATGTGGATTGCGATTGCTACTGACTGCGCAACGCGGTATGCCGTTACACGCGCCCTCCCCACCAGCTGTGCTACTGATGTAGCCGATTTCCTTCTTCATGACATCATTCTGCGTCATGGTGCTCCTCGTCAGTTGATCACTGACCGCGGCCGCTGTTTTCTATCTAAAGTAGTCGACGAGCTCCTGCGATCCTGCTCTACCCACCACAAGTTCACTACAGCGTACCACCCACAAACCAACAGCCTCACGGAACGCCTCAACCGTACCCTGATGAATATGTTAGCGATGTACGTCTCCAAGGATCACAAAGACTGGGACATCCACTTACCTTTTGTTACCTTCGCATACAACAGTTCACGTCACGATACAGCTGGATTTTCACGTTTTTACCTACTGTTTGGTTATGACGTGCCTTTGCCCATAGACACCAAGCTCCAATCTGACGCCCCCTCATCACCTGCTTATGCTCGTGATGGCCTGGCCCAAGCTGACATCGCCCGCGAAGTCGCCCGGGATTGTTTATGTGCCTCGCAGCTTAACCAAAAGAGTGCTTACGATCGCCAACACCGCGACGTACAGTACTCTCCGGGGTCGCTCGTCTTGCTGTGGTTACCATCGCGTCGTGTTGGTCTCTGCAAAAAACTGATGTCCAGTTACGTTGGCCCCTATGGCGTTGTACGCAAGGTCACCAGCGTGACCTATGAGATAGCTCCACTCCATACCACGTCAGTACCAGCTTCAGTCCCGACCGATATAGTGCACGTCTCACGGCTTAATCCATACTACTCACGCCCCGAGAATTGATCGCACCGGGACGGTGCTTCTGCCGCCGGCGGGTAATGTCACGGGCTAAGTAGATGCCTGAGGTTGACGACGACGAAGTGCTTTGGGGGAACGTGCTCGGACTGCAGCAGCGTTGTACGCATTTTGCTCGCCAGTATATGCATTGTGTATACTTTATTCCCCGTAACAATATTGTAAGACAGTAGCAGCGTTGGGGTCTCAACGGCGTTTATTAGGCCGAACCACCTGACCAACGCTTCGAACGAAGACGACGTTTTTTGCGATGATGATCATATACAGATGAAGAAGATGAAGGCCTAACGATGTTAATATTGTGCTTACACTAACTTCCCGGTCACACGGAAGCGGCTAATATGGCCGCTGTTGATGACGTTGGTGTACGTTGCACGAACGGTTTCAAGTGCACACGTGAACAACCTCCGTAACACGAAAACGGCCGTCGAAAGGCATGACAACAGGGTTTACTCGGTAGTCAACAGGAGATATCTGCTCGACTATAGACTAGGGGCCGATGAAACGTCAGTGAAGCTTATCACACAGGCCGGGAACCCGCTTTGGGGTCCAGAACAGTACTTCGTCTCCAGTATTGAAGTGAACTACGCGGGGAACGCCGTTCTAGCGAGTCTCCCGCTCTTGTTGGCTTGCCTCTGTATTGAGGCGGGTGCGTCGGCAACAATTTGCCAGGCGAGAGATTAAGTGCTCACTCGATGATGATGACGAGTTCACAGGGACGTCAAAAAAGGAGATGTCGAGCGGAGATGTCAGTTGACGGCCATAGACGAGAAAGAATGGGGAATAGCCTGTGGTGCGTTGCGTAGCGGTATTATACGCAAAATTCACGAATTACAGGATGGTATCCCAGTTGGTGGGGTCGGCGTTGATAAACATAGACATCATGTCGGTCCAATTTCGGTGGAAGCGCTCTGTTAGGCCGTTAGTCTGGAGGTGGTAGCTGGAAGTCGTCCTATGAATCGTATTACATGCGTGAAGGACTTGTTCGAGTAGTTTAGAGAGAAACGCCTTGCCCCAGTCGCTCAATAGGATGCGTGATGCACCATGTCTTAGAAAGATTACCTCCAGAAAAAGTGGCAATGTCCTCTGCTGATTCTGAAGGAAGTGCAGCTGTTTCGGCGTACCATGTTAAGTGGTCAACTGCTTTGACAATCCAGCGCTTTCCGCTAGGTGACATTGGTAGTGCTTCGTAGACATCAATGCCGATGACATCGACAGAACGCCAGGACACGGGAGAGGTTGTAGAAGACCAGACGGGGACGAAGTGGATGGCTTGCGGCGTTGGCAGAGCAAGCATGACGCAACATATCGCGCTACACTGTAAAGGTGCGTCCTCGTCTATGGGTGTTTCCTGTGCTCGTCTGTCTAACCTGCGCCCACATTTGCCCACAATTTGTGCGAGCCTTGACAGAATCGGCTTTACCATCTTGCTTAAAGTCGGACGTTACGGACGCATCCATGAATTTGGAGAAACTGCGCGCTATCAGTACAGCCATGGGTCTAGAAGGAGCCGCGCTCCAAGATAGAGTTCACGCGCAACGCGTAGTAAACGAGACCTTAGCGCGCAAGCTTGTCACGATCAGCGCATGTGATTGGAGGTTGAAGAGAAGTGACTACATGCTGAGGAACGCGTCCTTCAGTTAAGACTCAAGCTACAGGAGTCTAGCGGAAACGAGCGAGGAAGCCCGTAACCGACAAGTAACGACATGCCTGCACTGGCTATGTTGGACAGCTGCAGTCCCCACAAGTTACTGCCTCAATTTATTGATGCGCGAGTTGGCCTCGGCACGTATTTACACAAATTATAACGTGTCAGTGTGTCACAAGATTGGCTTCTGGACAAATGGGCACTTCTGCTGAGCTTGTGCCAACAGGTGAAGCATCGACAGTCATCAGCCGACTTCATTATACCTTTGCCTCCGACTATGACCAGTTCAATAAAACCCTACTGCGAGGATTTCGGCACACCGCGGAGGATTACCGTGAAAATTTTTGGAAAGCGGGACCAGCGGAGAGAAAAACAGGTTGTCATCACGCTGCTCGCATAGCAGGACTTTTCGACAGATGCATGGAGCTAACAGGCGCTGAGAGACATTCGCTGGTCTCCACGATTTTATCATTTCGGAACAATTTGCGAAAGGATGCTTGCCATCACTACTGCTGTTTCTAGAAAAAAGAAATTGCAAGAAGTTGAGAACGTTGGCACAGAACTCCGATTGGTTTTTTGAGGCGCAAGATCGGTCCAATCTGGATAAAAATAGGTTCAATACAGAAAGTTTCACTGAGAGTAGCCGCAAGACGGAACCCGCAAACCGGCCACTGAAAGGTCAACCCCGATGATCCTTATAGTACGCTAACTGCTGTTTATTCATGAACCCTTCACAATGAACACGTTCTCGATGTTTCTCAATGACAAACTTCGGCTGACTGCGCTGTTAACAATGCGTACCTTGTCTGCCTCTTCCAGAGTAACGTACTTTACTTTTCGGATCGAATTCGCATCTCTTTTTCCTGATACGATGCAAGATGTTTCGCATTTCTCCGCTCTATTAGCAAAATGGAGCAGCGATGGCGTAGTGGTTACAGAATCCTCGCATGCAAAAGTTCCGTGGTTCAAATCCCGGTGCCACGGAATTCCCAACCGGATAAAAAAAATCCACGTGGTGAAGGAACTGCATTACGAGGCCTTGGGTGCGGCCTCACCGGTAACCACCGCCGCATACGCACTCATTCACCAGAGAAGGATCGGCCACCTTGGTTCAGTATCTGGCCACTACCTGCCACATGCATACGTCAAATAACTCACGGCCCTTAGTCCCCAGCAGCTGCAAAGCAACTGACCACGGCGGCGGTCAGATCTGCAACGCAGCAGAGGTTGCTAAGAATCTCTGGATACGGGCAGGCCGCCATTGGAACCTGAACTTGGCAATGTTTAACGCTAGAAACTTATGTAGTGAGGGAAGTCGAGCTGTACTATTCGAGGAGCTAGAGGGTGGTAAATGGGATTTAATAAGGCTTATACCCCTGTCACAGGGCACCTAAATGTCTTTTAAGTAAGCGGTCTTTTTCTGAAAAGGAGTTCCTGACAGCAGACACAGGCACAGAGCGAACTGCTTTTCAGAAGCGGTCTTTTTCGTAAGCGGAGTTCGTCTATCTCTTTTACGGCTCCGAATGAGTAGCCTCGAAACCAGTGGGCGCCAGCAATTTTCGAGTGGTGGGAAAAAAAGAGCGAACGCTTATTTTTCTGTCCCCAAAACTTTTTGTAAAAACAAATTTCATATCCTGCAGAAGGCGTGATGAACTCTTTTAATGATTATTTCTTTTTCTACTCTCGTAAGCAGCTACAACGCGTCGGCAATATCACGTGGTGACGCTTAGTCTCGCGCCGCTGTCACACCGGTCCCGTTAATTAGGGAGGCGATCGCCGGGCTAATTCCAAGGGCCGAAGTATCGGCCCCCCGAACCGCACCACGAAAGCGTGGACAATTTAGAAGTGGTCCTTTTTGGTGCGCCAGCGGACGCCGGCTGTGGCCCAAAGAACAAGTCAGAGCCGAGAGTTGATAAACAAACAAATTATATTCTCAATGATGGCAGATCGAAAGCAATACACAAAAATGCACACTCCACAATAGTTGCATACAATATGTCACCAATCAAACCAATCAATCAACGTACTACACAATACAACCAGCCACACTTGAAACAACGGACGCGCACATTAATACGCACTACAATGCAGTCGCATGCATTGAACAACCAAGACACTTAAAGACTAGAGAGATAGAAAACCTATTCAGTCCAAAGTTCTTGGAACCAAAGTCTAGACGATACTCTTCCGAGAATCACTCACTCAAAGTCCAGCGTTGTTGTCGTTCCGCAGCCCTCGAAGTTTATCTTCCAGGAAACCTCCCGTCTTCAATTGGCCACTCTTCAAACTTCAACTTCTTCGCTGGAACACGTCGGCTTCACACCCGCAGCTGTTGCCACGCGTCTTCGCTCGATAGCGGTAAACACACACTCTTGCCTGTAGCTCGAGTCGTCACCCCTCAGGTGGAAATCCTCTTCATCTCCGGCTTCGTCCCTACAGACCAAAACCTTCGCCGACTACACGGCGGAATCCCTACGCGCTCTAGCGCTCACTTCCGTCTCCTCCTGATCTCTCATCTCGGCTGCTCGGTTAAATACCTTGCGCGCGGCATTCCAGACAGTTCTCGTCATTTTGTCGGCGCGATACGCAGCGAAAGCTGGGAAGAGGGCGAGACGGTTGGAATGCCCTCTCCGGCCGATGAGTCAACTCGGTATGACCACGCCCCTTTCGTTCTGGAAAAATCGAGTGCTTGCTCGGCCTTCGTTGTGGGGTGAGGAGGTTCGTCGTGAAGCCACGCTTCTGCGGGGAGAGCGCGCGCCCGGGGAGCCTTGGACGTTTGCTTTCTTTTTTTTTCTTTTGACCTCGCGGCGTTTCTCCCGCCCGTTATCGCAAGAATTTGGCGGTGCGCCCGTTTTTAGCGCTCGTTTTGTGACAGCCGCGCATTTTGCACAAGGGAGGAAAGCGTGGCAGTCGTGTGTTTGCCCGTCATTCATGTGGTCCGAGATCGAGCGTCTATGGCCAACTCCGCAGATGAAGCAGCCGGTGCCCCACGGTAAAGGCAGCGTCTGCAATGGTCGGAAACAGACACATTATCCTCTCCTTGGCGGCTTTCGCAGCATCTGCCTCGCTTTCCAAAGCGAAAAGGAGGCTGTGAGGCTTGCGATCCTCGCTTTTTCTTCCGTACGGTCACCCATAACGTGTCGAGCGCAGTCGAGAGCAGCGAAAAACAAATACGATAAATAAAAGCCCAGTGGTGCCAGATGGACTTGTGCATGTGGCTGGTTATGGGCATGCTTCCTTAACTAGTGCAACAAAATTTCACATTGGTGTTTCTTCGCCTCTTATTCTTAAATTTATTTGATGGAACGAGCAGCACAACAAGTCTTTAATTTGTACATCGTGATACATCGTTTAATTTTTATTGCTTCTCTTTTAACTGCTAGCGCCATGCTTTCGCTAGCGTCTTCGAACGAAAACACTAAAGGAAGATCCTTGCTGCCGTGTGTCTGCGCCGCAAACACCTCTTTGTTAAACGTCCTTCAACTTCGTAAAAGACCGCTTGCTTAAAAGACTTTTTGCGCGCCCGTGTGACACAGGTATTAGTGAATTTAGGAGGACAGATGAGGCCTATACGGTGCCACAGAATGGGCACATCCATTGCTATCGGGGCTTGGCTGACAGAAGAGAACTGGGGGTGGGGTTCCTAATTTCCAGAAACATAGCTGGCAACATAGAGGAATACTATAGCAATAATGAAAGGGTGGTAGGTATCGCAATTACACTGAATAAGAGATACAAGATCAAGGTGCTACAGGCTTACGCACCTACTGCCAGCCATGATAACGCTTCAGTTGAAAGCTTCTATGAAGACGTGGAATCAGCAATGAGTAACGTAAAACACAGTATACAATACTGATGGGAGACTTTAATGCAAAAGTAGGGAAGAAGCAGGCTGGATACCAGGCAGTGGGAGATTATGGCATCGGTACTAGAAACGCCGGAGGAGAGCTAATACTAGAACTCGCTGAACTCAATAATTTACGGTTTTTGAAGACCTTCTACCGAAAACGAAGACACCACAAGTGGACATGGAGGAGCCCTAATGGCAAAAATAAGAACGAAATAGACTTTATAATGAGTGAACACCCAGGCATCGTGCAGGATGTGGAAGTGGTTGGCAAGGTAGGATGCAGTGACCATAGATTGGTACGGTCTCGAATTCACCTAGACTTGAGAAAGAAACGACAGAAACTGATAAACAAGATGTCAATCAATGAGATAGCACTGAAATGGAAAGTACAGGAATTCAGAGTCTCGTTTCAGAACAGGTACTCGGATCTTAGTGAGGAAACCAACCTTAGCATGGATACAACGAATGATAATCTGACGAGCAGCATTACGGAGTGTGCAGTGGAAGTTGGAGGCAGGGTAGTTAAACAGGACACTGGCAAGCTTTCCCAGGAAACGAAGAATCTCATTAAGAATTGTAAAATCATGAAAGTCTCAAGTACAACACACAAAATAGAACTGGCAGAGCTTTCGAAGTTCATTATTGGGCGTAAGGCATACGATGTAAGAAAGTATAAGATGGGGAGAATTGAACACACTCTGAAAAACGGAGGAAGCGTCAAAGCAGTGAAGAGGAAACTTGGGATAGGCAAAAATCGGATTTATGCACTATGGGACGTAGAAGGCAAAAAACCTACCAATATGAATAGGATAGCTAAAATAGCGAAAGATTTTTACAGAGATCTCTACTGTAATACTGTAAGAACTAGCAGTTACCCAGATG
The DNA here is from genome assembly GCA_013436015.1 of Rhipicephalus annulatus. Classification (NCBI taxonomy): domain Eukaryota; kingdom Metazoa; phylum Arthropoda; class Arachnida; order Ixodida; family Ixodidae; genus Rhipicephalus; species Rhipicephalus annulatus. Next base: position 1,622,039 of record WOVY01009410.1, on the reverse strand, counting down.
ACACCCCACCAGTAACGATAGAAGAAGTCAGAAAAGCTTTCGAGAGCATGCAAAGAGGCAGAGCTGCTGGTGGGGATCAGGTGCTGGTGAGGAACATCATCTTGATACATAAGAAAGGAGATGAGAAGGACTTGAAGAATTACAGGCAGATTAGCTTGCTTTCTGTAGTATAAAAACTATTTACAAAGGTAATTGCTGACAGAGTAAAGAAAACATTAGAATTCAATCAACCAAAGGAACAAGGAAGATTTCGAACAGGCTACTCAACAATCGACCACATTCGTACTACCAATCACGTAACAGAGAAATGCTCAGATTATAAGAAACCACTATACATAGCCTTTATATATTGCGAGAAGGCGTTTGATTCAGTTGAAATATCAGCCGTCATGCAGACACTGCGGAATCAGGCCGTCGATGAAGTATATATAAACGTCCCGGAAGAAATATACAGGGGATCAACTGCTACCACAGTGCTTCATAAAGAAAGCAACAGAATACCAATCAAGAAGGATGTAAGGCAGGGAGACACAATCTCCCCAATGCTATTTACCGCGTGCTTAAAGGAGGTTTAGAGAAGCCTAGAATGGGAACAGTTAGGGATAAGAGTTAATGGAGAGTAGCTTAGTAACCTGTGCTTTGCCGATAACATTGCATTGCTGAGTAACTCAGGGGACGAATTGCAACTCATGATCACTGAGTTAGACAAGGAGAGCAGAAAGGTGGGTCTTTAAATGAATCTGCAGAAAACGGAAGTAATCTACAACAACCTCAGAAAAGAGCAGCGCTTCGATATAGATAATAGTGCACTTCAAGTTGTGAAAGACTAAGTCTAAGGGCAGGTAATAACTGCGTAGCCGAACAACGAGATTGAAGTAACTAGAAGAATAAGAATGGGGTGGAGCACATTTGGCAAGTACTCTGAAATTATGACAGGTAGATTGCCACTATCCCTCAAAAAGAAGGTATATAACAGCTGTATCTTGCCAACAAGTGTTGAAGATTGGGCCAGTTTGTTTGCGCTATACCAGTTCGTGTATCTTGCCGGTACTCAGCTATGGAGCAGAAATATGGGGACTTTTAAAGAGGATTCAGCTTAAATTGAGGACGACGCAACGAGCAATGGAACGAAAAATGGTAGGTGAAAACTAAAGAGACAAGAGGAGAGCAGAGTGAATTAGGGAGCAAACGGGGGTTAAGGATATCATAGCTGATATCAAGATGAAGAAATGGACATGGGCCAGGCATGTAGCGCGTATACAGGATAACCGCTGGGCGTTAAGGGTAACTGACTAGATTCTCAAAGAAGGCAAGCGGGTTAGGAGCAAACAGAAGGTTAGGTGGGCCGATGAGATTAAGAAGTTTGCGGGTATAAATTGGCAGCAGCAAGCACAAGACCGGGTTAACTGGCGGAACATGGGAGAGGCCTTTGTCCTGCAGTGGACGTAGGCAGGCTGATGATCATGATGATGATTAGCAGAATATTTGCCATTGTTATGAGCATGCGCTGGGAAAGATGCTTGCGTTCACTAACAGCACTCAGATGCAGGGTGCCTTAATACATATAGTAAAACATTTCACACCCAGAAGGGTGTAAATGAGCTTGTCCCATAGCCGACGCTCTAAGCGTGTTAATTCCGCACCTTCCCAAAAGGGTGCTTTTCCATGCACCCTTAGAATAAGGTGTACTTGTAAAAACTGTAGGGTGTTACAAAAACACCCTTAAAGAAGGGTGCCTTCAATGTCCTTCACTTTTTTAGCACCCACTGAGGAGGGTGCGAGAAGAGTGCACAAGGGTGTTGAATGCCCATTTCAGGGGTGTCAGTATTCTTTTAGACTGCACTAATAGATATCAGCGTGCACTGATCACACTCTACTTGAAGAAAGTGGTACTGATTATCATTGGTGCGCCACCTGTCGAGCTCCATTCATTGCGTGTGGGCGAAAATATAAACATGTGCAATCGTGTATGAACTTCTGCTGGATCTACATATACTTCACAGTACATGAATAATGCACATTACAGAAAACTAAGCCTTGCTGCCCTTGCATATTGCATTTATTTATTAGGCAAATAAAACTTATGAACTTTTCTTCTGTCACGCAACTTTGTCACCGGATTTGTAACTTGTTAACGTATATGTACACTACCCACGCAACACCTCAAGTATTTATAGTTTTTCAGTTTCACTTTATTGACAGTTCTTTGAAACATACAATTACACTGATTTGAGTTTAGTATACTGCTTCAAGTACATGGAGACTACAAATGAAATACACGCTAATATATCCCTATAAGTCTTTCAAGCATCTACAATCCCAGTGGTTTCCAGTTTAATACTCTTCACATACACAATCCGTTAAGAGGAATCAAATACAGGCAAATATATACTTATAATTTTTTCAAAGATATACAATCACCATGATTTCACTACATACGCCTTCGTGTACACTATCGTTCCCAAGAAGTGATGCACACGAAAATATATACCGATAGTGTTTTCAAATATATACAATCACAGTGTTTTAAGCTTTGTATTCCTGGATGTATAACAATTGGTTATGAGAAATGATGTCCATGCAAACATATATGAGTTTTTGCACACATAACTTTAGCGAATACTTAAAAAACCAATACGATGATCAGAAACAAAATAAGCTAAAAACGAACAGAAAGCTGAGTCAGGACATACAAAAAACAAAAGAGGCTATGCATAGTTATGGCCTAATGACACAGCTGGGTCATTTTATGCCAAATGTCCCAGCCATTTTGGCAACCATCCCAAATGTATTCGAAAAACTCGTGCTGCATTGAAAATAGCGAACTTCTGGAATATTTAGGAGAGGAAAAATATTTGGTCACGTGGCTGCCTTCTGAACTTCTTGGAATGCCGTCTAGGTGTAGTATGTGAAAAAATTTTATTTTAACAGCACTGCTTCTTCTTTCTATACGAAAATTGGTCTTCGTGTTACGTTACAAGAGTTTTATTTGAGCGAGTTGGTTCATTGTGGTTGTGTGCAAGTCACTTCGCCACAACTTCATAAAGGGACAGAAAGGACTGGAAAGAGCACCGACTGTTAAGTGAATTCAATGAATGTGCTACGAGCGCTTTTATACGGAGTACAAGAACAGTGCTCATGCGCGACGACACGTGTGACCACTACGAAATAATCTTAACTGAGAAAACAATACTCCCTCTCGGAAAGGATAAGTGAACGTGTAGTGATGCACTGATCATTGGTCTTTCTGATGAAAAATACTTCTACAAACTTTAAATTGGCATTAGGTAAACCTATTCTCGTGACCAATGGTGCAAGATTGACTGCTCCTGTTGCTGTTTAGTACACACACTTTTGAATGCTTGCAAGGGGTGGAAAACAACACGTCAATATCATATCTGCTGGCTATTTTTTTAATTGTGAGACACGTTATGTAGTATAACATGCAAAGGTTTTGGTCATTGTTTTTTTGTTGGTCCTGCCTTCTTCAACTTTACTTTTGCAGGAGGGTTTCAAAAACGGGTGTAATGATTCTGTCGAGGTATTCAGCACCTTTTAGTCTTTTATTCTGGTTTTTAAGACTGACTTCACCCTTGTGCTAACATGACTTCTGCAGAGTGGCCTGATTACATGTGGTGTCGTTTCCTCTATTTACTAATTTTGAATGCCCACTATCAAAAGGCACAACATTCTTAGCACTCCTGAGCTGATAGCACAGGCCAATAACCCAACAGTATCATCACACTCGTTTGCGAAACCCTCCTGCAGAAAGTAAAGTTAAAGGAAACAGGACCAAAAGAAAAACAGAATGACCAATTACCTTTGCATGTTGCACGGTACTACGTACATAAGGTGTCTCACAATTTTAGGCAAAGAGCCAGCAGATATTATATTGCTGTTTTTCACCCCTTGCAAGCTTTAAAAAGTGCATGCACTTAAAGCAACAGAAATGCTCAATCTTGCACCATTCGTCACTAAAATAGGTTTACTGAATGCCAATCTAATGTGTATAAGATACCGCTAACTTGTGGAAAAGTAAACATAGGACAAACTGGGAAATGCTTCAAAGATCGAGCAAGGCAGCATGCTGTAAATGTTAAGAAGGGCTATAGTAGTCTCATGGCCGGACATTGTAAAGAATGTAAGTGCAGTCCTAGGTTTCATAAAACACGTCTTTTAAAAAAAGCTAGCAGAAAAATTGAGAGATTTTAGAACTTTTTATCAGGAAGGCCAAGAATGAATGCATCAGTACATCTTCACTTATCTTTTCTGAAATAGAGTATTCTTTTCTCGGTTAAAATTGTTTTGTCCTGGTCACACATGTGTTGTTGCAGATGAGCCCTGTTCTTGTGCTCAGTATAAAAACGCTCGTAGCACATTCAATAACATTCAGCTGACAGCGCTCTTTCCTGTCCTTTTTCGGATAAGAGTTTTATTATAAAAAGAATTTTATTTTCTTGCTATTTAGGTATAATGATGAGTTTTCATTGTATCACAACATGAAGCAAAGTGCATCTCAATACGGACAAAATCAAGATTTTGTGAAATTCGTGATACTTTCTCGTATATTTCAGCAGCTTGAGAGGTCTAAAGATATTTTCTCCTCAAAATATACTTTCTGTGGAGTAAGTATTTACTGCTTAGATATCCATACAAAGTGCAATATTTTAATAAAAATAGCAAACATAACACATTTTGGCTTGATTCTTGGAAGCAAATGTGGCAAAAAATTGCGCTAATATTATTGAGCTTCAAACACCTTATACAAGCACAATTACCTAAGATGTTGACCAAATTTGCTTTAGAAATACAAGCGGTAGTTTTAAAATAACATTTTCTACAGACAGCACACAGACGGCATTATGCCAGAAAGTCCAGAAGTCAGCCACATGAACAAAACTTTTTTTCTCGCTGAAATATTCTAGCAGTTCACTGTTTTCAATGCAGTAAGTTAGCACATTTTTTTCAAATACATTTCAGATGGTCGCCAAAGTGGCTGGGACGTTTGGCATGGACTGGTCCAGCAATAATTAAGCAAAATAACTTACACAAAGAACAATATTTGTTCATCTACTATGACCATCACTACAAAAAGTTGTTCAGGCATTGCGACACTAAAAGTTTCAGCGTCGTACTGCCTGGACAACTTCTTTGATAAACTTCAAACTCACGCCTAGAAAAAGCCGCTCTATAACGGAAGTGGTTAAAGGCCTTGCGGCCGTAGACAATGTTGAAAATAAAGAAATATCAACTCATCAGTGCTGTCACTCCTTCCTCGTCATTACTGACACGGAAGATTTTTTTCGGTCATTAACGTGGGGGTTCAGGCTGTGTCACGTTGCACATTTGAGTATTGATTGATCTATACGTGTGTTTAACGTTCCAAAACCACCATATGATTATGAGAGACGCCGTAGTGGAGGGCTCCTCAAAATTCGACCATCTGGGGTTCTTTAACGTGCACCCAAATCTGAGCACACGGGCCTACAACATTTCCACCTCCATCGAAAACGCAGCCGGGATTCGAACCCGCGACACATTTGGGTATTAATAGAAATGTTATTACGATGTAGCCTAAAGCGCATCTTGAAACAATATCAATCACTTTGAGCAGTGTAGAGACAATGTGCGATCAGCAACTAATTGCGCCTTTGTTAAGTTATCACATCACTCACTGTATAAGTGATGCAGGCCCTTGCACAACATCGCGCATAGCAGTGTGAACTCGTTAAATGACACGTTAAATAGGGCATCTGCAACAGGCTCGCGAACGCATGCTGTTCTAAATGGCTGGCAGCCTACTTCGGCAGAGCTGCTGCAGGCGCCCAGCTAGCGCTGTATGATTACTACCTACAAAAACAGGACACTCACCGTTAACAGGCCCACGTCCGTGTTTGCCGCTCCATGAATATTCCTTAATCCGAGCGTCACTTCTAACACGGTGTCATGCGTGACCATTATTGAAGATGTGCCTGTTCGCTAGAACTCACACAGCGACCAAGACCTCAGACCAACGCAACGCATTTGAAAGACGGATGAGACAGAGAGAGCAACGTTGAGAGAGAGAAGGATTAAGCACTGGCGGCGGCGCCGCTGCTGTCGACGCAGGTGTTGTGTGACGCAACTATTCGCTTATCCACACCGCCGTTGTGGGGGCAACGCTGGCCCGGCTGAGCCGGGGGGGGCGGGAAACCCGCCAAGAGGGTGCCGAAAGGCAAACGCTATGGCGCATACGGCGGGCGGTGGTTCAACACGGAAGTCAATCCAATTGCACTTCAAGAATGACTCCTTGTAAATAACAACTCTCCTTTCACCCAGCCGCACAGCTCTTTGAGTATTTTCACGGAATGTGGCTGCAGTGCGTGAAACATAGTGAAGCAGAACTTGCGGAAAACAAAGTGCACCCTGGAATGGCCAGAAACAATAATTATTTCGTCCTCGGTGGTATTAGCGGGAGAGCATCGCTACACCTTTTTTTCAGAGGAATTTCGTTTCAAATTGTCCGTGTCTGGCAATTCCGCGTATGGTGCCGCAAACACTGAATGCGTAGTCGAAGCTGGAACAAACTAATCCACAGTCGCGGATGTTTAGAGGGCTTGTCATGCACCACGACACGTGCCGAGGTTGTTATAACAAATTTTTTCCTGACCACATGATCAGCACATAATTCGATATGGTTGCCCAATGAGCTAGCTAAGCACCTGTAGCGAAAGCAGGGCACGTTCTTGTTAAATGTTGTTAATATAAACGATGGTTGTGCATAAGTGTAGTGACAGCCTTCCGTGTGAATTGGTCATAACCAACGTTTTCGAGCGTGGAAGCGCCTCAGCGTACCTAATCAGCTACCACAGTAAGTTCGTAAGCAATGATGAGGTACGAGAATGTGCAGCTGTTTTCCATGTACTGAATAGTCCGTGTACAGTGCATTGACCACCGCCATTTCTTAAGCCACCTCCCATAGAGACTCCCAGTCTGAACAGGTGTGGGACCTTAAACACTGAGAAGCAGTGCCCCCTCCCGCACACACACACACACACACACACACACACACACACACACACACTCGAAATTCGAGGGCGCACGGGCTGATACACACACATACTTATTCACAGGCGCACACACACGTATACACACATACGGCCACACAAACACGCCACCGTAAACGCACGCACGCTTGGGCGTACACCTTTGCACAGACACGCTTAACACAAGCACGGACTCGCAAATACATGCACAAACACACATGCACGGGTGTACGCACAATCGCGCTAACACATGAACATATTCGCAGGCTCACGCACACACACCCATACTCGGGAGAACATTATGTTCGTGTATATAATCCATAGCAAACTTGTAGCTTATAACCAACGCTCAAGAAAGCTTTTGTAACATGAGTTGCCGTTAATTTCCATCATAGATGAAACGCGATTTGCTTCTGCTGGCATTCTATTGTATTCGAAGAGCACAATCACACATTATAAGTCCAATAGGCCGCCATTTAACGCAAGGTCTACATATTCGTGCAGTAGCTACGCTGCTCGGCCGCCAATCCGAAGGTCGCGGGTTAGATGCCGGCCGTGGCAGTCGAATTAAGACGGAGGCTAAAAGGTAGAAGGCTGTGCACTGTGCGAAATCAGCGCTCATAAAAAACACCAAATGGTTAAAATCTCGGGAGCTTTCCACTATGACGACCCTCATAATCATATCGAGGTTTTTTGAGACGTAAAATCCCATATAATTTAATTATGTGTTCTTCTATTGCTGCATATTCTATCTGATGAATCGTCACCTACACCCTTTTCATGCACAAAAGCACCCTTAGAGCCTATTTTAGGGTGCTATCGAGGCAAGCACCCAAACAAAGGGGTGTTTTTTTCAATCGACCATTCATAGGTGTTAAAAGGTGTTGCAAAGGGTGCTTTCTTGTTAAAGCACCCTTTGTACACCCTTTTAGATGTAAACTTTTTACTGTGTACGTTAGACTGGCTCCGATACGGCCGTTGTGCGAGAGGCATTAGTGCCAAAACAAACATTGACTGGAAAGTATCTGCAGGTACTCTTCCTCGGCCATATGGTGCGATCCTACCAAAAGCGGTGATCTTAGACACGCCATTTTTTTAAATGCGAAGCATTTCTTAGTGAACTTCGGCGACGTTGAGTCTGTCTATTTATCTATCTATCTATGTATCTATCTATCTATCTATCTATCTGTCTATCTATTCATTTGCCTATCTATCCATCTATCTATCTATCTATCTATCTAGCTATCTATCTAGCCGCCTACGACTTTTACCTCTCCTTGCCGTTTTGATAATGGTATCGATACCAAATTTGGTATCGCTTAACATCACTGTACGACGAACATATTTGAGTAGTTATAACATAAAAAGCATGATATTTATGTCATCATGTTACATTTCATGGTCTTGCAACTCTTGCGGTGGTTTCGTTCACATGGCATGTTGGAAAACTGGTATGGTTTGTAACAACATGACTACATGCCACGCTCATGATGCGCTCGCAGTCGTTTCGCTAGCGTCACATACACGAAATTTGGTATTACAGTGCGTCAATGGATGACAAAGGTATGTGACGTTTGCAAACATGATAATCATGAGATGCGTGTGATGTAACAACATGGCTACATGCCACACTCATGATGCGCTGGTGGCCGTTTCGCTAGCTTCGCTTATGCCAAGTGTGGTTATGGGACGTGAATTGACGACGAAGAAATTTACTTGTGCAAACATGAGATGCGTGTCATCTAACAACGTGACTAGATGCTACGCTCAAGATGTTCTCGCTGCCGTTTCGCTAGCTTCACATGTACCAAACTTGGTATTAGGTTACGCGAACGCATGACATAGGTAAGTTACACATCCAAACGTCATAATCACAAAGTGGATGACCAAGGTAAACTACATATCCAGACATGATAATCATGACACAAATGTCATGTACGGCATCATTTACCTTCAGCTCATAACGTTGTGCTGATTTTAAAATGACATATCAAAATTTCTCATTCATGCTTCGCCTATCATCGAGTTCAACAGTATGTGGGATCTCCCAATTTTTCAACTTTGTCGCGAAAAACCCACTGACGACGGAATAGTCGGCTCCACTATTGACGAGGGCAGTGACGAGGTGGCCATCAATTATTGCGTCGAGGTTGGTGGTTCGTCATCGTGCGTTGCGGTTGGGTCTTTGCTTCCGATCACGTCTACGTCTACTTGCTCAGCTGCTTCAAAGTTGCGTCGTGACGTCTTCTTCAGGCTGCTAAGGTTCGCCGTCCAAACCCTCTTCGTCTTGAGGCGGGTGCTTTTGATTTCGTGGTGGCTGTGTCGGCGTCGTCGACAGCGCATGAGTAACTCTTGCTACGCTGAAGGCTTACGGGAAGATACCTATACTAAGATAAAGATTTAGAATGTGGACAAGAACGTAACATATTAGTGGCGATATAAATTTATTTCCAAAGGCCTATATAGGATACACTGGCTGCCACATTATTCTTAACTTACTTATAATTTGTGTAACTTTTCCTGAGTAAGTCGGTTGCAAAAACGCAGATGATTTCATTGGCATGATATGCACTGAAGAATTCGAATTCTAAGGAACAACTTCGTAAGTGCCAAAGTTAACAAAGAACTCCATCATACTATACGTCAAATCTTTCCTGCTAGAATTAAACCATTCGGAGCAGACGTTTTACACTCACAACTTGTTTGTCTGCTTCTGCTATTCAGATTTGGGTGCACGTTAAAGAACCCCAGGTGGTCTAAATTTCCGGAGCCCTCCACTACGGCGTCTCTCATAATCATATAGTGGTTTTGGGACGTTAAACCCCACATATCAATCAATCAATCAATTCTGCTATTCAGAGCTTTTACTACCTTCAAGACCTTCCTATGATTATCAATAATTGTTTTCAAATATCTTTTGATAGTATTTCCTTTTCAGTTTTTCTAGGCCAGAGTTCAAGTTGTTTCTGTAGGATTTATATTCGACAAAGCAATTCAGCTTTCTTGTCTGGATAAAAGCATGATGCAATAAGTTTTCTTCCTTGATTCGCTTGCGAGGCGTAGCAATCATCCAAGGCTTTCGGCACTTCCCACTTTTACGGTTCTGTATTTCCTTTGTCATATTTTTGGTAACGTGAAAAACAGGTCATATGCTGTATAAGCGTTATTTTTATTGTACACACTTTCCCAATTATAGTCCCATACACTATCGTAAAAAAAGTATTTGTTGCGGCATCAACCATGCTCCTTTTAAAACGTATAGCCTTATTGAGCAAGCCGTGTTTCGATTACAAACATGTAGAGCAAAATATAGGCAATTGCTGGCTTACATTGTGTACAAATTCTACTTTTATTTTCACTTTCATTATTATTTTGACGCAGATGTCGAGCAGACTGGCAGTAGTGATAGTTATTCTAGTGGGTGAGTTGATGTGGTTTGTGCACCCGTAAGCTGCATACATTCAAGTTACCATGTTTCTGACACATGTATCAACGTACATCATGACTATGTTGATGTCGCCCAAAATAAAAGCTTATAGATAGGAGAGAACTTGAGAATTTGAGTCTCGGCTTCCGAGATATCTCCATATTGTTGGCCGTTTGCAGTGCCTTTCCAATGCTGGTGTGTTGCTAGCTTATGAAGGCATTAACACCGGGCATCCACCTCTTAAATCAAATCTTCTTCAGTGTTTTTATGCAACTAATATTTTGCTCATAATTTGTCTATACGCGTCTTCAGTGTCCTTGGGACTCAAAAGATTCTGAATAGGTCCCACGTACTAAATAGTCATAACTTATGTATACAGGTGCATGTGTCCTCCTTTTGTTGTTTCAAAGTTGTCTGGCGTATACTTCTATGTCTTTGTTAAGGTGCACTAACCTTTGCCAGAGCGTTCTAATGTACCTCTGGCTTTTAACTTCTCAAGAGACCATCTCTCACTTACCACATATGTAGAAAATTGCAGTCTACCTGTTTAATTTGGGCTTTCGGAACGACGGCCCTCATCGCCAAGTAACCGATCTATTCAAGCTACCAGCTCCAGTCCGTTTTGTTTCACGTAAGATTGTCTCTTTCTTTTTGATTTACAATTTGACCCAGTGTAAAATTCTGAATTTCTGGCCCCTAAATTTGCGTGTGTCTGCTTTTATATAGATTTACTTAAAGGTGATTGCTACCTAGATTCATGAGCATGCTTAGCTGTACTGCTTTTGTAATTTTTTTTTCGCAAAGGTAAGATCTGATGGGGTAATCGAGTACTGCACAAAGTATACACTCTCGCCTCATGGTTCTGGAAGGCTCTCTAGAGTAAGGCCGCAGTCTTCTGCATCAAGTCATTGTCCTCCATTTCAGAGGCTCTGTAGTTTGTGTCCCCATGCCATGTGTTGAGCGTTGAAGTTTTGCTCCTCAATAACCAAGGCTCTCCCATCCGCGATTAAGAGGGTCTTGCATGAGAGTGTTCAGAAACGGAGATGTCTGTTGCTTGTAATGTTGCAAACATTATGGATAAGGAAGCCTTGAATATTTAACGGAAAGCATTTTTTTGCATACAGCAAGCACTTTCAGCACCTTCCTACGCATCTATTTATTTATTTATCTATCTATCTATCTATCTACTTATCTATATATCTGTCTGTCTATCTATCTCTCAGTCAGTCAGTCAGTCAGTCAATCAGTCAGTCAGTCTGTCTGTCTGTCTGTCTGTCTGTTTGTCAATTTATCTATCTATCAATCTTTCTACCTATCTACATGTGCCTGTCCTTTCTGTCTGTCTGTATATCTATCTATCTATCTATCTATCTATGTATCTATCTATCTATCTATCTGTCTGTCTGTCTGTCTGTCTGTCTGTCTGTTTCTTTTCTGTTTGTCTTTTTCCTCCCTGCTTCTATATATCTATGTATCTATCTATCTATCGATTTATTTAGCACTCTACGTCTCAGTGCTCTCGTGATCTCAATTCAACGTGCAGTAAGCCAAAATTAGCATAGGATGCTAAGATGGCTTGACTAATAAAAGTAGCTGGTTATAACAGAAATATTGTGACAATCCCGTGACGTACGTCTTCAAACTTTATTCGCCAGACAGTGGCACATAACCGCGAGCGGGTACCTGCCACAGGTATGTGCCTTTGTGGTACAGGTGACTGACAATTCATTTTATGATTAATATACTTTATTATTTAGTTTGTACATATAAAAATAACGAGGACACCGAGGATACAGGGAGAGAACTAGCTCACAGCTGTCATCTATTAGTGCTTAAGGCATGCCTGCTTCTTCGAAAAAAGGAGACATGGAGAAAATGAAAGAATAAGAAAAGTAAATTGGAGAGCGAAGAAAGAAAAATACCCAAAGCAAGAAACTAAAACCACACGTAAAAAATCAAATAGTCTCACGTAAACAGTCTATAAATGCGGGGCCAGAATGTTTTTTTAAGAAAGATAGCATAGCGTGGTGGGCCTGGTAATGCAAAGATGCACAGCCTCCTTAGAACAAGAAAATGTCAAGTGTTATGTATGCAAGTCCAGTAAGTCCATAGTTCTCTGTACGCATACTTCGCTACACAACGAATGTAGGGCACTCTCGAATTGTGTTGTGTACTGTATCCCATGAACTGCTCTATGAATTTAACGGACTATGCATGCGTCTTTCATGATGTAATCGTTTGCACATTTCACAAAGAGGTGGATCACCACTGAACGAAAAGTGTGAGTGTGCTCTGTCTGTATGTCCTATTCCTAATCTGCAAGTGTTACTTCTGTGTAGCGTGACTCAATACTGGCGGCCAAGTCGCGATATGGAGTTTGATGAGGTGAAGCTTATTTTTTGTTCGCCTATGCCATAAACATTGGCAATAATCTCTGTGATTTCGCTTAATGAAGGGCTTGAGTTCAACTGCAGTGAAAACTGTAGATGTTTTGACGGTGGCCTTCTCGTGGGCGGAAAAAGTTAACTGATTCAATAACTTGTTTCCTTGAATCTCACGATGTCCTGGCAGGCAGCAGAATACTACAGCCTGTTGCTGTGCATAGACCGTGCATACAAGAGAGTAGACAGAGAGAAGACTGGGGTTCTTGTGTTTTTTAAATAATGTCAGAGCTGTTACCGCGCTTAGAGAACCAGTATATATTGTAGATTTTGAGAGCTTCAGTTTTGTTATATGTTTCATGGTCCATATATTGCGTATGCCTCTGCAGTTAAGATGCTCGTATTGCGGCGCTGAACACCTACATATAAAAAAGATGGACCAACCGTCGCATATAACACAAAAAAGAGAGTCTTTAAAGCATCGCTGAAAATTTTAAGATATGAATATTTATACTGAAGTTCAAGGACGTGTGCATAAATATGTCCAATAGGCGCACTTTTGGTAGCTTCAATGAAGGACATATCGCAATCTATGAGCTGCCTCTGCCGTAGCGTGATATACAAAGCAGGAGTTGCGAAACAGTGTTCACAAAGTGGAACACCGATTTCTTCGACTACACTTCTCAGACTAAGAGACATATGTCCTGGCTTGCTTTTCAGCATTCTCACAATGAATCCCATGAAAGTATGGAAATGTTTCTATTGGCCGATGGAAAATTTCATGTCATCTGTGCATACCCACTTGAAGCCGGTATGATTGCAAACTAAGGGAAATGCTCGATGCATGCTGGTCGTATTTGTCTTCAACAACGTTGGTGACCACACGCCATGGAGCCCAACGAGGTGATGCCACAAGTTTGCAGACACTAAAAACTTGCAGACGCCTGACGTACAACGCTACCTCAACTTAATGCGCCTAGACCAATGTAGGCTACTTGCATGTGGTTAACTCTCACGCAATAAATTTGGCAGTAGAAGGAAGAAAGACAAAAACAGAAAAGGTCAAAAGTGATAGGAAAGACGAATGTGTAGAGAGAGAGAGAGAAAGATAGGAATAGTGACTGTCGATTTCCCAGGGCGGTTCAGCCCAGGGCTGCCATGTACGTGAAGCCGAGGCCAAAGAGAAAAGGGTGTGCTGCTTCCGCCGGGGGACCTAAAGGTCCAGTCACCCGGCATTGGCTGAATCCCCATGATCCCCATTTTTCCGATTTTGACTCAACCACGCACAGATGGTTGGGAGAGGGGGAGTCAAACTTGCATCCCCCCAGTTAAGTTCCTCCTCCTCGACTAGCTTCTACAGTATAGCTAAGGAGGGAATATGTTTGAGAGTGGGAATGGGTCTCCTCGATGACTAGAGTGCACGGTGACAGCATGAAGGAAGAGCCGTAGTCCGGTAAAGAGACGCTTTAGTGTAGCCTCAGGCGTCTGCCCAAGTCCAAGCCCGAACCTCCCCTCTTCTATTTCAGATTCAAACATCCTCTTTTCAACCCTTGGTTGAACAAAGCGTCTTCACACAAATAATCACATGTTGGGACTCGCATCACCACAACCAATCGCAGAAACACTTTCATAACAGGCACTACATTGGTAGAAACTACGTTACCAAATACAACATGCAAAGGGATAGGTTCTCCACGTGTGACACTTTCTCCCACGCCAGGCCATGCTGCCTTCGTCGGCGGCCGTTCTCACGCTGGAGCCCCGTCAGCTCTCTCATTAAATGTTGCTTCGTACAAGCCTACTTAAGAGCGGTGAGTACATCGGTGTGCTCTGTATGCTTACCAGGTGTGCATGGGAAAGCGAGGCGCCCCGACATCCCACCAACACTCGGTAATGACGTACAGCGGGGGAGGCTATGCTCGTCTCCATGCCGCCACTATGTCTCGGTCAGCCGAGTGGTCGCGTCCCCGCGTCATTCTCAATGGCACGCGTGCATGCCAACAATGGCTTAAACTCAGACGGTGGCGCGTGACCTGCTTCTTTACAGACGCTCTTCCAAGTGAGCCTTCCATTTCTAGTCCCGAACGGGGTTGACCTTGACGGCTCCGCTCGTGAACCGTACGAACGAAGGAGTCTCGTTTCTTTCCCGTGCTCGGGTCTTCCGCGTTAACCTTCGCGGGACCGATCAGCTTCGTTAGTTGACGGGTCGGGAGCTGGCTCTGCGCTCTGCATCAGCCGGAATTACTTGGGCTACACACAACACGCCCGTAATTGCTGCCTCACACTAACTCCTCCTCCCTCCAGAGTGCTACTGGGTGCTCGATGTCTAGTAACGCGACACAAAAAAAAGAAGAAAGTCACAAAAAATAGACTCTCTCTCTCGGGCGTGCACATGCGTGAACCGATTTTCACTTCAATCTCAGCAGGTGAACATTCGCGTTCTTCTGCGAAAAATACATAGCTACACACATACATAATGCTCTCAAATTGCCCTCCGACAGAAAGCACTGTCGTACTGCACAACACTGAAAAACGCACTTAGGATGAAGTCCACAGCGCCAATCATTTCCCATTAGCTTGGCGCAGGGCACACGCACCGTGCATAGTTTTGCGGCTCCTGCCTTTTCAATTCACCACACCCCACAGTCATTGTCCCAACACGTAAGACCCACTCCAAGCACCCTCCAGGCTTCGCATGACACATTCAAAAACAGTGACGGACCCAGCGATATAGGTATACCTTAGTCTCAATGAATCGCACCAAGATAAAATTGGTAATGAACTTACTTCACAACTGCTACCCTATTTTATCTGAAAAATTATTCCTACACAACACAGTTACTACACATAAAGAGTTCTATCACTTAGAGGCAAGCTCGCATCTCAACAACAACACGAAAAATGCCTGGTACAACAGACAAAAGATTTTCACATCACGCCTGAACTATTAGTCTGTTTAACCCACTTTAACATCACGCATAACACCTAAATGTGCGATGCAATATACAGTACACTCATTCAATTTATAGACACTACTTCAGGGGATATATATTGTCACGCGGTCGTGACGTGGCCTAAGACAGGAGACTTCGTGTTGGGATTTAACTGTTTATTTGGGCGAACCTGTGCCCGGTAAACGGAAAGTCGAATTACAGCAGCAGTTTTGGACTGATAGCGGCGAACGGAGCGTCGGCCGTCGATCAACAACTCACAAGCGGCAAAGTGCATCGGCATTTATACTCTTGCCATTGAATGTTCTAGCGTTATCACTGGCGGTGGCGTAGGTTCCAGAATAATCTGTACAGTTCGCAGAGTGGGCGTGATCTTATCGAAATGATCTACTAAAGCCTGGAAGCTTCTCGAAAACTGCAGGCGTGGTTTGCGCTGAGAATTCTGTAGTGTTTTTGGGCGATAACAAAACTTGAGAAATAGAACGTGGCAATATCAACAGCAACAAGAACAATGAAAAAAATTCAGCCATATAAAACAGGCAAAAGATCACCTTGCCACTAACAGTCACTATCACTGATTCCAACGATCGTCTGAGACGCGAAAGAACATCAGCAGCCTTTCTCAGAGCGCCCTACTTACAAACAATTTTTGTTTCACAATCACCTCTCAGTCAACTGTGGACGCCTCCCTTTGCGACTGGTTTAGCCTCGAACTGAAAAGTGCGACTGATCGTTCACGTGCCCCTATCCTTTGGGAGAGGCAACCTCTCATTGCCGTTTGCAATGCGCTCGTAGCCTAACAAGAAGCTTCGCTGGGGTTCATCGCCGTTAACTCAAAAATCAACGCGAAGACCTTTAACTCAATCGAACGCTACTTGTGCCCCTACGTTTAACGGCAGCGTGTTCGACACTCTCGAACAGCCGTTACCCATAAATGACTCACTTTTCACTAAAAGCCTTTCACGAAGTCACCACCCATTGGTAACACTCCATACCTAAAACTAAACTAAGCTAAAAAATAAACACTAAAAAGCAAAAAAACTAATTGTGAAAATAAAGTCTCACCGTGGCTATCAGGTAAAAAACTGTTTCAGAACATAAGATAAACAACTCTCAACAAAAATACCTTCAACTAATTCCGTGGTTAGATTATACCCAAAAAGCTTACGGCTCCTCTTCAGACTTGAGTCGCGCACGTGATTGTCCTAACCTGACGACTTTTCTTTTCGAACAGAAAATACGCCAGACGTAGAACCCTTTCGTTCGACCGCTCAACCCCAACGCTAGTCCCTTTTTACCACACTTTTTCGTTTTGTTTTCTGGGAAATTACCATCGCAAGAGCTTTCGTGCGCTGACACTTTTTCTGGGCGCGACCCTGGCCCTACTGACTGCTGTGACTGCTTCCCGTCTAACTGCTTCCGATCAGTTACCTTGACGTGCCAACTCATTTTCACTCGACGGCGCACATCAGCCATTGGCTCATCTTGCTTCTGCTCTCCATCGAAAGGATTTTCATCTAGCGGACCAAGCCGCTCGATGTTAACAATAGCGCATTTCGCAGCATATTTCAGACTTTTCAACTGCCCCAGCTCTACAAGTGAAGCGGACTTGATCGTTTGAGGCTCCCTTGCTCGGCCGTCCTGTTTCTCCACTGTGCGCTGCACGGCGTTAACGATAAGGCTAAAACCTAGAGGCACATGATCTGGCTCCCTCATCGGTGAATACTGATCCAGTCTTATTACCCGCTTTACACAGTTCACCCTCACATCACGCTCTTTGAGACAATTTAGTCGCTTTTGCCGATGTTGACGGAGGCATTCGTAATCTTTCGGTGTAAGCAAAAGAAATACATTCGAAGCCAAGTATTCAGTCACCGAGCATCGTAGTTTCACCGGCCCAGCCACACTTCCTGAAGAGACCGAAAGTTCCAGAGGTACCCTCACTAGACGCGCGGTGACACCTTGCCCAGAAGCGTCGGTTAGCTATATTGTGCCACTGCTCTCATGCAAAATCTCAGCGGATACCTCATTCGCCCATCGCACCATTATATCCGCACCCGAGTCAACGCGTGCGAAGCAGGGGTTGCCTCCCACAAGGATCTCAATGTGCGGATCGCTCATCAGCGAGTTTTTCATAACCGCAGAGTGTCGCGATGGTGCGGTACAGCTTTCACATAATCGCTCTTTCTGGGATGCCACGCTTAAAAATTCGGCTGTATTAGCAGCAGTCTCGCGGGAAAATTTGCAATCTATCTGAAAGTGACCCCTTCTTCCGCAGCCAAAATACGATCCTGATTTGGGGCTGAAGTTTGCTCTAGCAAAGGATTTTGATTGCAGCCCATAATTGAAATTTCCTGATTCTGCACTGCGGTAACTACCCTGTCTGCTGTCCAGGGTTTCTTCAAACTTGGCGGCCAACTTCGCAATATCCTTGACCTCCAACCAGCCCTTCACTTACTGCTGCGTGATCAGTGAGCGGAGATCACTCGGCAATAACTGCTTTAACTTGTCCGCTATAAGAAACTCCTGAAGACCTTCAAATGTCTCCACCTCTCTACTCCGCTATAAGGAACTCCTGAAGACCTTCAAATGTCTCCACCTCTCTACTTCTCACGTAGTACGCAAACATAGTTTCTGGGCGCGCTGCCACTTGGCTACAATACTCGAGTGCCTCTCTTTTGAGTTACACAAACATTCGCCGGTACTCGCTTGAAGTCATCCTTAGCTCCCTCAGCACCTTCGACATTATATGTACATACGACATTACCCAGCTCCTGCCTGATTTGAAACTAACGTACTCATCGTATCGGTTAAAAATGGCAACAAAATCGTGCCATCCATTTCCTCAGTAATTCACAATGCCACACAAAGAGCGTCCACATTCTTAAACCAAGCCGGAATCATCGGCTAATTAGTGGGAATGGGTGCTAGGACTGCTTTCAGCTCTTTTGCGCACCGTGCGATACTAGAATGCCGGTTCCGGTTTTCCGGCTCCTCTGACAAGGAACGTGATGACTTTACTTTCTCTAGCTCAAGCTTGAGCTTTAACATTTCTAACCAAAGCTGTAACTCGCGGGTGCGACCCTATTTATTCACACTGCCACCTTCCATGACATCTCTTTCTGAATTCGCCATCTCCTATAGTGTGCCTGTACGCAAGTGCATTCAGTTAAAAAAATTCGGGGCCCCGAGAGTGCACAAAACAGGCTTCACCTTACAGTCATGCGTCGCCCGATGTCCACGTTGGTTGGAACTGCGTCTGTATCGTCGCCAACCTTTGTTGCGACAAATTCTTTGATTCTGCGTATGCTCCACCAGGCCACCCCAGTCGTTGTCTGAAGTCGGCCGTGCCGATTATCCCTGCTGCTCTGCTCTCATTTGCTAACGCGCAACGCTCTTCCGCTGCCCAACTCCTGGCTCCAAACTTTTCTAGCAGGGTCTTACTGAATGTTAATGATACTTCTCGCAGCGCGACCGCAGGTCCCGAAGTAGCATGCATCTTGTCAGCTTCCCGGACTTTAGCAGCTTCCTCGTTCAGGGCTCTCCACTCCACGTCGACTGCTGCGCCTGTTTTCTCCTACACGACTAGCTTCCACACTAGCTAAGGACGGAAAATGTTTGAGGTTCTGAATGGGTCCCTTCGATGACTCGAGTGCACGGTGGCAGCCCCAAAGAAGAATCGTAGTCCAGTAAAGAGATGCTTTATTGCAGCCTCAGGTGTCTGCCCGAGTCTAAGTCCGAACCTCCGCTCTTCTATTTCAGATTAAAACATCCTCTTTTCAACCCTTGGTTGAACAAAGAGTCTTCACACAAACTAATCACATGTTGGGACTCGCATCATCACAACCAATCACAGAAACACTTTCATAAGAGGCACTACACTGGTAAAAACCACGTTTCCAGTTATCACACGCAAAGTGATAGGTGCTCCACATGTGAAACTCTCTCCCAAGCCAGGCCGCGCTACCTCCGTCAGCCGACTTCCATCGGTGGCCGTTGTGACGCTCGAGCCCCGTCAGCTCTCTAATGAAATGTTGCTTCGTAGTAGCCTTCTTAAGAGCGGTGACTACACTATTGGGCTCTGTGTGCTTACCAGTTGTGCATCTGACAGCGAGGCACTATGACATCCTATCTACACTTGGTAATGACGTACAGTGGAGCAAACTATGCTCGTCTCTATGCCGCCACTATGTCTCGGTCAGCCAAGTGGTCACGTCCTCGAGTCATTCTCGATAACACGGGTGCATGCCAACAATGGCTTAAACTCAGATGATGGCACCTGACCTGCTTCTTGCCAGACGCTCGTCCGAAAAAGCCTTCACCTTCTAGTCCCGAACGGGGACGACTTTGATGACCCCGCTCATGAACCATGCGTACGAAGGAGTCTCCTTTCTTTCTCGTGCTCGGGTCTTCCATATTCGCCTTCGCGGAACCACTCAGCTTCGTTAGTTGACGAATATATAGCTGGCTCTGCGCCCTGCATCAGCCAGAATTACTTGCGCTACACACAACACGCCCGTAATTGTTGCCTCACACTAAATCGATCCCCCTCTCTTTAGCACCGCTCAGTGGCTTCGCAACATACCAAACGGCTACTTACGCAGACGACCCTGTCGGGTAGTCAATCACAATAATCAGAAGTGTTTTCTTAAAAGCATATTTTATAAACAAGATCTGAGAGAATAATTCTCGTTATTGTACCATCATATGATTCTTTCGAGTATGTGTTACGCATAGGTACACCGAGTACGAACTTGCACGTCCCAACTGACAATATAAAGCCTTTGCTTTCCAAGTTGCATTTAGACAATTTTCCCAAAAGACCGAACCTAAGGAGGGGTTTTCCGTTCGGTATTTTAAGGCGTTCACTGCCCAACAACTTCAAGATATTACTAAACCACTCGAATCACTTTTTCATGTCGCTTGCAATACCCACATGACATTACTTCATCCGACAACAGTATCGCTAGTGAAGCTCATGGAAAGACTTAAAACGGTTGCATTTACCCCTGACGAGCTGGTGGATCCGTAAAATATAAACTACACCTGAACTTTTCTGACCGAAGTTTGCTGCTCTAATACGTAGCGAAAATAAAACCGTGAGGCATTGGAACTCATGTCAGTCATATCTGCTGTGGTATGGTAGTTCATTGGTAACACTGAGGGCCGAAGCAGTACCGAAGGTTCGGATCCATCAAACCGTGCGCATTGTAAACTAGCAGTACGATACACTATGAGCTACTACTGGTAGCCCTCTTTGAGCTTTCGCATCAGTCGTCCACACTGTGTTCACCACAAAGGAAGCCTTGCAGTAGATTATCGACTACTAACCATCTACTGATCAGGTCATCTTGCAAAGTGACCCTGACTTAAGGTCCTAAAAGCCATTGATCTCACAAACTTTTGCACAAAACGAGGAATTTTAGCGATGTGTATTCCACGAGCCTCAGACACCACAGCGTTTAATCGAAGCGGAGCAGAAACTCAGTGAAACTTCATCAACAGTTAAGTTTTTGCTTGAAAATGTCATCAGAAACAACACAAACCAAAGAAAGAAGAAAAAGTCGACACCTGAGCCATGTTCACAAAAAGCAACGTCGAAGTTTTTTGTACTAGTTCTCAAGGCTGTGCCAACGATTCAACCAAAAGAACACCACAAAAAGTTAAGAGACCAGAAGCTACCATTTCTACCACACAGGAAAACCACGACGCCCCATCAGCCATGGTTCTCGCACATTCCGACTGAAAGCGAGGCGATTGTTGCAGCCATGACGTGTGATCAGATGCCAAAGATATCCTACATTAACTTGTTACATAAAATTCCAACTTTGTTCTTTTCTCACATGACCTCAACCCGTGTCATCTTCAGTGCAGATCTGCTGGACGTGGTTTTGCTATTCAGAAACTACAGCCAAATTTGTGCACTACAGCTCCCCGAGGTATTACCGGACTGCTTCTCTTCACTGTGAATTTCTCGCGTGACGTAAAGAACTCCCTTCTGGAATGGAACTTCGGCACATTTTGACATTTATTGCAATAACACTGCTTTTTCTTCCTTTGTTGATTGTAACCAGCGCAAGCTTTCAAACGGTCGGGGGGAATCCAGTGGCATAATAAGGTAGCGATGGTTGGTAGATCCCGAGGAAACAAAAAAATTCCGCCATATCCACGAAGTGAATGATGATGAGTGGGCGAAGCTCCGGAGGTAAACCTGGTAAATCATGAATCCTCTGTACATTTTGCCCACTCAATTTTATTACATCGCTCCCCCTAGCGTACGTCGTCGCACTAAATCGAACGATTGCCTTCAACCAATGACACGCGCCATATGTGACATCATTCCTATTTTATAAGATCTCACGTCTTTCATCAACTACAAGTACCGCTTTCAAGTTTATAACATCTTGCATCTTTTCATCATCAGCTACAAGTACCACCATCTAGTAAACACTACAAGAACTAAACGAGAGGTGGCTACATACAGGAGACGGTACCGCCATCTAGTGAACACTGCAAGAACTAAACTAGAGGTGGTTACATACAGGGGACGGTACCGCCATCTAGTGAACACTGCAAGAAGTAAACTAGAGGTGGCTACATAGAGGCTACAGGGGACGCACAGCCCACGCCCTAAGGAGCTTCGCCCCTAAAAGTCACATTGGTGTAAACACATGGTGCATAAGCCAGATCACGTCTCCCAGTCATTAAAACGTCACATGTTGCGGGATGTAGGTTTTAAATTGCTCACTTTATTTTGCCTCACGTTTATCGAGTGATATATGTTTGTTGGAACGTGATTGTAGCGAAATGTTCCATGTTTTGAAATATAACTGCCATGAGTTCTTCTTGCATTTAAGGCTACTGTAATAAAAACTGGTTCCCGAATTAGGAAGGAACGAGAATTCAGCATTCGTCAAAGTTTTAGAGGAACTTGTGCAACACTGCTGTTGTAAACCATAGACGCAGGAACCAGGGTGGCTCTTCCTGTCGCTTATCTTACGTACATGCCCAGTGTACTGCTGCTCCTATCGGGTAGAGGTAGTTTTTATTGCCAGTGGCTAGCTGGATGATACTAAATGTCCTTTGTGCCTTCTTCGATTAGGCTTACATCACGGCTCTTTGACTACACCCGAGAACAGCCAACTACACCAGATGCCACCTGATGGTGGCTTTCAAGAATATATCAGTCATGCAAATGACGAAACAGTTAGGCGAAGTTCTGCCAAAAAAAACTAAGCTTGGGAAACAAGCGATGCACGCTGTAACAAAAAGAGTGGTGAACACAGTTCCTTGGTCGTTGGTTATGTGTTCGTCTGTAAAATTATAATAGTATCTGTTGTTTTAGGTCCCAAAACAATGATATAATGGTGGTGAGGCTCCGCGAATTCCCTCCATGTGATGCTCTCCAACGTGTACTCCTTTTTAAGTACACTGGACTTTTACCATTTTGCCACCTCCGAAATGCGACCGCTGCAGCTGAATTCAAAGCCGTGACTTTTGGGTAAGTAGCCGAGCACCGTAATCAATGATACAATATGATGAACCGTCATCGAAATACGCAGGCTTTCAGAGATGTCTTTAGAACATTCCAGCGTAGGCACCAATGCTCAGCTTATGTCTACAACAAGCTCGGCTTTTCCTATTATATCGTAGTGAAAAGACAGTCTGAAACAATAGCGAAATTTTCGAATTTGCTGGCTCATTCAGCGACAAGAAATTGTTGATGCGTTTGTGCGTATAATCCATACCACTAAGCACACAGAAATACACGCCCACAGTACTGCAATCAAAACGACAGTACGCAGAATTAGGTAGTCGGCGCTGATCTAAACTTGGTCTTCAATAATAAACGAGGCTTTCAATGTTGTACACTTTTTGGCATCCAAGAAAGTCAGTCGATGCCACGCAAGGTATCTGGTATTCAAAGTGTAATAGTATTAAACGACAGGATATTTATTATTTGGAAAAAGCATTCGGGCTATTTAAAAAATGATGTCTAAAAAACTCGGTAGGACAATAAACGCCACATAGATCAGCAGAAGCATAGAACACTTGTGATTTGCAACGTTGACATTACTGAGGAATCCGTGTTGATGGGGGAGAAAAAACATGGTCAAATAAAATCCGAGCATCATGTGCAGCATGTAAGCAACAAATGTTTTCAGATTGCGCAAAAACAGCCTGCGTAGGTAAAGTACCATGCAGAAAAATTACCAAAGTGAGCGCCACACTATGTCCTCGCTGACAATATATCGCGCGAATTTCAACGCGATAGCATTAAAGAGCTCGAGCCGCAAAGAGTCAGGCGTGGGTGTGGCTGGCTGTGAGCGAAAAATCAGCAACTTCTCGCGACGAAAAACTGGCAAAAGTTGAAAGAAAGAAAACTTGGGTGCCTGTGGGGATTGAACTCAGACCATGTGGGTCTTTGGGTTGTTTGCGTGGGTTGTTTGCGTGGCAAGCGGGTATTCTAACACACAGCTATGCATCTGCTTGATAGTGAAAATAACTTGTTCTTCTTCTAACTGCAGTGAAAGTAACTTTACGCCTTACAAACACATGTCCTGAATACATGCTTCACAATAATAAATAATAAAAAATACAAAATGGTGTGAATAATAAAATTACACTGCAAAGCTTACGCAATTTAGAACAGCTGGGATAAGTAGTGGAGAATAGTCTAATAAGTGACAATCGTATACATCAGTATTTATTGTTCAGGTAAACCAGGTGCGTCAGCTATATTCGGTGAAGTATTAACCAACCCAGCCCAGACATATATAATGAAATCGCTCTGTGTAATATAGGATGTCCGTGATCATGCATACGCCAGCCCGTTTGTTGCCTCCCGGTTAGCAATCCAGTGACGGAAGATAAAAAAGGTTTTGTGTTTTGAAGATAAACGTGCAAACGATAAAAGATAAAATGTCTCTTCTTCTATTTCTCAACGCATATGTGTTGCTGGCACATTGTGAGCTGTTTGACACCCTGAACAGTGGAATGATAATAAAAGACAAACTGGACAATAATTTTTGGTGACCAAACTCATTCAATGGAGTGTAATTTAACGTCAACACCCGCTATGTACAGCCGATTTAATTTACGTGGCTGTAAAGGTGAAAGTTCCTAAATTACAACTAACGGCGTATCTTTGAATGTAACAACTAATATACGTTTGTATCACATGGCAATCGTTGCTATAAAACCGCATGGTAGTTTTTCTGTTATGGCTTCTTTCGTTTTTCCTTCACGTTTCCTTCACGTTTTCCTTCACGTTGGTATAGCGCACTATATACCATAATTATTATACCAACCTTACCACACCCTTCACAAGATTTCTCAGTGGCTCAATGGCTTAATTCACGGGTTGGCTTGGTGTGTTTTTTATTAGAAAAATACCTTAAAGCCCCTCGTATGCATCCGTAGTTCTCACTGAAAGAACGCCAAAATTTGTTGTATTGCGCCTATATATATATCTTGAATTGAACTGCCACTGTTTTCGACAATTCATTGATTACATTTTATAATTCGAAATCCCAATGATCTTTTCTTTCGAAGGACGTGTATTATTTCCAATGTGGTACACATATTCTTGTATATATAAGTATTTCACAATGATTCAGTGTTAAGTGTCTGATTTCATCGGTGAACTTTACCTAAACCTATGATCACGTATCAACAGCGCACGTATTACCATGAAACAAGGTATGCTAACATAGAACTGCCAGACCTCACTCTACTAGATCTGCTGCACAGACTCGGCATACCACAGCACAAACAAAGCGCACATCCGCCAAGTACCACAAGTCGATTTCTTATTTTTTGTTGTGGTTGAGGTATTTGTGGGTCATACAATGCTCGCATGAACGATCGCAAATCGCAAAGGTGCAATGTACCCACGCCATAGAGGAGAGACCACAGTTGAAGAGTGGCATTGTGATTTACAGCACTTACCATTTTTGTTACAATGCAAACAGCAATATCGCACTCGTACGCTCGCGTGAACATTATTACATGAATTGAATGTCACATCGTAACTGCAACATGCAAAGGAGCGTTTTTGCGAGCTCAAAGAGCGTCATCGAAGACAAGAGCCAGAACGCACTTTTGACGCTGCAATCATCGAAGCAGATTGCACCAGGGTGCGAATAAAGCACCAGTACATGTACAAGGCCATTGCGTCAGTTTTAGTGCGCGGCCAGTTCACATTTCACTACATATTCGAGAGTGTGCTCAAGGCACAATGCATGCTTTGTCCCCAGTGGCTACTTCATCGTCAACACACCCGATGCCAACGATCACGTATGCTGCGTGCGAGAAGCACCTGCCCTCAAGTGTGGTGACCATGACTTTCACATCAAGTTCCACGGATCTCAGGACGACCTTTCCTGCAGTACAACTTACACCTGAATTGCGTGGTTGGCTGCCCCAAGTTTTTCAAAAAATGACGGCCTCGAAGAGAAGGCAAAGCACTTTGATCTCAGGCTAGTGTTGTTGCGAAGTGTGCAGCCAAGATCACGGGCCACTCTCACCACTGTTGTGTATCACGTGCTTCTTAGCTCGGGGCTGCTTCTGCGCAGATAGAGTAGAAGAAGCAAACAAGGTGACGGTGAGTTAAGGCAACATTTATGCACACCATAATAGAGGCGTTACGTATTCGGTACTGTGGCCGACAGCTTATGGAGCTCGAAGAGCCGGGATGTCCTCAAACGCTCTGACGTACTCTCGTCTGCTGCTCGTTGTCATGCCGCTTGGTTCTCTTAAAGGCCCTGCTAACCGTTATGTCAGAAGGCTCTAATAAGTAGCGTCGCTGGTACTTGCGTCAGCTGCCTCCAATCAGGAACGCCGCCATCCTTGAGTCAGCAGTATCCAATCAGAAACAGCTGCTGGGTGCACCCATCGGCGAGTGCTGTTGACCCACGTTGCTTAAGACACGCCACGCGAGATGATGACGACTGCATCATCGGGCTGGAATCGTACCCGTGGGTAGAGGGAAGTTGCGGTGTGTTGTGTTAGACACCGTTGCAGAGATTTGCGTAATCCTGACTTGCTCACTAATTTTAATGCTGGTTGCAATTTCAGTATAAAAACGTTCGATTTTGACTGCATGGCATAACAGTGCATAAAAAGCACCTTGAAGAACTGAAGAACTGAAGAACTGAATCCCCCGTGAATCGCGTGGATAGCGGAAGGTCTTTCAGCGTGCGTGCAAAACTCGTTCGATTTGTGGTTGATGTTGATGTACTTGAACTTTTCGATGCCAGTGAGATTGGGGTGCGGGTGAATGGTCACCTCGTAAGGCGCCCACAACCCCTGCCACTCACGGTTGACACCATTGAAGGCGGGCACTTGAAGATTTGGCAGCGCGACTCGCAATCTTGGGGCGCGTGGCCTATTGTGATGAACGTGGGTTTGGCCAGTAGTGTCCGAGTGGGCAGCTGCCATGGAGTAGCTGTATGCCTCGCTCGTACCCGCATGCCCTGAATGATTGGTTTCGTGGACGATAGGGTCAACCGTTGCTCGCGCGTTCATCGCAGATCGAAGCCTGCTCCTGGCTTTCACGATCTTCTCGTGGTATTCGAGAGCGCCCTCAACTTCTTCACCAAATTCTTCCCCTTAGAGGACATCGGCAATGTTTTAGAGCACTGCACGTGGCCAAACCGGCCCGAAAGCTAGGGCCTGGCCTGGCCCGTGGGCCGGGTCGGGCTGGGTAAGGCGTCATTTGGTCAGGCCTGGGCTGAGCTCGGGCCCTTGAGCTTCGCGCTTGGGTCGGGCCTGGGCTTTCGTCAGTCCTGTATTGAGCCCGAATTTCATATACAGGGTGTTTCAGGAAATATTTCAAATATTTAAACATTACAAAAAAGAGCCATCTGCATGGCACATAGGGCGTTGCCTTTACATTGACCATCTTCAAAAGTGTGCCAATAAATTGCAACTAATTTAAAAAAATTAAAACTGAAATTTTGCCTTATTTAAAAAAGTAGCATTCTCAATTAGCGCATTTTTAAACTGAATGGTAGATGCGCTGTTTCGTGCGTTGGTTTCGTAAGCAACATTAGCAAGATTTCATCGCTTCGCCACCTTGCCAAAGTTTTAATGTGGCTATAAATTATTTGTAGGAAGAACTTTCATTCGCCCATATAACTAAACTAACACTTCCTACTGGTTCTAGATATTTGGACAGCGCAGGACTACGAGTAGTTACGACGTAGTTACGACGTAACTAAAGAAGAAACAAGGACTGAGAGAGCGTTCTTCTGTCCTTGTTTACAGCGCTCTTTTTGTCCTTGTTTATTCTGTAGTTATGGACCCCAATGCAGCGATGGCTTAGTGGTTAGAGCATCCGCCTCGCATGCAAAAGGTCTGTGGTTCAAATCCCGGTGCCACGCAGTTCCCAACCGCATAAAAAATATTCCGCGTGGTGATAGAACTGTTTAAAAGGCCTGGGGTGCGGCCTCACCGGTAATCACCGCCGGGAAGGCACTCCCTCACCAGAGGAAGATTGGCCACCCTAGCGCAGTATTTGGCCACTACCTCCCACATGCATACGTCATATAACTCATGGCCCTCAGTCCCCAGCAGCTGTGAAGCAACTGACCACGGCGGTGGTCAGATCTGCAACGCAGCAGATGGTGCCAAGAATGTCTGGATCCGGACAGGCCGCCATTGGAACCTGAACTTCGCAACGTTTAACGCTAAAACCTTATCTAGTGGGGGAAGTCCAGCTGCACTATTGGAGGAGCTAGAGCGTGTTAAATTAGTTTAATTAATTAGTGAGGTTAGGAGGACAGATGAAGCCTATACGGTGCTACAGAATGGGCACGTCCTTTGCTATCGGGGCTTGGCTGACAGAAGAGAACTGGGAGTGGGGTTCCTAATTCACAGAAACATAGCTGGCAACATAGAGGAATACTATAGCATTTTATGAAAGGGCGGTAGGTATCGTAATTAAAATGAATAAAAGATACAAGATGAAGGTGGTACAGGCTTACGCACCTACTGCCAGCCATGATAACGCTTCAGTTGAAAGCTTCTATGAAGACGTGGAATCGGCAATGAATAACGTAAAACACAGTATACAATACTGATGGGAGACTTTATTGCAAAGGTAGGGAAGAAGCAGGCTGGATACCAGGCAGTGGGAGATTATGGCATCGGTACTGGAAACGCCGGAGGAGAGCTAATACTAGAACTCGCTGAACTCAATAATTTACGGTTTTTGAATACCTTCTACCGAAAACGAAGACACCACAAGTGGACATGGAGGAGCCCTAATGGCGAAAATAAGAACGAAATAGACTTTTTAATGAGTGAACACCCAGGCATCGTGCAGGATGTGGAAGTGCTTGGCAAGGTAGGATGCAGTGACCATAGATTGGTACGGTCTCGAATTCACCTAGACTTGAGAAAGGAACGACAGAAACTGATAATCAAGATGTCAATCAATGAGATAGCACTGAAATGGAAAGTACAGGAATTCAGAGTCTCGTTTCAGAACAGGTACTCGGATCTTAGTGAGGAAACCAACCTTAGCATGGATACAACGAATGATAATCTGACGAGCATCATTACGGAGTGTGCAGTGGAAGTTGGAGGCAGGGTAGTTAGACAGAAAGCTGGCAAGTTTCCCAGGAAACGAAGATTTTCAATAAGAAGCGTCAAATAATGAAAGTCTCAAGTACAACAGACAAAATAGTACTGGCAGAGCTTTCGAAGTGGACTAATAGGCGTAAGGTATGCGTTGTAACAAGGTATAACATGGAGAAAATTGAACACGCTCTGAAAAACGGAAGAAGCGGCAAAGCAGTAAAGAGGAAACTTGGGATAGGCAAAAACCAAATGTATGCACTAAGGGACAAAGAAGGTGGAATAATTACCAATATGAATAGGATAGTTAAACTAGCGGAGGAGTTTTACAGAGATCTGAACAGTAGCCGGAACAACCACGATCTTAATACTATAAGAACTAGCAGTAACCCAGATGGCACCCCACCAGTAATGATAGAAGAAGTCAGAAAAGCTTTGGAGAGCATGCAAAGAGGCAAAGCTGCTGGTGAGGATCAGGTAACATCAGATATGCGGAAAGATGGAGGACCCATTGTGTTAGAAAAACTAGCCACCCTGTTTACGAGGTGTCTCCTGACGGGAAGAGTGCCAGAGTCTTGGAAAAACGCTAACATCATTTTAATACATAAGAAAGGAGATGACAAAGACTTGAAGAATTACAGGCCACTCAGTTTGCTTTCTGTAGTATACAAGCTATTTCCGAAGGTAATTGCTAACAGAGTAAAGAAAACATTAGAATTCAATGAACCAAAGGAACAAGCACGATTTCAAACAGGCTACTCAACAATCGACCACAGTCACACTATCAATCAGGTAATAGAGAAATGCTCAGGTTATAACCATAGCCTTCATAAATTACGAGTAGGCGTTTGACCCAGTAGAAGTATCAGCCGTCATGCAGGCACTGTGGAATCAGGGCATCGATGTACTATATATAAACATCCTGGAAGAAATCTACAAATGATCAACTGCTACCATACTGCTTCATAAGGAAAGCAGCAGAATACCAATCGAGAAGGGTGTAAGGCAGGGGGACACAATGTCCCCAATGCTATTTACCGCGTGCTTACAGGAGGTTTTCAGAAGCCTAGAATGGGAACAGTTAGGGATAAGAGTTAATGGAGAGTACCTTAGTAACCTGCGCTTCGCCGATGACATTGCATTGCTGAGCAGCTCAGAGGAGGAATTGCAACTCATTATTACGGAGTTAGACAAGGAGAGCAGAAAGGTGGGTCTTAAAATTAATCTGCAGAAAACGAAAGTAATGTACAACAACCTCGAAAAAGTGCAGCGCTTTGAGATAGGTAATAGTGCACTTCAAGTTGTAAAAGACTATGTCTACTTAGGGCAAGTATTCACCGCGGAGTGGAACCACGAGATTGAAGTAACTAGAAGAATAAGAATTAAATGGAGCACATTTGGCAAGCACTCTAAAATTATGACAGGTAGATTGCCACTATCCATCAAGAGGAAGGTATACAACAGTTGTATCTTACTGGTACTTAGCTACGGAGCAGAAACCTGGAGACTTACAAAGAGGGTTCAGCTTGGATTGAGTACGACACAGCGAGCAATGGAAAGAAAAATGGTAGGTGTAACCTTAAGAGACAAGAAGGGAGCAGAGTGGATTAGGGAACAAACGAGGGTCAAGGATATCATAGCTGAAATCAAGAAGAAGAAATGGACATGGACCGGGCATGCAAGCGTAGACACGATAACCGCTGGTCGTTAAGGTTACTGTCTGGATTCCCAGAGATGGCAAGCGGGTTACGGGGAGACAGAAGGTTAGGTAGGCAGATGAGATTAAGAAGTTTGTGGGTATAAATTGGCAGCAGCAAGCACAAGACCGTGTTGACTGGCGGAACATGGGAGAGGCCTTTGTCCTGCACTGAACGTAGTCAGGCTGATGATTATGATGATGATGGTGATGATCATATGTTTCTTTATGAGTTTAAATTTTAAGCCAGTCTACAACTCTGAGTGTCTATACCTTAAATTTGCGTGTGTTAACTTTTATATTGATCTACATAATGTTGTAATCGCTACCTAGATCGTGAATATGTTTGGCTATGTTGCTTCCGTAATTTTCTTCGTAGAGATGAGCTCTGGTGGAGTATATGCACTAACATTAGGCCCTTGCCTTGTAGTTCTCGAAGGCTCTCTGGTGTAATGCCGTAGTCTTCTGCATCCACTCTTTCTGTTCTGTGTTGGAGGTTTTGAAATTTGTATCCCCATGTCATGTGTCAAATGTTAAAATTCTCCTCCCAAATAACCAAGTCTCTCCCATCCGCGATAGACAGGGACTTGCATAGAAATGTTCATAAACAGGGATATGTGTTGCAGTAGCACGGATTATTATGCCAGTTGGTATCGGTTCATCGTTTAACTGCATCAGGGCGCGCACACGGACACTAGAACTTGTCTCACCTGCAAGGTCATTTGACAATTGTGATATATAAATGTACCTAACCTTGCTCTCGAATGAACTTAGGTTGCAGGTAGGCGCTCTCTATCTGTTCAATTTCCTGTTCTAGAGTACGTGCCTGTGTGCGCGACGTCACTCAGTTAAAAGAGGTCTATTGCTCGCGTTGCTGTAAACAGTGTGAATAAGGAAGTTTTGATTATGCAATGCAAAGCATTTCTTTGTGTATCCCATGCACTTTCTGCGTCTTTCTACGCATCTATCTATCTATCTATCTATCTATCTATCTATCTGTCTGTCTGTCTATCTATCTATCTATCTATCTGTCTGTCTTCACGCCTATCTATCTATATATATATTTATCTATCTATCTGTCAGTCTATCTGTATGTCCGCCTGTCTATCTGTCTGTCTATATATCTATATATCTGTCTATCTATCCATGTATCTGCGTATCTATTTATCTATCTATCTATCTATCTATCTATCTATCCACCTACGTCTGAATGCTCTCGCGTTCACTATATGACTTGCGGTGAACCAAAATTGGTATGGCAGGCTAAGATGACTTGACCAATACGACTCGCTGGTTATGATATAAGGTTTGTCAAAATCCCGTCACGTACGTCTTCAAAACATCGTCAAACAGTGGCACATACCCGCTGGTGGGTACGTACTGCTATGCGGCTTTGTGCTGCAGATGATTGAGAGTTCATAACATCATTTTTATTTATTTATTTATTATACATAAAAACCATGAAGACAGGAAGGTAATAGGGAGGGAACAGACTGACAGCTGCCATCTATCAGCGCTCAACGCCTGCCTGCACGTTCTGGAAGTGGAGACATAGAGGAAAAGAAGGTAGAAGGAAAAAAATGTGAGAAATGAATGAATGAAATGAACTTTGTTGGGACCAGACTCATCGTACTTGAGCCCTATGGTGGATGGCCTCCTCAGTATAGGTAGCCATGGCTCGCTGCTGGCGCTTGAGCCCAGTTGACCAATCATTGCTGGTTGTCAGGGTCATGCGTCACCAGCGAAGCCTCCAACTGGTCTTCTAATACTTACTCTGGGTCCGTTTCTTTCTTTTTGTTTGCACTTAGAGGTGACAACAGCGGTATGTCCGGATCGTTGCGGCACTTCAGCACCATGTGGCACAGATGAGAGAGGAAAAAATTACCAAAAACCAAAAAAAACAAAAAACTACACGAAGACAGAAATAACTATTGACACGAGAAATATCTATAAATGCGTAGGCAGCACGTTTCATTTTTTCATTTTAAAGATAGATAACTTGGCTTATTGGGCCTAGTAACGCAAAGCTTAAGATAATTTTGGGAACAAGCAACAGTGAAGACTCATTCAAGACGTAAACACGCAACCGGCAAGTGTGTGGGTTCATATTTCTTCGTATGCATTGCTCGCTGCACAACAAATATAGGTTACTCTAAAATTATGTGCTGTAGTGTCTCCCAGGAGCAACGCGACGAACATATGAAACTGTCCGCACGTTCTTGTCGATATAATCGTTTCCGCACTGATGCAGAACAAACATTTAGCTTAAATGACAGGGCTCTCTCACGATAATAGGGCTCTGTCAATTGGTGATGACGAATACAAGACACTAACAATCCTCTTTCAAAACGTTGATCGGCGTGCTGCTTAAAAAATGTCGATGGATCAGCAGACGAGCATTGTAAAACTTGCAATAAATTTCTTAGTATTTAAAGTCGTTGTGGGCATAGGTAGACACGGGGTGATCAGCCTCTTCAGTCCCAGAAATACCAACATGCGAAGGTATACAGGGCAAATGAGAGTCACCCCACAATTAATAAGTTATGGGGCATACTTAACAATGCCACAACTACTTAGGCAAATAGTCTTTTTAATGAATTTCCTAAAGACAGCAAAGCAGTCTGTAAGTTCTAAAACAATTGATTCTTCTACTAGCGGCTTCTAGTACGTATTTCTAAGTGACAGTAACTTCAGCTAGTTCCGTAGTTGTTGATGGGGATAGATGGTGTATACGAAACAAACCTGAGACACTAGTCGAAGAAGAAAAAAAATACACAGCCACCTTGGCCGTCAGTACGTACAGATTTGTCAGTAAAATCTTGAAGATATTTTTCCATATCTTCAAGTAGGTGCAACTGGGTCAATTGAAATGGCGTCGAAACAGGCTGGTAAGACTTTTTGAATATTGCGGGAATGAAAACATAAACCAGGATATCTACCCAAGAACAGCAAGAACATACACGGCTATTTTTTACGCGTGAGCGTTATAAAAAAGCTGACATCGCCAGGGTTCACCCAAAAAATGCAAGTAACAAATGCAAGTAACACCACCACACAACAAATTGGACAAAAGACAGGCGGTAACTCAGAGGTTTTTACAGACAAATACGTACCCCAGCCCGGTGATCTTACGCCTGTGTTATCCTCACCTATACCCGACGAACAAGTGTAAAGCTTGCGGAGAAAGGGCCACACTGCGACACACTGGGTCCCTCAGCGACGCATGTTAGGCAGGGACGAACTCCGAAGCCAATTGCTGCTGCCACCACCGCGCGAGGGAAGAGGCCGGCCTCCGCCACGGCTGCGGTCACTGTTGCCGATCAGCAGCGTCAGCTGCGCTGCCGCTGGGAGGCGGCACTCACAAGCGACGAGATAGCCGACCAGCTTTGGGCTGTCCGGCAACCTGAAGATGCCGCCCGGGTGCAAGAACTTCGAGCGGTCACCCCACGCACCGCCATCATAATCGACGGAGAGTCGGAAGGGACAAGGGTTAATCCTTTCTCCCCCCTCCTCGCCCGGGAAAACTGCCGGACTCTAAATAAAGTTCATTCATTCATTCATTCCTTTATTCAACAAATATCAGGATTCCAGCAGAAATTGAACCCCAGCATTCTGCGTGGCAATCAAGTGTTGTACCTATATTACTTTCTACAATAGTATATTA
Organism: Rhipicephalus annulatus; assembly: GCA_013436015.1. NCBI lineage: Eukaryota > Metazoa > Arthropoda > Arachnida > Ixodida > Ixodidae > Rhipicephalus > Rhipicephalus annulatus. The sequence goes on along the minus strand of WOVY01009410.1, from coordinate 1,587,311 downwards.
CACAGAAAATCGCGTCTCCCTTGTCTTCATATGTAGTTTAATGTCCTAACAGTGTGTACATTTCTAATGATATATGCATCGCCAATGAGGGGATTACAATATGTCTTTATTAATGAACTGACGCAATTTTTCTACCATCAGTAGTCCAAACTACGGTGTCTCAAGGTCATTTTCTAACAGAAACAATTGGAAACATTACGACTGCAGCTCCATGAAGTACTAATAATAAGAAGATCTGTAAGAACAAGTACAATAGAATTTGACGACATCTTTTCTAACAATTGCGAACATTCGGTCAGTAAATACATAATTTGCATTTTGGAATACCATTTGTCTAGCTTAAAACTGCCTGCAGTGGTTGAAACTGATGCTCCAGTTTTTAACGAAAAGGAACGAGTGGGAATTGCACTATTATCTCTGAGTTGTTCTTTTTCAATTCGTTCAGACGTAATTACATCTTTTTACCGTACGGAATTGCTTGCTATCATTTTAGCCGTGAGCAAACTTGGCCTAATACCATCAGAAGTTGTCTTTCTGACAAATGGCCTAGTCGTCTGTTCTTCATTAACTAAATAAAAATTTTCAAGCTGTTTATAAATATTTATTTATGTTCCTTATTTTAAAAAATATATGTATTCTTCGCTTGATGTGGTACCTGAGCAAAAAGGTATACCTCTCAATGAACAAGCGTATGCACCCGCACTTGCCTCTCAGAATGGTCCTATAATGTCAGTTTTCCCGACGTTGGAGTTTGTAATTTCGGCTTGATTCGAAACATTCGCCACGTCGACTCTTCGGCTGTGTCTGCGTTGTCAGCTTCTGGACTCCCTCACCTCAACTATTGATGGAAAAACCAATGGTGCTCCTCCGACAGGGCCGAGATATTATTTATTAGATTACGATGCCTAGTCCTTCCACTAAAGTTTTACCTGCACTGGGCTGGTCTCGAGCAGTCACCTATATGCCTCAATTGCTATGAAATCAAATCTATGGATTACTTCTCTCTAACGTGTAGCTATTCACCAATCAGTGGCAAATACTTCTAGACGAACTGCTTTGAAGATTGAGATTATGTTCATTCCATCCAGTTCTTTTTTCTTTTGGGGCTAGCGTGCAGCTTTTTAGCCGCAGGAGCGCTTGCGAGGCCGTATGCGATTCCCTACGAGCGATGATACAAATCAATTGCTAAGCTTATCAAAATCCAACAAACGGTTAAAAATTGATGATCTTCTTCTTTCGGTCAAGAGAAGAAGCAGGAGAAACCCCGCGCCTCGTCGTCGTTAACTTCTTTTCCTTTTTTTGCTAAATTGACTTTTTAATTATTGTCAGACTCAAGCATACTGATCAAAACACTACACTTTTTGTTGTGAAATAGTCTAACGAAGGATTTCACTATGTATTGCTTACCATTTTCAAACTATGAACACAATCATTTATATAGCAAGGCACCACTCGTTTCACAAGGATGAAAAAAGCAATCAATCAATCAAAGGCGTATGTGTCATGCTACGGCTGCCAGTTAACGTAGCGTCCCAAAAGTTCACACGTAGAAGATCTGGCAGCCACGCATCACCAACAAAGTCCTTAAACCTCAAAAGGACGTCTTGATCGTATGTACAATGCAGAAGCGGATCCCCGCTGTACGCAGTGACTAGCACCAGGAGTCCATGGCATAATCAATGACGGACCTCTACGTCCCTAACTACACATGTTCAGCAGAAGACGGGCTCATAGAGGACTTTTCAACTTCTTCGAACGCCATGCTACCGCTGCATCAGGGACGAAACGCGAGATGGTCGTTAACTTCAGTATACGTCTGTAAAGAAACACTTGTGTAAGGAAAGGACACAAAAGTGCTGTGTTTAGGTACGATTTGTGGCTAAAAGGATTTAAAAGCGCCGAAGAACGTCAAACCAAAACTGAAGAAGACGAGCGGAGGGCAGGTGGCACGAAGGCGATAACAAGAAATGAAAAAGAAGAGGAGAAGAAGAAGGAACGTGCGGAAAAGAGAGCTCGAGGGTTGACACCACGAAGGCAGAGAAAGCGGTGCGCCGCTCGAGAGGACGAGTTCCTGGCAGCGTTCCTCAGCCGGACGTGGGAGCTGTACATGTCGGCCAGGTCGAGCTCCGGTGTGTCCGTTCGAGGTCGAGTCCGTCGGCCTGTACAAGGTCCAAGGACGGGGCCTGCTGAACGGCTCCTGCCTGGGTGCAGTGGCCTGGAGCAGGTTCGTGGACGAGGCCTACCGGGTGTGGTCCTCGGGAGCCGTGGCCTGATGCTGGACCTCAGGAGTTTTGACCCTGACTGCTGGGTTGGCCGCGATGTCTGACTCAACGGCGCTGCACACGGTAGCGCATCCGTGTGCCGTCAGCCGTTCCAGCCGTGCCACCTTTGCCCTCGCGCACGTCGACGACCGCATCATGTCGGGACGACGGGGACCCAAACTGTGAGGCAGCGGTTTCTTCTTGCGAACCGAGAACTATACGCGCTGGACACTGAGTAAGCGTAGCCGCGAGCTCTCCGCATAATAGAGGTCTGACTCTCGTGCAGGTGGCGTGATGCTTGGCGTGTAGGGTTGGATATATAGTTTTATTTTCACCTGCCACTTCCTTCTCTAGTGTGCATCATAAAGCTTCTTTTGTTCGCATCAATTGTTGATGTTAATCCTTTCTCGTGCGCTATCGACATACATAGTGACGAACGTCCTTAACTATCACAATTTCTGGCGTCCGCGAGACAGGACTAAGCTTTCGTGTTACATCTGAGAGCCTCACGTTGTTTGTGTGTGGCGGACGAGAATGGACGACAAGAGAAAGCTAGTTGAACTAGGGAAGGAGATGGGGCTGAGTGGTGAGGCTTTGCTGGCATGGGTGAGCGCTGAGGAAAAAGAAATGAGGGACCAGAGAGCGAAAGATCGAGAGGAGGCATGTCTAGCAGCACAGGTGGAGCATGAGCGTGAAATAGCTCGCATGGAGGCTGAAAAGCTCCTGCTCGAGGAGCGACGTCGTGTCACGGAAGCGCAGCGTCCAAGCATGAGATCTGCGGACGATAGTATGGGTGGTGGTCAGAGTTTCCGCAGCCCACACAAAATGATTCCGCCCTACAATGAGAGTAAAGACGAACTGGATGCGTACATCCAGAGATTTGGGAGGGTTGCCATGAGCCAAGGCTGGCCAACCGACAAGTGGGCCCTGTCACTGAGCTTGTGTCTAACGGGAGAAGCCTTGACCGTTGTAGGACGGATGTCTGCAGAAGACTCTACGAACTACGCAAAGGTCAAGCAGACGCTCCTCCAGCGGTTCCGTTATACAGAGAAGGGATACCGCACGAAGTTTAGGGATGCCCAGCCCGAGAATACTGAGACAGGTCGACAGTTCCCGGGACGTCTCTGTGGATACTTCGACCATTGGCAGGAGCAGGCGAAGACTCCCAAAACATATGATGCACTGCGAGACAAGATGGTGTCCGAGCAATTCCTCAGGTGGTGCGACGAGAAGTTGGCTGTCTTCCTGAAGGAGCGAGGATGTCATAACCTGGACTCGTTGGCAACGACGGCTGATCAATATTTGGAAGCTCAGGGAATTGTGAATCTCGCTAGAGGAAAAGACGAAAAAGGGAAAGCGATGGCTACAGCTAAAGTTGACACTGTCAGCGAAAGCAAAGGAAAACCGCTTTGTTTTCTGTGCAACAAGCCGGGTCATCGAACTTCCGATATCTGGACAGTCTCGAGCGCCCAAGTCGACGTCGTGCTGGATATGTAAGAAGTCAGGGCACAGATCCGATAGTTGTCCCTCAAACTCGGGAAAACGTAGAGAAGCATCATGTTCCGTCTTGGGATACCAGAAAGCGCAGCATGAGAAATCAATGGAAGATGCGCCTGACCATCAGGATGAGAAACATTGTCATGACATGTGTGATGAGACCCAAAGCAACGCAACTTGCGACAACGGGTCAAAACAGACGCCAACTGTAAAGGGCTATCACGAAGGGAAGCTGGTTACCGTATTGCGGGATACCGGTTGCAATACAGTAGTGGTGAAACGATCACTAGTTCCTGACTGCAACTTGACTGGCAACACCCGTACCATTCGCTTATTGGACCGATCTGCAAAAGACTTACCAGAAGCAAAGGTGTACATAGATTCTCCGTTTTTCAGAGGTCAGGTGCTTGCTGTTTGTATGGAGAATCCATTGTATGAAGTCGTGCTTGGCAACATTGCGGGTGTACTGTCAGCTTCCCAACCAGCCCCGAAGCAGCCAGCAGGACGTCCAAAACTAGCACAGATTCACCGTGATCCAGTATGCACTGAAGAAGAACCTGAAGATGCAACTTCATCAGATAGAAGACGACAAGATGACATGTCGGCGGCTGCAGGAAAATAAAGGAAAAAGCCCAGTGAACTGATTGTTCCTCGGATCCAACCCATGGATATCAGCCGGGAAGCGCTAAAGAATTTACAGCACGCAGATCCCACGCTGGAAACCTGCTTCGCCGCAATGGGGAAGATTATATCTAAGAAGCCAGCAGTCACTGAGTTTGTGCTGGTACGCGACATTCTTTTCCGGCGCCACCACACGGCAGAAAGGCGAGACTTGGAGCAACTTGTTGTACCCAAGGATCTTCGGAACACCGTATAAAAGATGACTCATGAAGGCCTTCTGTATGGTCACCAAGGGCAAAGAAGGACTACAGACCGTGTCCTTACAGAATTTTTATTGGCCGGGCGTGCAGGCTGATGTGATATGGTTCGTGAAGTCAGGCGACATATGTCAGAGGGCCGTGCCTAAACACCTCATCGGACGAGTTCTATTGGGAAATATGCCTATCATAGACACACCTTTTCAGCGGGTCGCCATCGATATTATTGGCCCTCTGTCAGCAACGTCATACAAGGGCAACAAGTATGTCTTAACGATGGTAGAGTTCGCTACGCGTTACCCGGATGCGGTGGCACTACCGAGCATCGAGACAGAGCGCATAGCGGAAGCACTATTAGAGATGTTCTCCCGCGTTGGAGTGCCCCGTGAGATAGTGAGCGACCGTGGAAAGTCGTTCACCTCGAGTCTCATGCACGAACTCGGTCGGCTACTTTCATTTCTTCAGCTACCCACAACGCCTTATCACCCCATGGCCAACGGACTTGTGGAGAGATTTAATGGCACTCTCAAACAAATGGTTCGCCGCATGAGTCAAGAACGGCCGCTACATTGGGACAGATACTTGGCTCTCCTGCTCTTTGCATACCGTGAAGTTCCCCAAACGAGCCTTGGATTCGCGCAGTTCGATCTCCTCTATGGTGGATTTGTACGCGGGCCAATGTCGATCCTTAAGGAACTGTTGACAGGGGCCAACATCGATCCTGAAACAAAAACAACCTGTGAGTATGTTATAGATATCCAGGAGCGACTGCAAGACACCTGCAAGGTAGCACACGAAGAATTCCTGAAGGCGAAAATGACGCAGAAGAAATATTACGATAGGAAAGCAAGAGTTCGACAACTATCACCCGGAGACAAAGTATTGCTGTTGCTACCATCAGATAAGAATAAATTGATCTTGACATAGAAGAGACCCTTCACAGTGCTTGAAAAACGCAGTGACTATGACTACGAGATAGATCTCGGAACACGGAGAAGTCTTTTTCACATTAACCTTCTCAAGAAATACCACGAAAGGGAGCCCGAAAATGAAGCACAACAAGCTGCCGTTTCTGTGCAGTCAGACACTGTGGACGAGCGAGAAATTCCCTTTGTTGCCCTGCACCAAAGGGAAACATATAAAAATGTGTTAGTAGCGACTAAGTTGAACAGCCCGCAGACAGACCGAAATAATGAACTCATGAGAGAGTTCCATGATGTATTTACTGACGTGCCAGGGAAGACGGACCTTGTCGAGTGCAAGTTACGCCTTACCACTGAAACACCGGTAAAGGTACGCCCGTACCCTATACCATTCGCCATCCAAGAAACTGTAGAAAAAGAAGTACAGGACATGCTATCACAAGGTATCATTGAGCCCTCGGAGTCCCCGTATCAAGCTCCCATCGTCGTGGTCAAGAAGAAAGACGGGAACACCCGACTTCGCATTGATTTCAGACAGCTGAATCGAGTCGTCGTTACAGACAACGAACAGATACCGCGAGTGGACATGATGTTTGCCAAACTAGGTCAGAGCCGCTACTTTTCGAAGTTTGACTTCACCAAAGGGTACTGGCAGGTGCCGATGCACGAAGCATCGAAGGTCCTCACCGCTTTTCAGTCCTCTTCTGGCCTTTACCAATTCAGATTCATGCCTTTCGGCATCAAAAGAGCGCCTGCTGTGTTCACCCGTCTGATGAGATGAGTGGTAGAAGGAATACCGAACATATATCACTATTTTGACGATGTGCTCATAGCCACACAAACTTGGGACGAGCACATAACAACTCTCACCAAGTTTTTGCAACGTGTCAGGGCAGCTCATCTCACAATAAAGCCATCGAAAAGTGAGGTGGCTTTTGCCGAAGTAAAATTCTTGGGACACATTCTCGGGAACAATCTTCTACGACCCCAGATTGAGACATTGGAGAAGATTCAGGCTGCAAAGAGACCGAAGACAAAGAAAGAAGTTCGCTCCTTTCTAGAAATAACCGGTTATTATCGGGATTTCGTCCCCAATTACTCCGCCGTAGTATCACCTCTAACGGAACTCACTAGGAAGCGAGGTCCAAATAAGGTCATCTGGGAAGAATGCCATGAACAAGCGTTTATAACACTACAGCGCCTACTATCGTCTGGTCCGGTACTGCGATCACCGGACTTACAAGAGCCATTCATATTGCGCACGGATGCGTCTTCATCCAGCATTGGAGCCGTTTTAATGCAGCGTCACGACGGCATGTTGCATCCAGTAACCTACGCAAGCCGTAAACTGCTCGAACGGGAGTCACGGTACACAACAATCGAAACAGAGGCGCTGGCTCTTGTGTGGGCTATCCAAAAGTTTCATGTGTACCTCTTCGGAAACCGATTCGTGCTGCAAACTGACCACCAGCCTCTTGCTTACATAAATTCCGCAAAACAAATCAACAGCCGAGTACTCCGCTGGAGCCTATTGCTTACTGAGTATGACTTTGTGGTTGAGTACATTAAGGGCTCCGACAACATAGGTGCCGACTACCTCAGCCGCATTTGACTTCTCCGCTGGTTAGCGTTTATTGGTGGCACAATTTCTTTTCATGTTAATTCACCCTTTCCCTAACGGAATGAACTTCTGTAAATAATGTTTTTTGGCTATGTTTTCGCTTTTTGGTACTCCACCTCGCGCGCTTGTGAAAAGTTGTTTACCCCCTAAACAACTTTCTTGAGCAGGGGGATGTTGTAAGGAAAGGACACAAAAGTGCTGTGTTTAGGTACGATTTGTGGCTAAAAGTACTTAAAAGCGCCGAGGAACGTCAAACCAAAACTGAAGAAGACGAGCGGAGGGCAGGTGGCACGAAGGCGATAACAAGAAATGAAAAAGAAGAGGAGAAGAAGAAGGAACGTGCGGAAAAGAGAGCTCGAGGGTTGAGACCAGGAAGGCAGAGGAAGCGGTGCCCCGCTCGAGAGGACCAGTTCCTGGCAGCGTTCCTGAGCCGGACGTGGGACCCGTACGTGTCGGCCAGGTCGAGCTCCGGTGTGTCCGTTCAAGGTCGAGTCCGTCGGCCTGTACAAGGTCCAAGGACGGGGCCTGCTGAACGGCTCCTGCCTGAGTGCAGTGGCCGGGAGCAGGTTCGTGGACGAGGCCTACCGGGTGTGGTCCTCGGGAGCCGTGGCCTGATCCTGGACCTCAGGAGTTGCGACCCTGACTGCTGGGTTGGCCGCGACGTCTGACTCAATGGCGCTGCACACGGTAGCGCATCCGTGTGCCGTCAGCCGTTCCAGCCGTGCCACCTTTGCCCTTACGCACGTCGACGACCGCATCATGTCGGGACGACGGGGACCCAAACTGTGCGGCAGCGGTTTCTTCTTGCGAACCGAGAACTATACCCGCTGGACACTGAGTAAGCGTAGCCGCGAGCTCTCCGCATAATAGAGGTCTGACTCTCGTGCAGGTGGCGTGATGCTTGGCGTGTAGGGTTGGATATATAGTTTAATTTTCATCTGCCACTTCCTTCTCTAGTGTGCAATATTGTCACGGGGTCGTGACGTGGCCGAAGACAGGAAACTTCGTGTTGGGATTTAACAGTTTATTTGGGCGAACCTGTGCCCGGTAAAGGGAAAGTCTAATTACAGCAGCAGTCTTGAACAGATAACAGTCTCGGACTGATAGCGGCGAACGCAGCGTCGGCCTTCGATCAACAACTGACAAGCGGCGAGGCGCGTCGGCATTTATACTCTTGCCGTCGAATGTTCTAGCGTTATCGGTGACGGTGGCGTAGGTTCCAGAACAATCTGTACCGTTCGCACAGTGGGCGTGATCTTATCGAAATAATCTACTACAGTCCGGATCCTTCTCGAAAACTGCAGGCGCGGTTTACGCTGAGAATCGTGTGGTGTTTTGGGATGATAACAAAAACTTGGGAAATGGAACGTGGCATTGCTCCCCTCTGAAAAAAAGGCATCGTCCCGATGCTTTAACTAAAGATGAAAGTACAATAATAATGCAAGAAAGTACAATGAATAAAATACGATACAACAATAATACAAAAAACACTGGTTCAGTTTGTTAACGTGCATGAAACGGCTTGAGGTGCGTGACATGGATGACTTCAGGTCGCGATCGGCGTCGTTGAGAGTTCGTGATGCCGTTGGGGGCAACCTCGTAATCAAGTGGGCCGAGACATCGAACCACCCTGTACGGTCCGAAGTACCGTCGCAGAAGCTTTTCACTTAGTCCACGTCGGCGTATCGGCGTCCACACCCAAACACGTTCACCGGGCTGGTATTCCACGAAGCGTCGTCGAAGGTTGTAACGGTGGCTGTCGGTCGCCTGTTGATTCTTGATACGGAGACGCGCAAGTTGTCGGGCTTCTTCGGCGCGTTGAAGGTACTCGCTCACATTGAGGTTTTCTTCGTCGGTGACGTTGGGTAACATGGCATCGAGCGTCGTTGCCGGGCTCCTTCCGTAGACCAATTTGTATGGAGATATCTGCGTCGTTTCCTGCACCGCCGTGTTGTATGCGAAGGTCACAAACGGAAGAATGGCGTCCCACGTCTTGTGTTCGACATCGACATACATTGACAGCATGTCGGCAATCGTCTTGTTAAGCCGCTCGGTGAGGCCGTTGGTCTGTGGGTGGTACGCTGTCGTCCGGCGGTCGTTTGTTTGGCTGTATGCCAAGATCGCTTGAGTTAAGTCGGCAGTGAATGCCTTGCCTCTGTCGGTGATAAGGACCTCCGGGGCACCGTGACGTAGGACGATATTTTCGACGAAGAACTTAGCTACCTCGGATACACTGCCTTTTGGCAGGGCTTTTGTTTCGGCGTAGCGGGTGAGGTAGTCGGTAGCTACCACGATCCACTTGTTTCCGAAAGCGGACGCCGGGAACGGCCCCAGTAGGTCCATACCAATCTGATGGAAAGGTCGGCAAGGTGGATCAATTGGCTGCAGAAACCCCGCTGGCCTTGTCGGCGGTGTCTTGCGTCGCTGACAGTCCCGCCATGTTCTCACTTAACGAGTGACGTCGGTTGTAAGACGTGGCCAGTAGTACCTTTCTTGTATCCTCGCGAGCGTGCGAGAAACACCGAGGTGCCCTGCCGTCGGATCGTCGTGCAGGGCCTGCAGGAGTTCTGGTCGCAGAGCTGAAGGCACCACAAGGAGGTACTTAGCTCGAAGCGGTGAAAAGTTATTCTTTTGTAGAAGACCGTTTCGTAGAAAGAACGACGCAAGTGCGCGCTTGAATACCTTCGGGACTTCGGCGGCCCGGCCTTCGAGGTATTCTATTAGGGCCTTAATTTCCGGGTCGGCCCTCTGTCGTTCAGCGAAGTCGTCGGTAGTTATCGTTCCTAAGAAGTAGTCGTCATCCGGGTCGCCGGGTAGCGGTTGGTCGACAGGCGCACGAGAGAGACAACCGGCGTCGGAGTGTTTTTTGCCGGACTTGTAAATGACAGTGATGACATATTCTTGAAGTCTCAGGCTCCATTGTGCGAGGCGACCTGAAGGGTTCTTCAAGGTGGCTAGCCAACACAATGCGTGGTGATCGCTCACAACTTTGAACGGCCTGCCGTAGAGGTAGGGGCGAAATTTCGACGTAGCCCAGATGATGGCGAGGCACTCCTTTTCTGTTGTGGAATAATTTGCTTCTGCTTTGGATAGCGATCGGCTGGCGTAACTAATAACCCTTTCAAGTCCGTCTGCCCTCTGCACAAGAACGGCGCCAAGACCTACGCTGCTTGCGTCAGTATGTATTTCAGTCTCAGCGAATTCGTTGAAATGGGCAAGTAACGGAGGCGTCTGGAGGCGATGTTTAAGCTCCTGGAAAGCGTGTTCCTGCGGCGTTTCCCACTTAAACTCCACGTCGGCCTTGGTAAGGTTAGTGAGAGGATCGGCAATGCGGGCGAAGTTTTTCACGAACCGCCTATAATAAAAAATAGGCACACAGGCCCAGAAATCGGCGCACCGCTTTCTTGTCAGTGGGCGGTGGGAAGTCGGCGATGGCGGCAGTTTTCCGTGGATCGGGACGAATTCCAGACTTGCTGATAACGTGCCCCAGAAACAAGAGCTCCTCATACGCAAATCTGCACTTTTCTGGCTTCAGTGTGAGTCCGAAAGTCTTGATGGCTTGAAGTACAGCTTCAAGGCGCCGAAGATGCTCGTCGAAACTCGCGGAAAACACGACGACGTTGTCCAAGTACACAAGGCAAGTCTGCCACTTCAATCCTGCCAGTACTGTATCCATAACGCGTTGAAAAGTTGCAGGCGCTGAGCAAAGGCCGAAGGGCATCACCTCAAACTCGAAGAGGCCGTCCGGTGTTATAAACGCCGTCTTCTTTCGGTCTCTTTCGTCGACTTCGATTTGCCAATAGCCATTCTTGAGGTCCATTGACGAAAAGTAGTTGGCGTTATGGAGCCGATCAAGTGCGTCGTCTATTCGTGGGAGAGAATACACGTCCTTTCTTGTGATTTTGTTCAGGTGGCGATAATCGACGCAGAAACGTAGGGTCCCATCCTTTTTCTTAACTAACACCACGGGGGATCCCCGTGGACTTTTGGACGGCTGGATAATGTCATCCCGCAGCATTTCATCAACTTGTCTCTTCATGGCCTCACGTTCTCGCGTCGAAACCCTGTACAGACTCTGACGGAGTGGTCTGGCATTTTATTCGGTTATGATGCAATGTTTCGTGATTGGGGTCTGCCGAATTTTCGATGACGACGAAAAGCAATCTTCGTATTGCAGGAGCAGGGCCTTGAGCTGTTCTTGCTTATCGTTCGGAAGTCTGGGATTGACGTCGAAAGCTATGGGAGTGGCTTGGTTTCTCTGAGCAGGTTCCGCAGAATCGGCGAGGGCAAAAGCACTGATGGCTTCGACAATTTCTTCGATGTATGCGACCGTTGTTCCTTTGTTCACATGTTTGTACTCATTGCTGAAATTCGTGAGCATAACCGTTGCTTTGCCTCCCCGTAGCTCTGCAATTCCTCTTGCGACGCAAATATTTCGGGTGAACAACAGATGCTGACTGCCTTCAACGACGCCTTCCAAGTCAGGCGATTTAGGAGCGCCGACTGAAATAATGACGCTTGAGCGAGGCGGAATGGTGACTTGTTCTTCCAGCACATTCAAGGCATGGTGTCCTGACGGCGTGCGCGGCGGTAGTGCTTCTTCTGTGGATAACGTTATCGACTTTGTTTTTAGGTTGATGACAGCACCATGGAGGCATAAGAAGTCCATGCCAAGGATGACATCTCTGGAGCAACGCTGTAAGACTACGAAGTCTGTAGGATAAATATGGCCGTTAATGGTGACTCTCGCTGTGCAGATTCCTGCAGGCATTACGAGATGACCTCCGACTGTGCGGATTTCAGGGCCTTTCCAAGCTGTCCTAACTTTCTTTAACTTCACGGCGAACAACCCACTGATGACAGAATAGTCGGCTCCAGTATCGACGAGAGCGGTCACACTGTGGCCGTCGATAAGAACGTCGAGGTCGCTAGTTCGCCGTCTCGCATTACAGTTAGGGCGTGGCGTCGGGTCACGGCTGCGTCGGCTTGTTCCGCAGCTTCCATGTTGCGTCGTCCGGACACCTTCGGTAAGTGAGCTTTTGCCTTCAGGGCTTTGCCTGGTTGGTGTTGTGTTCAAAAAGCTCCGTCGTGGCGGCGTCGTCGTCGGAAGATCTTCGGTAGTTCGTCGCACAGCAACCGCACCTCCATCGGTTGCTGCCCTTAGTTTCCCGGATACGGGCTAGGAGACCGGCCCCGCGTTGGGCCAGAGTATTGCCGGAGGTGCGGTGACATGCGGCGGCTGGGCGAGGACAAACGGGAAGGACTTCGTGGTGTCCATTGAGTTCCTGCCAGGTAGTCGGCGATGTCACGTGGCCGATCTCCTGGCAGCGGACGCGGTGCATTGACGGCGAAGCCACGCAGTCCCATCTGTCGGTACTGGCAACGGCGGTATGTGTGCCGGGCCTCGCCGCAATGGTAGCAGAGCGGGCGGTTGTCAGGTGCACGCGAAATGTCCGTTTTCCTCGGTGCACTGCGCTGGCCCGCTGGGGAACGGTAGTACGTCGGTGGGGGTGGTGGCGGCGGTGGCGTCTGGCGACGGAAGTGCGACGGGGCGGCGTTTTGGCGTGGACGGGGAGGAGCGTTGTGGCGCACTGCAGCGGCGTAGCTCATAGTTTCTGTCTCGGGCGGCGGTGTTTCGGGAATTCGAAGCGATTGCGGGACTTCTTCTCGCACAATTTCGGCAATCGAATCCACTTGAGGCTGCGCCGAAGGCAACAGTTTGCGCAGCTCTTCCCGCACGATCGCTCGGATCGTTTCACGCAGGTATTCGGAGTCACTGGCTTGAGCAGCAGCGCATTCTGGAGTCAGGCGACGATTATACTGTCTGGTGCGCATGTCCAGGGTTTTTTCGATGGTGGTCGCCTCGGATACAAATTCTTGGACGGTGTTCGGTGGATTCCTCATTAGTCCCGCGAAGAGCTCCTGTTTGACCCCTCGCATGAGGAAACGAACTTTTTTCTCCTCGGGCATGTGTGGGTCAGCGTGACGGAATAGGCGGGTCATCTCCTCTGTGAAAATTACAACCTTTTCATTTGGTAGCTGAACCCGGGTCTCTAGTAGAGCAGCGGCCCTCTCTTTGCGAGCGACGCTCGCGAACGTTTGCAGAAATGCGCCACAGAAGACATCTCACGTTCGGAGCGTGGACTCACGATTCTCTAGCCAGGTCCTTGCTGTGTCTTCCAGGTAGAAATACACACGACGGAGCTTTTCTTCGTTGTCCCAGTGGTTGAGGGCGGCCACACGGTCGTATGTTTCTAGCCAGGACTTCGGGTCTTCGAACGATGACCCATGGAAATTTGGTGGTTCACTGGGTTGATGCATGACCATCGTGGGCTGGGATGCGGCGGTTGTCATTGTCGCTGCAGTCGAGGTCATGGTCTTGGTCTTCCGCGCCTTGTCTTGTAGAAGGCCGTACTTCGGTGGGAGACCTTGCTGTCGGAGGCTTGTTCGCTGCTCTTGGTTGGCGTCGGTGCCTTCTCCGCGACGTGGGCTCGGTTCACGGCTTGACGCGGGCGTCCGGTACATGAACGAAGCAGCACCTTCACCAGATATCACGGGGTCGTGACGTGGCCGAAGACAGGAAACTTCGTGTTGGGATTTAACTGTTTATTTGGGCGAACCTGTGCCCGGTAAAGAGAAAGTCTAATTACAGCAGCAGTCTTGCACAGATAGCAGTCTCGGACTGATAGCGGCGAACGCAGCGTCGGCCTTTGATCAACAACTGACAAGCGGCGAGGCGCGTCGGTATTTATACTCTTGCTGTCGAATGTTCTAGCGTTATCGCTGGCGATGGCGTAAGTTCCAGAACAATCTGTACCGTTCGCACAGTGGGCGTGATCTTATCGAAATGATCTACTACATTCCGGATCCTTCTCGAAAACTGCAGGCGCGGTTTGCGCTGAGAATCGTGTGGTGTTTTGGGACGATAACAAAAACTTTGGAACTGAAACGTGGCAATATAAAGCTTCTTTTGTTCGCATCAATTGTTAATGTTAATCCTTTCTCGTCCGCTATCGACAAACATAATGACGAACGTCCTTAACCATTACAACTTGACTTTTATCTGACACACATATTCGAGGATAACGAGTGAAAAGCATTGATTTCAATAATCGGTGAAGACTTGTCTGTAATGCATCAGCTGCAGCCTTTAAGCTCGTCCATCACTGTTGACGATGGTAATGTTTGGTGTTTTGGGTCTCAAGGGCCATTCAAAGGCCAATACGCACCATGTCATGGGACTATAGTTTGTGGGATCTTGTTGTGAGATAGAGTACCACCACGCTCTTGGAGTGAACGGAAGCAGCAGACGCGGTCGGTCCAAACCTTACAACAACACAATTATTTAACTACTTTTTCATCGACTATATTTTCAGCCGAGTTACTATAAAGTCAATTGTGATCAAAATGCTAGGACAATCTTACACAATATTAAACAACCCTCAAAAACATGACAAACAAGGCGGTGTCACCAATGACTGGCTCCCGGTAGACGGCCCGCGGTGCCGTGCACCGGGGTCGCCCTGCGAGAGACAACTGTTTGTGCCATACGCCAGCAGAAAAAGAGACTCGCTACTCTCTCTCTGCCGTCACCAAAGCTTGCCTTCCTTAAGGGGTCACCGCCGGCGCTACCGCTCTAACAACCATAGCGATGATAGCAGTAATCAATGCTCGCGAACACAACGCCACTTATTGCTCAACAGCCGTGACCCCCAAATGCGGCTTCAGTGCGGGACATGTGCGCCATGAGGCGCAAACAACAACACAGGGGGTGTCAGCACCCTCACAAGTTCTGAGCAACGATTATTATAGGTAGCTGTGAAGATTGATTGATTTGTGGGGTTTAACGTCCCAAAACCACTTCTGATTATGAGAGACGCCGTAGTGGAGGGCTCCGGAAATTTTGACCACCTGGGGTTCTTTAACGTGCACCCAAATCTGAGTACACGGGCCTACAACATTTCCGCCTCCATCGGAAATGCAGCCGCCGCAGCCGGGAATCGAACCCGCGACCTGCGGGTCAGCAGCCGAGTACCTTAGCCACTAGACCACCGCGGCGGGGCAAGCTGTGAAGAGCATTAGAGTTTTTCGCCCTAGGGCTGGTTAAAAACACAGTATAAAAACATGACCGGGACGTCAAATGGGTGTAGTGTAAATGGATGGCGAATGTTCTTAATAAGAAAACCACCGTGCACATGCAATGCATTAGCGCAAGTGCCTCGATCGCTTATGTCCTTGTGTCCAAGGGCCACCAGGCAAGTGTTTTCTTCAGTGTAGCCAACGAAGCACGACTTCTCTGAGAAGAGGTCATTGCTGTGATGATTACACCAAAACAGCCATGCCTCTGCCTGTGAACGCTGTGACAATAACTTGATCTTTTGGAAATGCAGTGAATGGGACTCTCGTGCTTTACAAAAACACGTGTCCTGTATACATGCTTCACAATACAACACGAGGTATTGCCGTAATCATGTGTTTTACAAGCGTAGGTTGCCGCGGAGTTTCAGAACAAGTTTTTATCATGATGAAATCATCGTTTAAAGCCAGTCACCCACTACATAAAGCACACACACTACTCCCTTGCCAAGGGCACGTATTGGATGCACAGCAAGTTCGAAAAGATTTCGTACAGTGTATCTTTGAAGTGCGCACCAAGAACAGAATATCGTCATCACGTTAAACAATTTAGGGCGAAGCTTATGGGTACACTAATTTTTTTCATGCAATGCTTTAAATATATTTGTAAATTGTGTTATGTAGCGTGCTTGGTACATAACAATAAAAAAGAAGTTCTTCCAATTTCCCCGTGATGATGCGTACGTGTAGTTTGAATTGAAGGCATGTGTCTTATTTATTTTTTACTCTTTGCGTTGCGCTGATAAGAACCTAACTACAGATTCACAGCATCTTTCGTCACTCTGTCGTTTAAAAGCGGCCGCTGTTGTTTCATAGCAATATGATTGAACGTGGTGTGCATGTGCGGTTCAGATATTTTGAGCTCCGCTACAAATATCGGAAATGCTGACGTCTGTAGAATTCGTCCTTCCTTCGAGTTGTTCCGAAGCACGTGGCTCTGAAATAACGTCTCCTTTCTGAATGATCGATGCTTAGGCATACGGAATTATTCCTTTGTCACTGTTTTTGCAGACGTATCTCGTACGTCTGTCTACAGACAGTTGTACTGACTTGATAAAGTCATTCTCGTCTGATAGTGATGTTGTATACCTTTCTCTGCCAAACATTGATAATGGAACGCCCAACGCACTCATGTCCGAAACATCTATTATTGTGCTCTTTGACTGTTTAGGAGCAATATTACAGTAATATCGGGCGTTCAATCACGCCATGGATGGCACAAATGTTGCAATCATAATTTCATGCTTAAGCAAAGTAAGCGTGTTATGAATTAGAGTTATTTGCAGCTTCCGCAAGACACAGTGACTAAAAATATTCCAAAATATCGATTAAACATGATCTACTTTTAAATCTAAAACACTTCTTTGCCTACTACAGGCACTTTGAGTATGTATCTATCTATCTATATTTATATCTATCTATCTATCTATCTAACAACCTACGTCTGAGAGCTCCCATCATCGCCCTGTTAACTTAGTGCGAACCAAAATTAATAACGTAGGGTAACATGGTTTGACCAATAGGAGTCACTGGTCCTTACGTAAATATTGTCAAAATTCTTTCGCGCATACGCCATCAATAATTTTCCTAGATAGTGGCACAACCCCGCAGGTGGGTTTGTCACTAGTATGTGGGTATAAGCCGCAGGTGATGGACGCTTCATATCTCCCCAGCAATGACGAGAACAGACATGGGAAATTTTAACGCGTGAGTGGTAACAAGATGCCAACATCAGCAACGTTGATCCGACGAATGGAAAGAGGAAATGTCGTAGTCTCTGCAGGAGTCCAAGCCCAGCATTTTGCGTGGCAGTCAAGTATTGTACTGCAAAGACACGCCACGTCTGAAAAATACTTTTCAGAAAGACGATAATGTTCATGAATCATCAATGGTAGTTGGAGCACTGGCTATTTATTTTATAAACACAACATATTTACTGCAATGGCAAAGCTGTAACGTTGGGTTAACGTCAGTGGTAGTCAGGTGCCATTCCCTGAAGTTGATTTACTTAGAGGTGCGCAGGGCAACCATCCTCGCAAGCTCCCGCGCTTCACATTATTAGCTTACCGCTTCTGGTGTGACTAATACTGATGTTGCTGATAGCAGCATTGCGAAACTGTAAAGAACTGGTTGTATGAGACATATACGGCTGTTTAACGTATGTCTGTGCGTGAATTTGTACATATCTTTAGCGGCACTTCGTAACGTTTCCCTCAATAAACAAATTGGAGCACAGCCACCTTCTACGCATTTGCTTCGTATAATGTCGATTCCCAGGGTACCTGGACTCGGCTCACAGTCAAAATCTTTTTAATATTTGTAGCGTACACACAAAGTCGCACTGTGCGACGCAATCGCAAGAAATATTCCATGAATTTCGCGTTTGTTGTGCGTGCTCGTCTGCCTCATGAAACAGTTGCGGTATACAATAAACTGTCATGGTTTACCAACATACCAAGTCTTCAACATTATTCATGACTCTGAGTAGTCAGCCCAAGGTGTAAAAGGGGTTCCTAGAAATTCGGAACACCAACTGTTAGCATTGAACCAAATGGTGACAGCATGTAAAAAATCCAAGATAAAGCTTCAACTGGGTGCGAGAATCATGGAGTCATTATGTATTACAAGAGCTTGCCTTTCTTGCTTTTCCAACGGTAGCCGTCTTAGTCTCTTGAGTTGGCGGCCCACAGTTAATAGGGTGCCTGGCCGCCACCGTTAAATAAAAGTTATCATCATGCATTTCAAATAAAGTTTCTACTAAATGCAGTATATGTCGATGCAGAAAAACTGCAAGCACTGAAAATGTACATTCACCGCAGTTCTTCGTGAAGCACAGAACACGTACTTTTCACATATGCGCTGCAATTTGGGAAAGCGCACCCCCCTTGTTGTTTTCTGAACACTAAAATGTTCTAGCATTCTCATGAAGTTAGTCTCCTCTGATGTTCACTGTGCTAGAGTAGCCTTGGGTCTCCAAGTTTGCTCGAACCTCTTACCAGCAAGAAGAAAAGGCTTTACCGGCAGAAGATGCTCCAAAGCGCTTGATATGAGGATCAGTTGTGGGCTCTGCGGAAGTTTCACGATGACGTCATAAGGGTCGGCCTGATAATACCAACGTGGGCGCGACCCGCCTCAATCTGAAACGTCCAGGCTTCAGGACACTCGTAAAGTTTTTTCAACGAATTATAAAGGACCTGCATACATGAAAAGGTGTTTTGGAACAACTTGGCCGAGCAGCGGCAGTCCCTAATTTCTTAAAATACGAAAACCCAGCCCAACATTCACTTTATAACAACTTTAATGTTGCCGTAAGCAGTTCATCTTAGACTAGAACGGATGCAGTGAGTTCAATTGAATGTCTTCCCCTCTCGTGCACTGGTATTGTGCTTCCACCACTACTGAAAAATTCAGACACGAGGTGTTCCCCAAGGAGTGGTTTTGTCCCCGTTACTCTTTAATATCTTGCTAAGCCCAAATCCTCGTCATCAAAGAGAGAACACGCATGTTTACGTGGATGACATAGCATTCTTTGCATCTGCGGATGACATACAATCACTTTATACCCTTTTACAAGGATACTTATCTACCTGGGAAGCTTGGCTAGACAGCATTTGTTTAACTCCTAATCAACTGAAATGCGCAGTTCTGGCGTCCCCCCCGCAAGACAATATAAATATATCAAAATCCACCAAGCAGATATTCCACAAGTGCAAACACTCAAGTACCCCGGTATCATTTATGATGGAAAGCTCCACTGAAAGATGCATATTCAACATACAGTGACCAAAGCGTCACGCGCGTTAGGCCTACTCAGAAGAATCAGTAACAGTCGATGTGGCATGTGGACAGCCGCCTTAATATTGATTTACCGGATGTACATACGCCTTATACTGGAGTTTGGGTGTGCCTTATTTTATGGCGTACGAGCATGGAAAATACGTCTGTTAGTTCTAACTGAGCGCCAAGCACTTCGCTGGTGCCTGGGAATAACCAAATTTGTAGCAAACTCTGTTCTATATCAGGAATCACGAATTCCTCCGTTACCTGTTACATTCATAATATTAACAATTTGAACATTCTCAAGAGTCTATGACTCGTCGATAAGACGAGAAGAATATGTATTTATCAGTGATCCCGCTCTGTTCTTTAATGTAACATGGCCTCGCTTTCATACCCCTCAGGTAATCGGTACCTAGATGCTGTTGGACCCATTGCAGTTAAGGATTATTGATATAGTGCGTATGTGTGGCAGGTTCAGTGAATTAGTCATATTTTATGGCACTATATTTCCTAACAGTGCGAAATTACTACCTAGTAATCTTCTGAATAACATTTTTTCGAGAGCGCTTAAGTCAAATTGCTTCTGATTTCATTTGTTAGGTGTAACGTCCGAAACCACCATATGATTATGAGAGGCGCCGTAGTGGAGGGCTCCGGTTATTTCGACCCCCTGGGGTTATTTAATGTGCACCCAAACTTGAACGCACGGGCCTACAATGTTTCCGCCTCCACCGGAAATGCAGCCGCCGCAGCCGGGATTCGATCCCGCAACCTGCGGGTCAGCGGCCGAGTGCCTTATCCACTAGACCACTGCGGCAGGGCTCAAATTGCTTTTATAGTTGTGTTGGCAACTGATGCTTCGCAGTGTGAAGAAAAGGCCGGGGTGGGAATTTTTCTACACAACTATAGTGGTCGTTGTCTGTTAGGCTTCCTGATTACACCCAAATATTCTTGGCCGAGTTCTCAGCTGTTATTAGCCCTACGTAAAGTTTCTTTAACCATTACTTCGGTGGCTACAGATACAGATTCATTGTCGTTGTCTTCGAACTAACTGCTTCAACTGATTTGTATATTCTAAGGATATTACGATTACTTGTTCTTCATCATTCGCGAAGCCTTTATATAATTTGGGAGCCGGGACGCAAAGGAATTGTACTCAATGAAGTTGCAGACTCTCTGACAAAAGCTTCTCTGACAGGTCCAGTTCTCTCTCTCCTTCCTGTTACGGCGTTTGTTGCTGTGGCAAGGTTCAGAAAGTATGCATTATCTGTGTTTACTCAAAGTCTCGATTCATCACTGGACTTTCTGCACCTACAGTTCCCTTGGAGCAGGAAATGGCGTGCAGCAAGAAGAGCTGAAGATGCAATAACCAGAATGCGTTTTAAGATTTCCAAACTAAATTTTTACATGGCACAAAGCGGGTTGGTGGTCTTCCCTTATTGCTCATACTGCAACGAACTCGAAACTATCGAACACTTCTTGTTGAGCTACCGACGTTTTTCCTTACACAGAACACGTATCGAAATTATATTGCGGCGATGTGGTCTACCGCTTACGTCGGCCGTTCTGCTATCATTTGAAGCCTTTGCGCTGGGGCACTTGAACAGGAATTCGTTGGGTGGAAGGTTTGAAGCACGTGTGGTGCAGACAGTAGCACGTCCGACGACATCGGCTGGGTTGATGGCCTTCGTCACGTCATCTAGCTTGGACGTTGCAACGTTACGGTTGAAGCCACACATCGGATCGTGAGGCCAGATTTTGTTAGGCTCCAATCACCCCAACGGCAATGCTTCTCACGCCAAGGCGCTCAGAAATATATCTGATGTGTAGGGGCAAAGATTTCTGAAGGCCGGTGTCCCACTATCATCGACATTGCTGTCCTGCGTATGAGTCGTTTGTCAATCAGAATGCGGTGCATTTTTTGTTGTCCGGCTTGCCATTCACAGATCACCCGCAGCATCTTCAGTGCCTACTAGCCCTGACAAAGCACAAAACGGACACCCGTCATGGAACGCGGCACAGGCTGCTGGGAACACCGACACATGCTACGTGCACGTTCCATTCTGTGCAACCGGCGGGACAAAGACAGGTCACCAAATGTTATGTGATGCTTGACGCGCATGCAGGCTCCGATCAGTGCAACTCATGACAAAGACATGCGATGAGTGGTGATGTGTTGTGGCGCCTGACAAACTGTCGGCAGGGACATGCCACTAGCCCCGCCACGGTGGTCTAGTGACTATGGTACTCGGCTGCTGAGCCGCAAGTCTCGGGATTGAATCCCGGCTGCAGCGGCTGCATTTCCGATGGAGGCGGAAATGTTGTAGGCCCGTGTGATCAGATTTGGGTGCACGTTAAACAGCCTCAGGTGGTCAAAATTTCCGGAGCCCTCCACTACGGCGTCTCTCATATTCATATGGTGGTTTTGGGACGTTAAACCCCACATATCAATCAATCAGGGACATGCCACTAATAGTGAATTGTTCTGGTGCCCGAGTAACTGTGCACACTAATCGGAAACTGCTTTTTAGTTTACTCTTTTCTATTTTTATATAGAGTTCATTATTGCCTCTAGTATATCCTCTAGAATGTCGGTGGAGTGTTCATTTTTGTGGGGGGGGGGGAGTGTTGAGCCTATGGGCTCATATCTTCAGCACGCATGGTGGAAGGAGGGCGAGGAACGCAAATGCGCATAGCGCATGCTCGGGTCGAGCGTCAGCACATGAAAAAGCCGGAGCGGGTGGAAAAGTGGCAGGGGGTTCGGATTCGGTCGTGCTAGGCGCGATGGGTTTTTACTCCGTGCTTGCTACAGAGCTGATGCCACGCGGGTTTGGGCATCGGCTAACGCGAGTAGATGACTCGTATTCTACGTCGGGTTGCGTGTGAGTCTGAGTTCCTGCTGTTATGCTTCGCGCTGGCATTTCTGCCGTTGTTTCGCAGCGTATGTTCCTTTGACCGCGAGTCTGCGGTAATTGTTCCGGGTTTTGGATCCTTCCGGGTATGCTAGTGTTGTGTTGTGCCGGTCCGGAAGGCCAGTTGTGATTCTTTTAAGCGGTAAATTAAACTCAGTCGGTCGGTTGGTCGGTCCACTTCAAGCAACGTGCTCACCTTATCTGACTCTCCAGTCGTCTGACCCGCTTGCGTGGGTCGTTGTACAGCTGCACCCAGTACCAGAGTCAGAGACCGACCTCTTTCACGGCCAGCTCCAGTGCATTAAGCGTGGCAGCCACCTCAGTCCATATGCCTTACGGGCAGCGCCGATAGACGATGAGAAAAATGTAGCGTTCATTGCCAAGAATGGGTGCTTGTTCCTTATTTCAATCAGCAATTCGATTTGCATATGAGCTTGCACCATATTTTTTTCGTCTAGTTTCCCGAAATATAGAACACTGATTCTAGAACCTACTAGGCAAGTACGTTTACTAACAAAAAAGACTTTTGATGATATTACTAAAAAATGAAACACGGCTATTTATGTAACCCGGCGCGTGGTACATAAATATTTTTTCAAACACAATTTTTCAGTAAATGTAGTAAACATAAATGTTCACAAGACATGGAACACACTCTAACACAAAGGACACATGGCACACTGTCATCTACTACAACTTATTGCACGGGAACTACGCTCCTTATGCGCGATCGTTCTCAAAACAAAAATGCGTTGTTTACCAGATACCACTCGTCCATTTCACAGACTGCCCATGTTCACACATCTCTTCTTTTTCTAGGTTCCCTGTAAAAATTAAAACCAAAGTGAAGATAACGCAAAAATAATTTGCTAGGCATTGCCTACTCATCTTGCAGCTCGAATTCGCGTTTTTTTCACCAGATGATGTTTTCTTGCCACTAAATTACTGCGCAGCAATACTGACAGTACCGATAACTTTTTCTATTGACGAAATAATGCCAGTCGGCTAGAGAATGCAGCTCGCACAGACAATGGCTTGTTTCACAGCGCTCTTCCCAAGTTTCTTTGATTTGACGTAAGAGCGACTGCTATGCGGTAGCGCCTTCGAAAATACTTCTTGTTTGTCTTTTGTCATATGATTCATTTCCGTCAGCTCTACAAGCTGATAAAACAAATTTGTTCTCATTTGCGTAGGATCATTTCTATACCACATGCTTTTAAGGTTGTGCTGATTTTAAAGTTACTATTACCTTTCCTCATTTGTGCTTCGCATTTCGTCGATTCCCACCCACATGGGATCTGCTGCCAGTTTCACTGAGGTACACACACGGGTGCGTAATGCACGAGTTTGTACTGCGTCTATGTACATATTACCTAAAAATTCACACATAGTCGTGCGCATTTGTCAGCCACCGGAAGCGTGCTTTTGGCGACGGCCCCGACGTCTGCTTTACTCACGCCAATTGCGATGAGGACCTCATTTCACTGAAATTTCAGCGTAGGCGTTAGTGTCGCAGTTGGCATCATTCCTTACGAGCGAAAAGCATCTTGTCATTGACCAATAAATCTTACGAAATATGCAAATAGATACACTAAAAATTTTAGGGTGCAAGTGAGAATACTACTGAGGCCACCCGCATGGACCATACGTGACCTACAGCAGAGCCACTAAGTTTCTTCAAGTGCTTAAAAAAACCAAATATGAATATTATGCACTTGAAGCTGTCCACTTAATGCATTGTTTATTTCGAGGCAGAAGCATGTACTTACAGCAGGCGCCAAAACATGTCGATTGCTCAACCAGTGATCAACACTCTACAAGGCGCTCCGACTTATATAAGGATTATCAGCAGCACAACCATGAAATAAGTGAACAGCTGCTTTGTTTCACGTATTACCCTATATACGGACGCAGAGGAAGTTTTGCCTTTCGCTATAATGAGAAAAAACAATTATTATGGCGTAGTGGGCACAAGAGAACAGTGCTTGCAGAAGGCATTCATTGATGCTTTGAAACAGTCAATGTAACGCGCATATTCGTCGGTTTTCTTATGGCATGGTTGAGGTATGCCCCGAGAAGATGGACCACCTGGGAACACAGAGTGCTCATGGCATTTTCTAAAGACCTGCGGTGGTTGTCTAGTGGCTAAGGTACTCCACTGCTGACCCGCAGGTCAAGGAATTGAATCCCGGCTGCGGCGGTTGCGTTTTTGATGGAGGTGAAAATGCTGTAGGTCCATGTGCTCAGATTTGGGTGCACGTTAAGGGACCTTAGGTAGTCTAAATGTTTAGAGACCTTGACTACGGCGTCTCTGATTTTGATGCTGTGATTTCGGGACGTCAAACCCATCATATCAATCAGAAAACAGCAGCAGCCAAGCAGGTCAGCATGCGGTGCACAGAATGCCAGACTACACTATTTTGATCTCCTCTTAAAGGCTGAGTTAATGCGCCCTACTATTTTTTCAGCATCTTAGTCAACGTGCTTTTTAGGATGCTTGTTCGTCCCTATCGATTATCGGGTGCTTCTGAGAGAGCAGTCGCTCTTTCGGATTTACAGTATAGAAAGCGTGACCAAAACGACCGGAGGCACGAACGGCAACGCCACCGACTTCCGATATTTTTCGTTTTGACTGTCAATCAATCTACCCACATCCGCCGCTTAGATGTGCGGCTCCCCCTGTGTCAACTATACTGCTCGGTGATCCGCCTTAAGAGGTTGCCCACCATTTGGCTAGAACAGTGGTAAGCCATAAATATTTATTGTAAGTAAGGGTACGACAATTTACCCTCAATCGATATTGTCAGTTTCGAATGAAAGGGCACTAGAACGTACTAATGATGAAAAAAAATTCTTCATTGATCCAACTACAAATGTCATACATATGTAACTGCTATTTAGATAGAAGAAGAATTCTTATGTCTACCACCACTGATTTCGTTTCGAACTTTATATCCACACCGGAAGAAATGGCTCAACAAATTCATGCCAAACTCGTTTATTTCGTGATCTGCTCGAGCATTTTGTGCATTCTCCAGGGCAGGTTCTCAATCCAGAAATCCTTGACAAACGCCGGCATGAGTTTGCCCATCAAGTGTGCCACCGTGTTGACCACCTCTCCTGCGCCCTCTACCTTGATGTCCATGGACTCTATCCACTTGGGTGACACCCTGACTGGTTTGAGCGCCACCTTGCCGCCCTCTTCCACAACGTCGAAGCCGATGCAGATCTTGACGTGATTCGCCTGGGTTCCCAAGAGACCACTCTTGCCACCACAGTACTTCCAGGGAATGGACATCTTAACCGGGGCCTGCGAGCCCATGCTGGTGTCGACGTGCGGCTTTCCGTTTTTGCAGTACACTCGTACAGTGCCGTATCGCTTGAGATAAGACAGGCCACTGAGCGTCATGTCACCGACTGTGAATCCGGCGAGCACTTCGTTGTGTTTCGTGGCCTCGTTAGGACCGGGGAACGAGTACTCGTTGGGAATCTTGGCGAGGAACTGATCAACCAGCTCTTCCCAGTCTTCATCCGGGATTTGACATTTTTCTGTGAAAGTGCACAAAATAGTATTCATATGCGTGTTTTTAGGTATAATTATTTTTATACAAGTGATGCTGCAAGAACCTCAACCAAACAGGCTGCTTTAGCGGGTAGAGTCTTTCACGGCTAGCTAGTTATTGTACACCAAACATTTTAGTAACATATCTGAGCTGAATGACGTTTGGGCACATTTTTTTCTTACATGAAAATTGATTCAGCAAGCGTGAGAAGAACGGTTATTTGTCGGCATACTCGTAGGGTAGAATTTGATTTGGTACATATGTAGGGCATGTTTACAGCAAAAGCAGACACAGAAATAGTCACACCAAGAAATACTTAGTTGGCAAAAAAACGATATTTTAGTAAGGCGCTTTATTTTCAACCATGCAAAGAGTTGTCGTTACTGGCACCACAACCTTTACAGCTTTTGCACTACCAAATATATTCCCAAAATACTGTAACCCCAATGTCAGCTTCAAAAGCGGCGTCTCTTGCTTGCCAATTTTTCTGAAGAGCAGATATGAGCTCCTTATGATCACTCATGTGTTTACACTGAGAGCCGCATGATTGCGTTTCACAACTTCTCTGGCACAGGCCACGATATTCGACACTTACCCGAGATGGCGACCACAGTTGCCGCTAAAAAGCACACAAACAAGGTAGTCAGATGAGTTGACACCATTTTCGTTTCCGAAATCCTGAAATAAAATAGTCAAATCTATTATTTTGCTACATTTTAGTGGAAGGAAGCGTCAGCCGACTCCAATATTTAGCGAATGCATTATTTCTTTGCAGCTTTTGGAATATCAACTGAAATATACATTCTGTCCTCATTTCTGAAGAAAGTGCACTTGTTCAAAGAATCAAGCGCTAGAGCTCAGATCTTGCTGTATTTACTTGTATTGTTGATTTTGAGCATGTTTTGAAGTCCGTGGTCTGTTTTCAGTTTCTCGTGGCCTGTAAATTTCATTTATATCATGTTTGTAGCCAATTTATAATCACCGAACTGCTTTTTACTACTTGAGCTGGACTAGCGCAATAAACATACAGAAAAGGCAATGTTTAAGCACCATGCAGTAGCATGGGTTTTCCACATATGCAGTTTTAATTTTGCGTTATTGAACTTCATAGGATATAATTTCCATGATTCCTTTTTAATATTGGGGGAACGTAATCTTAGTGCTTTCCAGTTGCAGTTTTGTCTTGTTATTACGTCTAAGTTCATCTACTTCTACTTTACACTGCATGTCACAACACACCGGCAGTGTAACACGTGCATTTTTACAGTGTTTCATATGTCGATACCGTTTTAAACAAGGTCTGTAAAATCGAGAGTAACAAAGAATTCACATGTCGCAGTACAGATTTGGGTTGTACACATTTTGATAAATGTAAAATATCTATGCAGAAGAACACACCGCAGTGGTAAATTGGTTATGGCGCTCAAATGCTTAATCTGAATATCACGGGATAGAGGAGCGACTGCGGCTGCCGAACTTGGTTGCGGGTCAAACGCTGAAGGCCCGTCTGCAGAGATTTAGGAGCGCAATATTCAATTTCCACCTGAACAAAATTTCCGTTGCCCTTCGCTACGAGGTCTCGCATAAAAATACCAATTTTTTAATATATAAATGCTAACCCGAAATAGTTTAGCTGTATAGAACAGTGGCTCATATGAAGATCAGTCCCACTGCTACAGATTAGGCTGTAACCTCGACTGAAAAAAACCTGAGAAACATATACCCTCACCTCGGTCGATTTCGCTGTAGCGCACCAAAAACAGGGCTGTGTAGACACACACCGTCCGCAGCAATAATCTTCTGAATAGGAGAGCTTGCCTCTGTTACTCGCAGTTATCACTTATATACCCGGGAAGCCGCGTGACTATATTTAGAAAAAGAAACATCAGAAGCGCCTACACGGAAGGTTATCCGAAAGCCCGCCGCCCCTAAATCCAAACGCTAATGGTCCGCTCGGCACGGCTGCAGCGACCAACCGTGCCATTATGGATGACATCCGGAGTCACCTTTGGTAGAGGGCTGCAAGGACGCGCGAGCAAGACGTTGCGGAGAGGCACCTTTCATTCCAATCACGTAATATTTGTGAAGCGATTCCAACAACGCGATCAAACCGCAACAAAACAACTCCCCCAAGGTCGCACGAGTCGAGTAGTACAGTAGAGAGATCTTTAGGCCATCGTCGTTTCAACAACACGGATCGGGGTGTCGGCGAGTGAGATCTAATCACTGTAGTCACCTTAAGTAAAGTGACGAGATAACTATAGCGTTTGATTTTCTTCCCGTGTTTACTCAATACGAGAAGCTGAAACTTAAACGGCATGCCAATTGTTACTGTACGCGTGCATGCGCAATCAAGAGTGCAGCCGTCTTGTCGCTCCAAGGTGACCTGATGGAGCCGCTGATTGTACGCATCAACTTTCGCTGCCTTTTTACTACACTTTATGCGCTGGTATCGTGAATAAGTAATGAAACAGCCTTTATATTCGGCGTTACATTTGACCTAGGAACCGTATAGTTTCATAGCCACATGAGTCTTAGGATCTCTTTTAGTTTTTCACTTTGTCTATTCAATGTTATTTCTGGGTAGTGTCGTCCAAACAGTTCTTACAGGAGAGCTATAGGCTTGACACCACTTTAAATTGATTTTCATACAAACTCCAAATAGCATATTTTGCCGAAATAAAGGAAACTTCCGTCTTATCTACACCCACTGCTTACGTCAGATTTTGAAACCCCTTCAAAAAAATCGCTTCACTCATCCTTGCTCTCATTGTGCAGACTTTTGCGGACGGAACTGAACGTTCTTTCTCGTAGAGTTTTTCGTGGTTTCTCCACTTTCTTTAATTCATATTTTTACTTCTTGAACGAACGGCCTTACTTCAAAATTTCTGATACATCAAATGCGTACAGGCAAGTATACATGTAGACCAACACACTGGCGAAATCAATGAAAGCACCCAGTTAGCCCCGCCGCAGTTACCTAGTGGCTAAGGTACTCGGCTGCTTACCCGCTGGTCGCGGGATCAAATCCCGGCAGTGGTGGCTGCATTTTCGAAGGAGGCGAAAATACTATAGGCCTGCGTGCTCAGATTTCTGTGTACATTACAGAACCACAGGTGGTCCAAGTTTCCGGTGGCCTCCACTACGGTGTCTCTCAAAATCATAAGGTGGTTTCGGGGTGTTAAACCCCGCATATTAATCAATCAATCACTCAATCATCGAAAGCACCCAAATAGTGCGTGAAGACTAATAATCTATCAGTGAGGAATATGACTCTGTCACGTAAGAGTTTGTTGTTTTCAGGAAATAACTTGTAATCCTGCCACAAAAGCAAGACACACTTTAATCTTTACATTTATAAGTTTTCTGGTTACATATTATAGGTTGCCAAAATAACGTGAAGCGACGCCACTGCTGTTATCGTAACTTGAAAATGCCTATGACACGCCTTTCGTCGCATTACTGCCGAACCACTGTCGCACACGCGCCAAGCTCAAGAATTGCAACTATGGAATGGCTAACTAGTACGATTGCTGACTAGAAGTGCTCTGGGCAAAATGAGGCACCCTTCGCGCACTCCTCTTGGCCACCACCGCTGCGAAATCCCGTGATAAATCGAATTTGCCGACGTTGTCTATTCCCAGTAACGCATAGCCCGGCCGCGCAAGCGTTGCCCTAAAACTTGAGCTGGGTTTTCCTTTACACCTTAGATGCGCAAGAAAATTAATTATGAATAAAGTATTGCGTACTCTATCTTTAATTAAGAAAATAAGAAAGGGTGAGAAAACAAGCTGACAAGCAGCTTGGCCAGCTTCGGTACTTCAAATAAACATCTGAAATAAAATTGTACCTCAGAGTCTGCGCCTATCCTTGTTGTTTTTAAAATTATATCTCTCCGTGAAATAATAATAAAGCCATACGATTGCCGACATTTTAGTACGTCCAAAAACGCAGTTTTCTCTCTGGTTGTATCGGGCTGTACTTTAAGCTTGCTACGCTGTGAAAAACCACAATACTGGAGAGACGCAGTTCTTTGCTGTCATCTATATTTCGTTTAGGCAACATTTACTATAAAGGGTCCACTTGAGCTGTTTAAGTTAGCAAAAGCCAATATCTGCATCGAATGTAGCGTTTCGTGTATATGCGTTTTTGTGTTGACTGTCTGAAAAAGAAGAAAACCACTTCAAACAAGAAAACTAAATGTCAACAAGACAACCTCTGGCAATGCAACCTTGCAGCTAATAAACTTTTTTGTTGTTAGTACTCACATAGCTTGTATTCAATTCAAATTCAGTGAATAACCCTTCTCCCTGTAATGAACAATAGCAATGGGTCACCTTGTGTTTGCAATGAACACGTTGAAAAAGAACCCATTTCGTGTGATATATAGCTGGGATTTGTTTTTGAAGTAAGCCAACTTGTTTACTTTCCTCTATACGCTCTATCATTGATCCGGCAACTATCAATAGCTTCACTTTACTTGTAGCGTACCACAAAGTATACGTCTAGTTCCTTCAGTCACGAATTAAGATGGACTGTCGAAAACGCGTGAAATTGGCGTCACACATATCTGATGCACTCAGCATTACATTCTAAGAAAGAAATTGAA
Organism: Rhipicephalus annulatus; assembly: GCA_013436015.1. Lineage (NCBI taxonomy): Eukaryota > Metazoa > Arthropoda > Arachnida > Ixodida > Ixodidae > Rhipicephalus > Rhipicephalus annulatus. The sequence goes on along the minus strand of WOVY01009410.1, from coordinate 1,557,131 downwards.
GGAATGCATTGTTTTGTATGAGTTTCAATGTTTAAAGTAATTAGTGCGTCACTATTTATCTTACATCTCTGCCGCCACTCAGGTTCAGTATTTGTATAAATAGAATCAACTATTTCATTCAAAGTGCGTGCAGACTTTCTTTTATTGTGGTTGTATTCATTGCGAGTGCAAAAACAAAATACTTTTTACGTTGGTCTTGGAACGTAGCCCATCAAACGATCGTCAAACATGGTGATGTCTCCGGCGAAGTAAACAGTGGGAGCAATATGAAGCAAAATTAAATAAACGATTAATATTTATTGATTAAAGAGCTTGCAGAATCACACATAGTGCGACGCAACTTCGAAGTTCGTCTACGCAATCATGCACGCCATGACTGAAGGGGCTGCATTGTGAAGCTGCGAGGCGTACCATCAATGTCATGTATAGACTCTTCTTTGCGAGACTCTTGCAGCTTCGCATTTGCATACTAATCAATCAAAAGAGCCTACTTTTAGATATAGGCACTACAAGCGTATAAGCCCAGTGTCTTACGCATCCGTTGTGAGTGAGAACACTGCAGAAAGCTAGAAAGTACCTTCCAGGCAATAAGGTTCTCTATCTCCGCTACTATTCAGGCATACGACAACCGGAACGTTGTCGGTGCAAACATTTTTTTTTACCCTCAAGGAATTGCACTGTCGTGTTACCGACAGGCTGTATCACGTGCGCAATCAATTTTAAACTAGCAAATTGATCACGAGCGAAAGAAAATACGCTCGGAACACGTTCGCTATGTTCAGCGTCTGCGTCATGCGTGATTTCTGGTACTCGTTCCTTTCTGCTCTTAGAAATATTGATCATGTGTTAGCAATTCTTCCGAATACTAAAGTTGTCACATGCAACCGTGTAAATCGTTGCATGTGGCTACATGTTTTCCTTCTTTTTTTTCTGGCAGACCTTAGTAATAAACCCGTTCTTTCACTGTTTCATGTCTAGCACCACCACAAACGCATATACCCCAGGTAAATTCAGCGGTTATGTAGTCTGTGCTAATACATGGTTCGGGGCAGCATGCTTTAAATATGAAGGCCGGATTACGATGGACAATGGAACACAGCACTCTGTGTTGTCATTTCTGTTCTGCATCTTGCCCTACCGCTGCTTTCGAATTTAGGTGATCGAATGTCTACTCGTTGCAGTAGCTCGCTGCTGCCCTCCTGCTGAGCTTGAGGTTGTGGTTGTGATCAACTTGTGTAATGTTTCCACATCGGTGAAAAATAACTGCAAATACACCTGTTCAATGTGTACGGTAAGGACTCAGACGTGGTCTCAAAGATTTTACGGTTTCCCCAAACGACGTGCCGCCACAAAATCCTATTCGTTTTGTCTCGTAAGGCATGATCGTTTCCTCTGAACCAGTATTTATCTAATCTAGCGCTTCATGAAGTACTCAAAGCTGAATTATGCGACATCTGCGTGCAGGCGGTGTAATATGTTTCTGCTATAGTAAAAAGATCACGCATAATATAGACACTATCATGACAGCACGAGGAATTCGACTGGTTGTATCTTTTTTGCTTGTGCTGTTTTCACGTTGGGAAACATAGCATACAGTAGAAGCGATGCCAATCGTTCGAAGGAGAGCTGAGAACTGGTGGCGTGCAAGGATAAGTTTGCGTTGTCGCATTTTAAATAGCGATAATTACTGATCTTGACCAACTTCCTGTGAACTACGGGAAAAACAAAGTTATCAAATACCGATGACGAACAAACTACGGCCTCCTAGAATTCAGAACATTATTACCAGACATCTTAAGCAAATTCTCTGGCATAATAAATTTATGCAAAACAGATCTCCCCAACTCAGTTTAAAATACCAAGCAAATAATTATTGTTTCCTTTATTGTAAACTGTTCTGCTCAGTTACGTAAACGCTTTGTAATATATATTTTAGAATCTTGTTACCTAATGCTGCCACGTTTGTACAACAGTCTTGTTTCTTTTACTTTCCTTCTGTATCTTTCTTTCAAAGCTAAAAAAGTATTTTTTGTTGTGCTATTGTTGAATAGAAGTGCTATTGCAGGTACGTAAACTCTGAATAACACGCTGCTCTGCTGCAACTGCTTTCTTGGTGATGTAGTCTTATCAGGCACCTTTCGGACGTTTTTCGGTGTCTCCTAGGACAATTGCATATTGTTTTGAATGAAGTCTGAATTAAAATATTTCTTCAAACAACACACGATCTTCCTCAGGCAAAATTATGTTTCGTTTTTGCCTACTGCTAAAAACGTGCTAGAAGAGACTAAAATTTTGTTAACGGGAGGTGTCACTGGAGGCGACATTTTCACATGCGGTGCTGCTTTCTTGAGGTGAGTTTTAAAGGTCCAAGTATTCTTGCCACTAAGTTGCTGTGTTTCAGATGGCTGGATGATTCGACAAAATGTGCCTGTAGTGGCACCTCTCGTTCAAGGGCATAGTGGCACCTTTTTTCTCACCTCAACAGAAGAACAGTGAAGATATTAAAGACAATAGTCTTTCTTGGGGACCTTTGACGCAAAAATTTTGATCTGTCAGTCTGTGTTTCTGTCTGTACATTTTTCTGTTTGTCCACTCTCAACCGCACCGGGTACTTAAAACGGCCGACTCATCCGCAGCGCCGACCAAAGCTGCTCAAGATTTCGCGTTCATACTTGTGCAATTATCAATTATAAGCAATTATTGCGCAAGTATGGGGCATCGTAACGACACGTAAATATTCTCCACGTGCATCTTTTACTAGAAAAGGCATACATGAGTAATTTTAAGGACTGTAGCGCTGATAACGCTGCGCTGACCATGCAACGCTTGCACGAAAGGGTGAGTGTTTGCAACACTTTGCTAAGACGTGATGGTGGTGGCACCTACCCATCACATTGGGTTGTGCACCTTATCACCACTAAGACAAGCGCGCCCACCCGTCTCAGAGCCACATGCTTTGTTTTCCAAGAACACTGCCAGGTGGCACTTATGTCTGACGTGTGACGTGACTTGATGCACTCGTTTGCTTCCGCTGCACGTTCGAGGCACTCTAACGCAGCACCTCCAAAATACCATTCTCCAATTTTCTTGCGCAGAACATTAAATAAATTGTTCGCTCTCTCCGCACGCAAGACTATCGTCTTTCGATGACAATTGCAGATTGCATGCAGATACGAGGACATTTTTTTTCAGTTCTTCTGATGATCACACTGAATTTTCATTTTGAATAGCCAGTTATCAAAACCTAAGGATTTTACGCGCATGACTTTACGCTGTATTGGCCTGGTTACAATAACTCCCTTATGCAAAGACGACCTAGTAAAGAGCCATGCACCGCGTTCACAAGCGCAACATGTTTAATTCTTTTTTCACTTCACTAGTATGCTTTTTTTACATTTTTGTTTCCGTTTTCACCCCTTCACTCATTCTCTCCTTGTTTCGTTGGTGGCCTCAAGTGGCACCTCACGAAAGATTGATAATTCATAGATTGCGCCCACCTGTTCTGGTTGCGTTCTCTCTGTGCTTCTGTTAGGGTGCCCCCTACAGCTATGCAGCGCAACAATCCGCAACATATTCCATGCCATATATGTCAGAGTACCAAAGAAAAAAAGTTTTTTGACTTGTTTCTGCTGATTCGTGTTTTTATTATGGCAAATGATTATAGTCATGTGACATGCACATACACGCCTATACTAATATTGGCCATTGCATAACTGCAATGGGTCAAGGATAATGACAGTGCCTCTGCTATATGCGAGATGCCATTAGTTACCCGCGGCATGCTTGTAACGTTGCAGCAATTGGCGGTCTTCCCTGGATGAATTCTTCCATTGCAATAACACACTATCGTTTCATATGGTCAGCTGTACACCCTCAAACACCAGAAATGTTTAATTGCGTGCAGCGAATAAAATTGATCTACACAACGAATGCTCGCTTTCGACATGCGTAACGAACAGCAACGAAACTAACCACGTGTCTTTTGAAAACGGGTAAATATAAACAAGAAAATGAAGGCATGATAGTGCTAGAGGCCATAGAAGATGCTGCAGTGGTGATATTATTATACAGAGGAGCCGAGAAGCGAAAATAATTTTTCATTTAGATTCTTCTGGGGTTTCTTCTCTTGACCACTCACTTTTGTGACCTTCGGTGTGTGATTCCTTTTGTTGTCTTTCTTTTGTCAGCTGCTTAATCCTGCTCATCGCCTATGGTCTCTGAAACAATTGACGGAACATCCTGGTTATAATTCAATACACGCGTGTAACATTGCGTTCGCGCAGCTCCTTTCAATAGGTGTTTGAGATAATTGATTAGAATAGAGACGTATCCGTATGCCCGTACTATTGCAGCAGCAGATGTACAGGGTGTGTCACGAAAATTGCCGCCATAGTGTAAAGAAAGATTGAAAGAGACACTAAACAGCACCGAAAGAAAAATACATTAATCAAAGTAGCCTTCGTGGCTAACAATATTACCCGTTTAAAATATAAAACTCTTCTGGGTGTGAACGCGCTTCTGTGAAACAAGGCTGATGCCGCCGAAATTTACTTATGTTATTTGTTGTTTTGATTTGCAATTTATTTAATTAGTACCCACAGCGCCCATACAGGCATTATAGTGGGGGGGGGTACAGAAAAGAACATGAAAATTGCAGGTTCACATAAGTTCACATAATTGCATTCACATAAGTAAAAAAGAGAAAAGAAGTAGATTTCCAAAACACAAAAACATACACAGTTGCACTGAGCACAGATGCGTCAGAAAAGTCATATGTATTAGAGAAAAAAAAAGAAATGCAGAAACCACAAAAATTGATGAAAATCTCATGATAATTAAAACAAAGTGCAGCATTCGTCTAGCACAAGGGCAAATTAACACCAAAACAAAACAACATAGCTTACAACCAAGATACCGTACAGATCATGGCGACTGCCAGGCGCACACACGTAGTCTACAGGGCTTAGCGGTCCAAAGATTCAATCATTTTTATTGCAGAAAAGAACGCATCCGTTGAAGAAATTTCTACAATTGTGGGAGGAAGTCGATTCCACTGACTGATAGTTCTCGGAAAAAAAGAGTTGCTGAAGGACGATGTATTACATTTATATTCTCTTATCTTGTGTTCATGATCCTTGCGGGCTGAAATGTAGTGAGGCCGGCTTATGTATACGTCACAGGGAATTCGAGTATGAGAATAAAATATGCTGTGCAATAGCTTCAGTCGAAACGATGCCCTTCGGTGCTGCAGAGACTTCCATTTTAACTTCAGCTTAGCTTCCGTCGCACTGAATTGTCTGTCGTACATAGGTGCATTAAACACATATCTCGCCGCCATAGACTGAACTTTTTCTAATCTTTCTTTATTTGATGATGTTGCAGGGTCCCACACACAACATGCGTACTCCAGTACTGATCTCACGTATGTTTTGTATAGTACCTCTCGGGTTTGCTGTGGAAAAGCACGTTTGTTTCTTTTTAAGAATCCTAAGCTCCGACAAGCTTTATTTACAGTGTAATCCACATGCCGATTCCATGATAGAGAGGGGCAAAAGAAAACACCTAGGTATTTGTATTCGCGCACCATTTTTACCGGAGAGCTGTTTATTGTGTATTCAAATTCACCTGGGTTTCTTTTTCTGGAAAACCTCATGCATACAGTTTTCTTAAGGTTCAGTTTCATTTCCCATCGCTGGCACCACGCGTATATTGCACATAGGTCGTTTTGGGTTACGGAGCAGTCAGTTTCAGAGGTAATCTGACGATATAAAATGCAGTCGTCTGCAAATAGCCTAATATGGGATTGTACGTTTTCGTTAATATCATTTATATATAATAAGAAAAGTAATGGCCCCAGAACTGATCCCTGAGGTACCCCTGACGTAACACTAGTTATTTCAGACTGTTCGCCGTTTACAACTACATATTGTCGCCTCTCATGTAGATATTCAGCAATCCATGCAATAACTTGGTGATTAATATTAAAGCTGGTTAGTTTTTTCAACAATAAGAAGTGTGATACAGTGTCGAACGCTTTTTGAAAGTCGAGGAAAATACAGTCGACCGAAAATTTGTCGTCCAGTGCTGCTGCTAAAACATGGGTGAACTCTACCAGTTGTGTGACGCATGATAGCCCCTGCCTAAATCCATGCTGGTTAGAGTTGAATAGGGAATTACTATCTATGTGCTTTACAATCGCAGTATATAAAATATGTTCAAGAATTTTACTGCACACAGAAGTGAGTGAGATAGGGCGGTAATTATTCACAGCATTGCGCGGGCCAGATTTATGTATAGGAGCAACAGACGCCATTTTCCAATCAGTTGGGAGAGAACTCTGTTTTAACGATTTTTCAAAAATAACTTTCAAGTACATAGACACTGCATGGGAAGAAGACTTCAACATAAAATTAGGCAAGCAATCAGGACCCACTGCTTTCGCACAATCTAGATCTCTAAGTAGTAATTCAATGCCACGAGCGTCAAGTACTACATCAGGCATGGATGTGGATTCGTGTACCAACAATTTCAAATCTTTTTGGGGGTCAGTAGCGGCTGAGAACACTGACGTAAAATATAAATTGAACAACTTAGCCTTTTCTGTCGCATCGCTCACGGTAATATCACCGCTGGTCAAAGCGGGAATTGAAATGTTGTCTTTCTTGTTTCGTTTGATATACCTCCAAAGTTCTTTCGGGTTTTGCGTTATTTTACGTTCAATTGTTTTAAAGTAGACTACTTTCATTTCGACTGTAGCATTATTTACTTCACGCGTTGCCAGCTTCAGTTTGCAAGAGTTCTCTTCCGAGGGATTTCTTTTAAATGAACGGTAAATTCTCTGCCTACGCTTGACCAAAACGTCGAGTTCTCTACAAAACCATGGTTTACTTTTATTACGCCTTCTGGTTAGCACCCATGTCGGAACAAATTGGTTTCTCAGCTCTAGAATCTTGTCTTTAAACAAATTCCACAGCTCTTCTACTGAATAATCAATAGTATATTCGCACCTCAGTACCTTTTTCTCAGTGTTCTAAAAGTACTTCAAGTGCTGAACGCGCCTGCATTCATGTTAAATTTTGTAACCCTATAGGCCCGGGATTTGTCAAGTGAAGCCATACCACAAGGAGTGCCCTAGCAAGTCGGTAACGAAACCAAAATGGCTAAATATTGGGCAACCATTTTTTTCATTGGTCCCCTCTGTGATTGACACCATTGTTGTGAAAGTATTGTTGAGCGGGGAGCCACGAGAAATTAAACACGCCTGACCAATCTTACGAGTGTCGCCCAAATGAAAAAGCCGAATCCGAAAGTACCCTTTTCTATCTGTTTCAAGGGCTTCGACAATGCCGAATAAGAGGTTGACTTAGAACGTGTGTTGTTAGGAAGTAGGTGGAATAAAGAAGGCATTTCATCATTACCCGAACCCTGCTGACTAAGGACCTAATTTCACAATGTGTATGTAAATCTATAAAATTGGCTCAATTTAGAGTTTGTGGTCTTCACGGTTACTGACCATTGAAAAAGGACTAGCAAAAACTATCACGGCATGGCACGCAGGGAATGATGATGAGTGGGGCGAAGCTTCGGAGGGTTTTAACGGTACACAGTGAATCCTCTGTCGGTGCATTCATTTGCCTTTCTTGCTGTGTACCTGTTTGCCCCTAAAACCACTAACGCTATCTAGTGATATTACTACCAAGAACATATACACACAACGCCATTTATTGAGCAATCGATCAGCTAGAGGTGGCTACATACGTAAACAAATTCGCAAGAGTCCCCATACCTTGGCAATTGACGTTATGCGTAGCATGCGGAGGGAAGATTAGCCTGCCGCCAATATTTTATTGAGCTACAAATCATGCAATGACGCCAATTATACGTACAAATGTCACACGCAAAGACATGCGTTCAAGAGTTGCAGATGTTTATATTACCAGTTGCTTCCATTTGCACAACGATGGAAATAAGAACTTGCGTACTATCAACGCCAGAAGCTACGGTATCAAGCGCTGATGTTCGCGAGGTTGCTGGCCCTAGACACTAATACAAAATTAAACTTCAGCGCATCGCACCTAACCAAAATAGACATGAGACACTATTAGTTGGGCGTACGTAACAAGCCCACGTACGCAGTACTGCCGCGGGAGAGAACTTCGCAGGTGCAGTACGTAACGCAAAGATTTCAGAGATGCGCGCGTAGACCCGAAAAAAAATTGGTTTCAAATCTGCATGTTACACCGCCAATGTAGTCGAAAGACAATTCCTTGCGTCTGGAGTGAGTGAACAAAACGTTTATTTGACGTTCTGCGTAAGAAAATTGGTGAAGGGTATTTTAGAGACGCTGCGTTAGAGTGCCTCGAGCATATAGCGGAGGCAAACAAACGCATCGAGGATGGACGGATGGATGAATGGATGGATGAATATGGCTGTACCCTTTAGATCGGGCGGTGGCTAACGCCACCAAGCGGTAGTACTTAGTGAACCAAAAACTACATTTTTTTCTTCAAATGCTGAGGTTGAGGATTCCTACTTTGCAGTGAAGGGTTTAATTTTCACTCGTGCTTTGAATTTAGCCACCAATCAGATAACCTCCTTCTAGTTCATTCTACCCGCTTAAAGTCTATTTCACCCTTCCTGTCCCTAAACCCCAGTGCCTTGAAAAACTCTGCGCCATCATCCTGAACTCTAGGGTGAAGCCCTTTACAGAACATTATCAAGTATTCGGCAGTTTCTTCTTCCTTTCCACACGCACTGCATACAGTGTCTACCCCTTCGATATGTCTTGGTTCACAATACTCCCGTCCTGGCCTCAAGTAGTAGAGAACTAACCCGAGTGTTATTATAGATCCTTTCCTTGGAATTTTCCTGCTTAAAAGCTCGATAGATCTCTAGTGCGGACTTCTTAATCATGCCGATTCTCCACATATCGGTCTCAGCTTCCTTCACCTTCTTCTTAACCGATAATTCTTTTTGGTTTGGCACCCTGCTGTTTTCCAAGTATTTACCAGTCGATTTTCTGGTTCGCTTCCTCCATTTTCTATCGACATTCTTCGTGTACAAGTAGCTGGATACCTTCCTAGCCCATCGCTCCTCCCTCAATTCTCCCAATCGCTTCTCAAATTTTATCTCGCTGCTAGCTTCCCTGCCCTCAAATGATGTCCATCTCATATCACCTTGTACTGCCAGATTTGGTGTATTCCCGTGAGCTCCTAAGCCAAGCCTACCTATTCACGTTGCTTAATTTCTAATCTTGCCTGAACTTCTGCACAATGCACAAGACCGCATTGCCGAACGTCAGACCAGGAACCATGACCTCTTTTCATATTCTTCCCACAGCATCATACCTATTGTAATCCCACAGTGCCCTGTTTTTCATTACCGCTGCATCCCTGTTACCTTTAGTCGGCACGTATATTTCGTGTTCCCTTAGGTACTCGGCCCATTGCTTATCCATACTCCCAGATATTTGTACTTATCTGTTATCTCTAGCGTGACCTCCTGTATTCTAAGCTCACTACCTTCATTGTAATTAAAAATGATTTTTTCTTACTGAATCTGAACTCTAACCTATCTACCTCATTACCGCAGATGTCCACCAATGTTTGCAAATCTTCCTTGTTGTCGGTCGTTAGCACTATATCATCTGCGTACATCAATGCTGGTAGTGCCTGTTCAATGAGTTTTCCTTGCTTGACGAAAAAGAGGTTGAAGCCCAATCCACTTCCTTCCAATTTGGCCTCTAATCCTTGTAGGTACAAAATGAATGATAAACTTGACAGGGGACAGCCCTGCCTAAGCCCCCGTTTTACCTCTGCAGGCTTGGATACCTGTTTTCCCACTTTATAACTACCTTGTTACTTTTATAGATTTACTTTAAAAGATTATTGACGCCATCTTCCACACCTAGTGTGTCCAGTATTCCCCACAAGTTCTCTTGAACTGCGCTATCGTACGCTCCCTTGATATCCAAAAATGCTAGCCACAGGGGCCTGTGTTCTTTTTCTGCTATTTCAATGCACTGCGTCAGTGAGAACAGATTGTCTTCCAACCTCCTATGTTTCCGAAACCCAATCTGCAGTTCCCCCAGCACCTCCTCATCCTCTATCCATGCCAGCAGTCTTTCCTTTATAATCTGCATCACCAGCCTGTAGACCACTGATGTCACTGTTATAGGACGGTAGTTGTTTATGTCAGCTTCGTCCCCGTTTTCTTTATAGATCATGCTTCTCCTGCTAAGTTTCCATCCATCGGGAACTTCTCCATCGATTATTATTTTGCTGACTGCCTCTCTCAATGCCTGCTTAGACTTCGGACCTAATGTCTTTATCAGCATAGTTGTGATGCCATCTGGGCCTGTTGATGTACTACTAAGGACCCTTTTCTTAGCCCTTTCCCACTCTTGTTGTGAAAATGGAGCCATTACGCCACTTGATTCATCTTTGTCTATAGTGGTGCTTAAAGTACTTCTTTGTTGAAATTTTTCTGTCACCCTTGTTCTTATATAATTAATAGCTTCATTCCCTTCTAGCCTAGCACCTTGAGCTGTAGATATAAACCTCTGCTCTAGGCTTGTCTCATTTCTTAAGGAGTTTAGATGGTTCCAAAATTTCGCAGCTGTTTTTGTATCTTTTTATGTACTACTGCCAGCCACTTAGCTCCCTTTCTTCTAATCTTTTCATCGATCAGAAGGGATGCATCACTTCTACAGCTTAGAAAGATTTCCCATTTTCTTTCAACATCATCTGTCGGTTCACCCCGCTGCTTAGCATGTCGGTGTTCTCTGCAGGCTTTCTGTCGTTTTGCTATGGCTCTCTTAACTTCCTTATCCCACCAACATTTCGGTTTGTGTCTTCTTTTCCAGGGTGACTTCTCACGTGCCTTAACAAGCTCTAGCTCAAATAGTCTAATTAAATTCGTGTATGTCCACACTGTTTTGTTATCCTCAGTGATTACTTTTTCAATTTGTTTAGTGGGTATTTCAATTTGCTTTTCTGAATAAGAATTTTCCTGTAGTTCCTCATCTTGTCTCCTTCCCACTTTCACTGCTCTTCCAAAACTTTGCTTGATGCGTTTGTGATCTTTACCCAGACTTCTGGAGCCACCTTCATCTATGAACATTCCCCTGAGCTTATCATACAATCTATCTGACATCAGTGCGTAATCTATCGTCGATTGCAGCCTTCCTACCTCTCTTGTTATTTGCCCTTCACACTTCCCGGTATTGATGCAGTGATGCAGCCTGTAGCAGCGCCGTTCACATATGCAGACGCTGTGCGTAGGCTTCCGCAACCACCCTACACCTCGTGCTCACAGCCCGCGCACCCGGCTGCTTATACTGCACCTTGGGTGGCACCACCAGTAGCCAATTCTTGGAGGACGCCCGATAACCGACCGATATGCTACGCCTGCTTTACTCCCGGACACGTTGCCCGCTACTGCCGCCGTCGACCTCAGACGTTCGGCGACTATGTCCGATCGTCGCAAACCGGCAGCCAACCCTTCGCGGAATACGGGCCGGTCTCGTCACCTCGCTATGCCCCTCCTAACGACCCCGTCTTCGTGACGCCGCGCGCACCAACTCCTCGTCGGCGATCGCCCTCCCCCATGCGTCGCCGGCCCAGACCTGACCAGGAAAACTAAGCACCGCAGTTCAAGAGGCAAGAACTGCGCCATTTTCGAACTGTCTAAGCCCTCGCCCCTCTCCTGCTAACGTGGTCGCAGTAACTGTTGAAGGTTATTCTACTTTCGCCCTTGTAGACACCGGCGCCGCTGTTTCTGTTATTGCCGCTAATGTCTGCCGTGTATTACGTAAAGTCACGACGCGGCTTTCGGGACTGTCACTCCACACCGCAAGTGCACAGCAAGTAACGCCTCTCGCAGCCTGCACTGCAAGAGTGTCCATCGAAGGCATTGTTTACACTGTGGAGTTTATTGTCCTCGCTGTCTGTTCGCATGATGTCATCCTCGGATGGGACTTCCTATCCCGCCATAATGCCTTCATCGACTGCGCACGCGCTGAAGTTGAGTTTTCACCCTTTTGTGATGTCCCATTACTTGACGCTCTTCATCAGCCGCCGAAGTTGTTCGTGCATGAAGACACCGATATTCCGCCTGAAAACTTCGCACTTGTTCCAATTTCATGCAACGCCTACACTGACGCTACAGTCTTTTTTATGCCTTCCGATATCTTCACGAGTCGTCGAGCTCTGCCGCTGCCTTTCGCAACGATTGACCTTGCCGCCGGAAGAAGTAATATGTTCATACTAAACCCGCTTTCCACAACTGTCACTTTGCTTGCGGGGGAATGTCTCGGCCGCGTGCAGGATCTCGACCCTTCGTCTTTGGTTGATGTCCCGGATGACTACTGCGACCACCCAAAATCACTGTCGGCCCTCGAGGAGTCGTCCAAGGATACGTTTTCCAGCGCCATCGCCGACACCCTTACTCCCACCGAACATGCCGACCTGCTTGATCTTCTGCATGAGTTCCGGAATTCCTTCGATGTGTCCCAACCTCAACTAGGCCGCACGTCGCAAGTCAAGCATCATGTTGACACCGGCCTACACCAACCACTGCGTCAAAGACCATACCGTGTCTCCACTGAAGAGCGCCGCATAATCAACGATCAAGTCGAAGCTATGCTTCGTAGAGACGTTATTCGACCATCTCACAGTCCCTGGGCGTCTCCTGTCGTCTTGGTGCGTAAGAAAGACGGATCTATCCGATTTTGCGTAGACTATCGTCGTTTGAATAAGATAACCCGCAAGGACGTATATCCTTTGCCGCGCATTGATGACGCCATCGACACCCTTCACGGAGCGGAATTCTTCTCGTCGCTGGATTTGCGGTCTGGCTACTGGCAAGTTCCAATAGCTGAAGCCGATCGCCAAAAAACTGCATTTATTACACCTGACGGACTATACGAGTTTAACATCATGCCCTTTGGGCTTAGTAACGCTCCCGCCACGTTTGAACGACTTATGGATAATACGCTACGTGGCCTCAAGTGGAATATGTGCCTATGCTACCTCGACGATGTCGTGGTTTTCTCGCACGACTTTCCTACGCACCTCCTTCGCCTCAGGCAGGTTTTGACTTGTCTGACCAACGCTGGCCTGCAGCTTAACCTGAAAAAATGCCGCTTTGCTGCACGCGAGCTCGTCATCCTAGGCCACATCGTGTCGAAGCACGGCGTATTACCCGACCCAGCAAAACTTCGAGCAGTCGCAGAATTTCCCAAGCCGACGACCATGAAGGAACTTCGCAGTTTTGTAGGCCTATGCTCATAATTCCGGCGCTTTGTTCGCAATTTTGCATCCATCATGTCACCATTAACCCAGCTTCTTCGCGGTGACGTGAACCTCTCCTCCTGGTCCCCTTCATGTGACGTTGCCTTCACTACTCTGCGCCGTCTGCTCACCTCGCCACCTATTCTTCGCCACTTCGACCCGACGGCTCCTACCAAAGTGCACACCGACGCCAGCGGCGTCGGGCTAGGTGCTGTCCTCGCGCAACAAAAACCCGGCTATTCAGAATACGTTGTAGCCTACGCTAGCCGCACTCTGACGAAAGCCGAAACTAATTACAGCGTGACAGAAAAAGAGTGTTTGGCTCTGGTGTGGGCGCTTGGAAAGTTCCGGCCGTACTTATACGGCCGCCCGTTCGATCTAGTAACTGATCACCACGCGCTTTGCTGGCTCTCCACGCTGAAAGACCCTTCTGGCCGCCTTGCGCGATGGGCACTCCGAATCCAGGAGTACGACATTCGCGTCGTATACCGCTGTGGACGCAAACACTCTGACGCTGACGCCCTGTCCCGCTCACCTTTGCCACCAGATCCGACGTGCGGAAACACGTGCCTCCAGTACTTGTCATCGTTAAATCTTGACTCAATTGCCACCGAACAACGTCGTGACCCGTGGATCGCATCTCTTCTCGAATATCTATCCGGTACGCCCAACCTTCCGGTATCTCGATCCCTCCGACGTCAAGCTTTCCATTTTGCCATCCGCGATCAACTTCTCCATCGACGCAACTACTCTCCTGATGGCCGCCGGTGGCTACTGGTCATTCCACGCACTTTGCGATCGCAGGTATGCGCTTCTCTTCACGACGATCCACAATGTGGCCACGCCGGGGTGTTCAAAACATATGAATGCCTTCGCCATCGCTATTACTGGCGCGGCATGTACAATTTCGTACGCAAATTTGTGCAGTGCTGTCCTGACTGCCAGCGACGCAAATCAACACCGCTACGTGCTACTGGCGAATTGCAGCCACTTCCGTGTCCTGTCAAGCCTTTTGATCGCGTTGGCGTTGACCTCTACGGCCCCCTTCCATTGACATCAGATGGCAATCGGTGGATTATAGTGGCGGTCGACCATCTAACACGCTACGCCGACACAGCCGCTTTACCGAGCGCTACCGCTCAGGATGTCGCCTCTTTCATTTTACGTCAATTTATCCTTCGACATGGCGCACCTCGAGAGCTCCTTAGTGACAGAGGCCGCGCTTTTCTCTCCGAGGTCGTCGAAGCTCTGCTTTCGGAATGCCACGTCATTCATCGGAAAACGACGGCATACCACCCGCAGACTAATGGGCTAACAGAACGGTTTAACCGCACGCTGGGTGATATGCTCTCAATGTACGTGGCATCTAATCATAGCAACTGGGACCTTGTTCTCCCATACGTGACATTTGCATACAATACTGCAATACAAACAACCACGGGTTTTAACCTTTCTTTCTTCTTTATGGACGTGACCCTTCCCATACAATTGATACTCTGCTTCCCTACCGTCCTGATGCTTCCGAATGTCCACCTATCTCCGATGCTGCTCGACAAGCCGAAGAGTGCCGCCAGCTCGCCCGTGCGTTCACCTCGGACGAGCAGCAACGCCAGAAAGAAAACCGTTGCACCTCTCTTCCGGACCCCAACTATGCCCCAGGGTCTCTCGTGTGGCTTGCCATCCCATACCAAACTCCGGGACTCTCATCAAAACTTGTCCCCCGGTACGAGGGGCCTTACACCGTTTTAGAGAAAACCTCTCCGGTTAATTACTTAATTGAGCCAGTTTCCCGATCGGATGACATGCGCCGGCGTGCACGTGACATCGTCCATGTTTCCCGCCTAAAACCGTATCATGAGCCTCTCCCTGAAACTTCTTAGATCGCCAGGATGGCTCTTTTTTTCAGCGGGGGCGATTGTGAAGAAGAAGATGTGCCTGCAGCAAGCAGCATCGCCAACGCCCGGCTCTCGCGGCTCGTGCTTCGGTTCGTTGCTGTGCCGATCGCTGGACGGTTCTTCACGCTGTCTCGTCGCTGCTTTTAACGGCTAATAAACCTCTTCACATTGCAAATGATCAAATCAAGCCTTTCACACATATCTATGATCATTTTGCCTGTCGGGTCGGTATACCCATCTATATCTTCTATAAGTGCATTCATATCTCCTAGTACAATTATCTCGCACTCTCCTTCTAACACCTGAATGTCATTTGGTATACACTCTACCATTTCCTGGTTTTCCTCTCGAACCCTTGCTCCCGTCCACTAGTACACGAAACCAAGGAGTGTCAAATGCCCTGCCACTTTTCCTTTTAGCCATAAATGTTCCTTGCACTCCTACTTGACCCTTTGCCACTCTCGTACTTTTATGAATGAATGCCCCAATACCATCCCCCTTTCTGCTGACTTCTGCTCTATTACAATATTCTCATGCGTAGTCCTCATTGTTAAGAGGTTGGTCCATGTCCCCGAGATGTGTTTCTACAAAACTGTATACCATCGGCCTCTCCTACGTTAGCTGTTCTTCTGTCTCTTCCCACTTCAGCCTGTTCCTGCCACCCTGCATGTTATTATACCCTATGTCTGAATTGGCTCGGCGCTCGTGGCTACGTCTATTTCTGCCCCGGACTCTACCTATCTTAGATACTGGTGCCACTTTGCAATCGTATCTGTCCATACCACCTGTCAAAGAGTCTCCTTGGTTGTTTTCCTCGTTACTAGCTATCCTGCACCCCGAAGGGCCCGCTCGACCTCCAAAAGAGCTAGTGCGTGTCCTGCAAGTCGCCAACCCACCTCTTGACCTAGCCACCCATCGAAGTGAATTCTGTCTCGTTGAAAACCACCCCACCTGCCCCGCCGCCGTGGTCTAGTGGCTAAGGTACTCGGCTGCTGACGCGCCGGTCGCGGGTTCGAATCCCGGCAGCGGCGGCTGCATTTCCGATAGAGGCGGAAATGGTGTAGGCCTGTGTGCTCAGATTTGGGTGCACGTTAAAGAACCCCAGGTGGTCAAAATTTCCGGAGCCCTTCACTACGGTGTCTCTCATAATCATATGGTGGTTTTGGGACGTTAAACCCCACATATCAATCAAAACCACCCCACCTATGCACCTCAGTGTTTATTTCCACCACCTAAAAGCCTTTCTCTCGGCTCATCCGCCATATCTCTTGGTTTGCGATGATAACCGTTCTTTGAAGGTTGCTATCACGCACCGGTACCTCCGGTATCGTGCATATCGTTATGTATCTGAGGATAAGTGGCGCGCATGTCATCGACGCCCTTCGCCAGTGTGGTTGCTAGTCCTGCTGTATCTTCATTTAAGACATCGTCTAAAGGCGTGTTAGACACAAGTGCCATCTGGCAGTTGTTTCGAAAACGAGACGTGCAGCCCGCGGAGAAAGATGCGCGCCAGTCTAGGAGGTGATAAGGTGTAGAACGCAAAGCGACGGGAGGTGCCACCACCGTGACGTCGTAGCAAAGCGTTGGAAACCCCTCTTTGAGCATCGCGTTGCACTGTCAGCGCAGCGCGCGAGAACGCTACATTCTTTAGAGTTACTTGTGTATGCCTCTTCTAGTATAAAGGCAGACATACAAACCTTCTAAGTGTTGTTATGCTGCCTCAGATGTGCACAATAATTGCTTTTTAATTGACAATCGCACAGCTATAAACGCTAAACCTCAAGCTATATTGGTGGGTGCTGCGAATGGGGTTGGCCATTCAGTGCCGCTTGAGGTATCGTTAGGGCGGACAATCAAACAAACGTACATACAGTCAAACGGCCAAACAGTCAAACAGACAGACAGACAGACCAAAATTTTTCCATCGAAGGTCCCCAAGAAAGACTGTCGTCTTTAAAGAAACGTGGTGTGCGTAAACGTGACGAGGTGAATCGTACGCGGCGTGACGCTCTCGCGATATAGCGATTGATATAGGCACCAGATAGCAAAACGGCAGCGATGGCGTCGAACGCAGAGAGCAAGAAAGCCGGTCCAAACCGAGTATAATTTACTTTGAGGGATGATGGTGCGCTACTAGCGCGCGAGGGCGCTAAAACAACCAAAGCTCTTTTATTTCTAAGAACATACGTCTAGTTGAACCAAACGTATCTCGGTATGGTCAATACGGTGAACTAAATGTGTTGTTGAGCGCATCGCATGCAGCGCACGCCACGTATTGTGCCACGTACGTGGATCTCGTTATGTACGCTCAACTAAAAGGGTGTTTTAGCCCGACATGACCGCTGCATCGAAGGAGTACTTATGTTGTGTTTATAAAACAGGGTTGGCAGCACTGCAGCCACTATTGACGTTTCACAATAATTTGCGTCCATTTGAAAAGTAACTCCGAGACCTGACGTAGCTTTGTGGTAGAATGCTTTATTGTCACGCAGAATGCTTGGGTTTTATTTCAGCTGGGACCCTGACCTTTATTCTACCAATTCCAGCTACCAATTCCAGCGATTTTGAACGCTCGTGCGTTAAAATTGTTCATGTGTATTCTCGTCAATCTTCGGTAGATACTAATGATTTGTGGGGTTTAACGTCCTTCGGTAGATACTAAGCGTCAAGTACATACACGCTCAGTGGCACATACTCACCCGTGTATATGGGCCACTGTCCTGTGGGAAGTGTTTGTCAAAGTACGCAACGGGAATGCGACATAATAGGTGACCGGTAAAATGGGCAATCGCAGGGAACTGTGGGATACAACGACTTCCGGTTCGACGCACCACACGGGCCAGCAGCGGCACGCGCGCATTTTGTACTGCTCCGTTGAAAAAAATACCTCGCCGTGCAATGTCCGTGCTTTAGAAGTTGTTTCTTTTTTGCCAACCGTGATTCTGACGATGACAAGCTAGGAAAGCCATGAACGGTAAGGAAACATTTTATCACACTAAAATGATCAGCAGTGTTTTTAGACTGCTCAGGGGTACTGTCAGTTTGGCTAGCAGATCAGTCGATACACAAAACAGTTTTTATTGTATGATACCTTATTGCAGATAAAAAGTTACCATATTAAAGATCTCAAAAGATGGCGATGGCAGGGGATGGAGATGGATTTTGGGATCACTGCTTCTGCCGACATCGTCAGTATATCGGCATGAACCGCAATACTTATTGCGTGCGTTGAGATATTATTTTTCTAGCTTTCAGTGCGCTATAAGATGCCTTTCTTCATTGAAGCCAGATGTTTATTTTAACGCTGATCTTGGTCATGCTGCACGGCACGGTGGCACATAAACAATACCGTCAAACATAGGTGGCGCCGAATAAACAAAAGCCTGCGCTTGTTTAACACACTTCTTCCTTTGGGTGCCGTCCTGGCGCACAGTTTGACCAAAATAAACTCAAATGAACTTGTCCAACGCTTCGCGTATATTTACTCTTGAGTCAAGCTTTCGCGTTTTACTCATATACATGGGTGCGATGGCCGGTGCTAATATTGTAAGGCAGGTAAATTTCACCCTCTTGTTCCAATAGTACCTTTGCTAGGCGCGCCAGCATGACAATTGAGTTCTCAATTATATATTCGCAGCAAATTTATGCGTAAGCATTTTTAATGCAGAATACTCACGTATGTGTGATAAAATGGTTTTCGCTTACTCTGGCTTCAAAGTTCCGTACACAAAGGCGACTTGTCACTGTGGCTCTCTTCAAAGTCGCAGCCCATCTCGTTTTTCTGCCTTCATTACATGGGAATTGATTCCTGCGTTTGCCTTGCACGCTCGAGTTGGAGCAGCCAACGGCTGAACAACCGACTATGGTTTATCAAGACGAAGATAAACGGGTGACCACGCGAGTGAATCCCGAACAATCTGAGGCTTGCAGCGAAGCGGTTTGCCGTCGTCCACTCTCTCGAACTGGAAGCCGGTAGCAGACGGTGCATCCCACAGTCCCTCGCTCTTTTACTGGTCACCTATTCAAGTTTTGACCAGCGCGTCATATCTGTCAAACCATCTTACCTTCGCATGCTAATTTTGGTTCACGCCAAGTTGAGGGGGTAATCACGAGAGAACTCTAAATTTAGCGGCTAGCTTTAGATGGATGGATGGATGGATAGATACATACATAGATAGATAGATAGATAGATAGATAGATAGATAGATAGATAGATAAATAGATAGATAGATAGAGAGATAGATAGATAGATAGATAGATAGATAGATAGATAGATAGATAGATAGATAGATAGATAGATAGATAGATAGATAGATAGATAGATAGATAGATAGATAGATAGATAGATAGATAGATAGATAGATAGATAGATAGATACGCTCAAAGTCACCGAAGTTTCCTAAGAAATGCTTCGCATTTATAACGGAGGAGGGGACGGCCAAACCTAAGGAGCTTCACCACTAAAAACTGGGAAGATGCTTGAGCTATGCTTTCTTAATTGGAACGCGATAGCGAATAGTGTGCCGCATGTATCGCCTTCTCAATCACTATTCGCAAGCTTCATCACCTATAGGGGGCATACAAGGTGGTCAAATATGGAGCACACTCAGAGTAACGGAGTCGCCCAGCACATGTGTGACATGCACTGGAGTGTTGTTTTTTCTATTTTGCTTCACGGTGGCTTTGGCCTTTTTGTAGTCGCATATTATGCACCATCTACACGATTCAGAAACTCGGTTACAATGCCTCGTTGAAGGCGAAGAGGTCCTGATTGTCAAACATGCCACTTGTTGTGGAGTGAAGGCCTGTAGCTCATCTGTCGCTGTGCAAGTTATCGCAATGTCGATATTTTTGACGCATTCAAAAACAAGCCACAGCTCTGCCACAAAGGCAGAGCAATAAATGCGATAGCAACGAATCAGAAGGTCACGCACCGAATGGCAAGCAGGTGAGAACGTGCCCGATGATTCTTGCGCACAAATGACGCAGGAAACGTACTCACAGGTACAGATGAATGCGAATAAGCATCTCAGTTGTTACTTCGCTCTGTCTGAAAAGCGCACTCTCTTCGCAAACGGAGACTTTGCAATGGCTGCAGTGACCTTTGTGCGCCCGGTAACTGCAACAGAAACGTTCTAGTGAAAGCCCAACGCCAGCCATGACATACGTGAACAAGCTATGAGGGTCAATGCCTCACATCTACTCCGATACTCTTTGAAAAAAAACTGCGCTGTCGGCCGTGGGGCGGCGTGACAGTCTACAGTAATCGCAGATCCTCACTTGTGTTTTCAGAACATACGACAATACTTCTGTGAGAAAAAAAATTGCAGCACATTTACGAAGTGCATGATGATGAGTGGGGCGAAGCATCTATCCGTCCGCTAATTCTTGCTTCTGTCTATTCGTGCGTCTGTCTCTACGATCATCCATGCGTGTATCCATCCGTTCGTGCGTCCGTCCACCTGTGCATCCGTCTGTGCGTCTGTCTCTGCGTTTTCCGTAGGTCCGTCTTTGAATCCGTCCGGCCGTGCATCTGTCGTCTCTCCATCTGTTCACTCATCCGTCTATCTAGCGAACACTGCAACTACGACCATCCAGCATCTTTCTGTCATATATTCATCATATACAAGTACCATCATCCAGCAGATATTTCAAGGACTAAATTAGAGGTGGCACTCGCACACTTTCTTACGACCTGCTTTTCATGTCAACTTCCCATCTTTTACCGCCTCTAATTTATGGCTGTATAGTAGTTCACTATATTCATGGCACTGTGGGCCAACCCTCGCTAAGCCTTGTAAAACTAGAGGACAAGACCGGCGAGTTAACATGGCTACCCATTCTGGTCAGATAGTAGTCTAAGTGCATCTTTCTGGTACTAGTTGTTTTAATATGCATCAAACGCAAGGCCAATTTTATTGGACCTTAATTCAGCAATACTTGTCTCTGTAAGTAATTTGATCAGAAACAACCTTATAGTTATGAATACCGTGCGCGGTTTTCCTTCTCAAATGAAAAGGGTGCGCGCGTGCCGCTCTTCTAGTCCGGCCGTGGAAGCGGCTATCTACTACTACAATGACGGCTACATACAACGCCGACGCACGACCCGTGGCGTATGGAGCTTCACTCCCAAAAATCCCTGTGCGTGCAACGTCAGTCTTTATTACTAATTCCAGATGGTGTAAGGCAACTACAATTGTTAAGTGCTCACTACGCAGAAACGGCTCCTTATGCCAATCAGCGAAGATAAAACTACGCGTTCTTGAGGCAAAACTTCAACATGCACAGCTCCTGAATATGTTATTGTAGTGATGATGATTATATATGTCTCGGTGCCTTTGTATCGAGTGCGCCTTTAAAATGCTCATTCGCTGGTAAGTCACATGTTTTGACGGATGAAGCAATTTACGTTTTTGAACGCAGATACATGCGTTAAGGAGATTCCTTCATTGATTGCTCTAGCAATAACATGGACACCCTCGGCTGGATGTTGCCGCTGGCGTCACCCGTCGTCGATACCGTTGCCATCACTCACCGTATATGTATACGTATCTATATATATGAAAATGCAAGAAAGAAAAAAAAACTAGAAAAACACTCATGTGCGCGGAATCCAGTGGAGGACCTCCGCGTAGAGAAGGCTAGGCGTTAACCACTGAGCCAGCCCGACGCACGTTCGTCACCATTCAAAGAGCAAGCGATAGGTAATCTATTACTTACCACTGCTTCCGAGCATCTCGGGGGGAATTGTGTTTTCAGCAATGCCAGCAAG
Organism: Rhipicephalus annulatus; assembly: GCA_013436015.1. Taxonomy (NCBI): domain Eukaryota; kingdom Metazoa; phylum Arthropoda; class Arachnida; order Ixodida; family Ixodidae; genus Rhipicephalus; species Rhipicephalus annulatus. Next base: position 1,535,172 of record WOVY01009410.1, on the reverse strand, counting down.
ATGGTGCAATGAGCGCGTCGGCACATCACACGGTGGCGTCTGCTCTAATTTCCAATGCGTACTTTGGCCGGCTTACAGAATCGGAGCGACGCTCTCTCGCACACCCTTCTCTAGCGGTAGCGAGGAGAGGAGAACCGCATGCCTTATCTGGCCTCGGGCTTTACCTGGAACGATTCCGTTGTAGTTACCGGGCGCACAAAGGCCGATGCAAATATTGCGTCTTCATTTTCTAAAAGCGCGCGCTTTTCAGACACAGTGAAGTAACATTTGAGATGTTCATTTTTTCATTCTGCGCGTGACCTTTCTATTCTTGTTGCTGTCGCGTTAATTGCTTCACCTTGCGGCAAAGCTGTGACTTTTTTACATGAAAGTCATATGGTGTTTTTGCTTCGAAGCCGTTTCAATGAAAAGTGTGGCAGAACATTTGCGTGCCACGCAGATTTTTTGGCATTAATTGGCACTTGAACCTCAGTTCTTGTTACTTTTATTACTTGCATACTTCTCAATTTTTGGTCACGAACAGGGTGCACTTTCACTCACAGCCAATGAGCAGATGTCAGAATAGACACTGACCCGAACACAAACATCGGAATTCCTGAAAAAACACTTCAGCTCTGTCGTGGGGAAATACCCTCTGGCAGAAACAAAAAAATCATATTTGGTAAGGTTAACTACGCTCAATTCCTTTTGATATGTGCACGAGTAGTGCTCTGTATTTCACGTATAGCTGTTGTTCTAGACTTCCACGGCAGAGCAGCAAAAACGTAATCGTTTCGATAGGTGTTTATTTACATTGCCCTGTGAGAAGCAACACACATTCAAGGTGTGCAGATCCGTAAGCCTTCAAAACCCATTCTGTTGGTTGAATAAAGCCTAGTTGTAGTTATAGTTTTACTAGATCGAAGCCATTTTAACAATACCGCTTTACAGCTACGGGAGTTGGAATCTTATAGAATGCTTTTATTGTTTAAAAACGTTGTATTCTTACTTCTTATTTAAGTGCAAGCTTAAAAGCAAGCATCGCAAAATAGCAAGACCGACAGTCAGGAATAAATGACAAAAATGATGTGCCCACCTCAAATTTTCGTTTTTTTTTTCGCGATGCTTGCTAGCATAGAATCGGTCAAGCTGTCAACACCAACTGTCCCAGCTATCAACACTTTAACAATTTACCTGGAACCTTTAATTGTGCCTTTGTTATGCATTTTCATTATACATTCGTTATGGCTATCTATGTGGAACTCATACGCGTTTAAAATTGGCATGTGTTACTCGGAGAATCCTATTGGCGAAGTATTCCATTTCACATTACACCTCTACATGGGACACTATTTGCTCGTTTTATATTGAACATAGGTCCATGAGTGCTGATGTAGCACGCGTAATGCGTTGTTAGTAAATTATATCTTTTTGTCACAATTAGCCTGGTGCAGCATTGACTTGAAATATACATATTCGTTATATCAACGAAATGCGTGGCTTCGGGTTGTAAGCCTACGCGGTAGTGCCGCAGCAATGCTGTTTACATACAACGTGAATAGGTTTGGTATTTCACAATAACTCTACTATCCTCACATAACTAATAACCTTTACTTTCTGAATTGTCGCCAAGAAAAGTGTCTGCACTATTGTTCTGTTTTAAAATAAGTCGTGTTAGTTTAAGCTTTTGAGCTTTAGCTGGCCCACAACCTGAGATGTCGAAAAACAGACTAAAAAATTTGTTCACATGTAGCATCTGATGAAAAGACGTTCTTTGAGAACGCCAGGTGGTCGGAATTTCCAGAGCCTCCACTACGGCGTCTCTCATATTCATATGGTGGTTTCGAGATGGTAAACCCCTCATATAAATCAAAGATCAAAGACGTCCTCAGAAACCGCATCATTCTACTTCGTAGGATAACATCATACCACTCAGTGACCACTGTATAGTTGGCACATTGACTGAACGTGCTGCATCTTGTAATGCGATAAGACAATTGCGCAAGCAAGTGAAGTGGAAAGGCAACCAGAATGAATGGTGAAAATTTCGACTGTGTCTCTCGTCTTTAATTTGGTCTGGTTGGTTTACCTTTGCGCAATGATAACTAATGTATAGACGCATAATGCTCAAAGTTTAGGAGATACATAGAGGAAAGCAAGGCAGGAGGAAAGAAAAAAGGAAAGAGAAGAGAGAAGTAAAAAAAAAATCGCAGCACGTCCACGGAGCGAATGACATTGAAACGGGGAAGGGCCGGACGATTATATTGATCCGGCCCAACCATCCGCCACCATCCGCCAATATCGTCCAGTACATCGTCAAAACGTGGCACACACTGTATATTTTGGGTGAAGAATGTGAGACGACTACAAAGCAGCAAGCAAGACAAGCCACAGCGTTGATGATCTACACGCGTGACCCGAGCTTGCGCTTGCTTGGGTTTCGACTTGCTGACGTTCCTCGGTCTGCTGACGTTCCTCGACCTTTCAGTTCGTCCGTACGTGAATAAACCACGTGACATCTGGTGGAGGTGCGAGGTACATTGAAGATGTGTTGCATCTATGCAGCCACGTCAACTATGCAATGCCTGAGGAATAAGAGACCAGGCACATTTTGAAGGGTATCGAGAACGGCACTTTTCACGTGTTGCTCACGAGAAATCCCCCCACATTCGCTTTGCTCGTGTCCTTCTGTA